>JANLIY010000216.1:0-44531 GCA_029490685.1 Schizonepeta tenuifolia | reverse complement strand
ATTCTTTGCCTGATATTGATCACTGTATAATTGGGTATGTCTCCTTGTAAAAAAATGATTTCCTACACTCACTGAAATAAATAATATGGAAAAAAAGAAGGAATCTATCTGTATTCCAAGGTTTTCAATATAATTTTATCGATGTACATTTTTTCAAATTTATCGATATTTATTTATTAAAATTAGAACATATTTCGTTACTCAAGGCAATGGTGTCATAAAAAGCAATTCTCTAATTATATAACTAAGTCCCTTTCAAAAAAAATTATATAACTAAGTCAAAGGCATCTCATGCAGACATAGAAACCATCAATAATAAGCCTTTTCTTATACTCCCCGCCTTTCACTCAATATGTCTACTTCTAAATAAGGAAATAATTCATCCTTCAAAATATTTTAAAAGTAGTAGAATTTATCAATTTTCTATCTTTTTACCAATTATTTTTAATCTGTGTTCAACACTACATAAATATAATGAGTGAGACGAAAAGTCTACTCTCCAAAACTTTGGCATTTGTAGACAAAGGGTCTGAAGACAAACATTGCACATGGTGCTGGGGATGGCATTCCATACAAAGACTCGTCATATGCGAAGTGGGCCTTGGATTATGGGCTTCAAGATTTCTATTCTTTATTGAGAATCGGAAACCATGCTACATATTTAAATAAATATTACTATTAATCACTCTTTTTAGTATTTTTTTGACTTCGATCATTTTAAAAAATTTCTTAGAGCTTTGATCACATGTGGTAGTATTTAAGTAGTATTAATGTAGTCAATATATTTTACCCGTGGTAATATCTATAGTGTCGGTGAAATTTAGGCAAATCTTACGAGGACTTTGGTGAGAATCTTTGAAGGTATGATGGGTGCATATAGCTGTCCAAATCACTAACAAACAAAAAAACACAATTTGTATCTTAAAGCAATTTTAGGCCCCAATGTTTTGCTTTTTCTTGCATCACCAAATGACCTTTTCTCTTAATTCTTGGCACACAAGTGCTAGAATACTTTGGTTGGAAGGACACTACACTTAGATTTGTTGTGTTTGAAAATATTTGATGCGAGTCAAGGTGTGATATTATGGTTGATTAGATGATAAGATCTTGAATCATTTATTAAATTGATTCTAAATTTGTCCTTACTCATGATTTTGTAGTGCATATTATTACCTATCATGATCAATAATTCATAGCAAAACAAATAAGGTAATATAATATACTCATTCAATTATATATATCATTACAAATCTAGTCATATTTTTTAAGGATTTTTTTCAAAAGTTCTCCAAATATGTATCTTGTTAGATGAGCGTGCATTGATAGTGAGATACTATGTAAGAAAGTATTGTTTGTAAAAATATATTTTTGTGTTATTAGTACAAGGGTGAGAATGAACATGTCATTTGTAGTCCAATAATAAACTAATAATACTTCATTCGTCCCAAAAATTTATTTATTTTGTAAAAGGTCGAGATAGAAAAATATATAGTAAAAGATAGAGCAGCACAAGTTTAATTTGTATGCTTTCTCGCTAACTGAATTCAACTGGAACGCAAGTTTTGTGGGATATTGTAAGGTATTAAACTAATTTGTTGGATGACTAAATAAGAGATTTGAGACTAAATTTTTAGAAAAAAATAAATATTAGGTTATAGTAATTGATAAGAGTAGAATAATGTCTTCAGAATTTATCTTCTATCATACATGTACATGTTATTAATTATGTGTAGCAGTATAATTTAATTTCGAAAAGTATACCGTATGTCATGAATTACTATAACAATGAAATTTTCTTTCCTTTCCCTAAATTAAAAAATAAAAATAAATATAGTAGTAATAGTATATACAGACCATCGAGTGAAACGTCTCACATGCAGGGTCCACACACTATGGCCCTCATCAATTTTTTTTTGACATTATTAAGTAGTTAAGGAGATATAGAGAGAGACATTATTTGCCAGCTGCAGCAAGAATTTGTGGTTATTCAAGGGGATGAAGGTACAATCCGGTGGAGCGCAACATCAATACCAGTAAACAGTACAACTCACTTTAGCACAAAGAACCACCAAATTGCAAACTATTTTTTCTTGTCCTTTTCCTTTGTAGGAAGTGATGTAAATAAACATTGTAAAAAACACAAGGTAAAAACAGTCTACATAATTCGTTGCAGTATGATTGAAGTTTGTTGGATAATGAGCTTTATTATTGTCTCTATTACTATATGCAATAATTATGCTTTGGATTTAAATAAAAAGCCCAATCTCCATTACTATCCCGATGTAATCAACTTCTTTTTCTATTCTTTTTATCGTAGAAATTAGTTGACGATTTTTTTTCTCGGGCTACTCGAAATAATTAATCTCGAGACTTCTTCAAAACGTGAAATTAATTGAAGCATTTAGTTAGGCAATTTTTGGTAGTGACATTTAAAGCAACACCCAAAGTAGGGGCCTGGATGTAAGAATTTATTGTTGGGTCATTTTCTACGTAATATTTTATCTCTTTCAGAATTATTAGTGATCATAGTAGTATTAGATATATACAATAATAACATCATCATCAAAGGTAATAATATGCGAGGAAGAAAACATATACAGGTACTATAAATTTTTTTTTCTCTCTTTTACATATTTTGGCGAAAGAAAATTATATCATGGATGAAGAAGCTGGTCCATTTAAAATATTTTAAAAGAAAAACATGTATATTATATTTATTTCTGCAATTAACCTTTTTATTCTAAAGATTTATAGTTATAAATTAATTAGTGCACCCTTCTTGATTTATACATGTCTTGATGTTTACACAGTTGAAAGTGGATCAATAATGGTTACTTAAAGTAAGGAAATGGTATATATATCTGTCTTTATCAATAAACTAATGATAAAGCACCGCTAAACCAATTCTACAATTTGATTGATTAGTCTTTTACACCTTGTTGTTTATGATAGTTAATTAGTGATGACTATTAATTATTTTTTTTTATATTTATTTCTTAAAACTTTTTTTTTGTTTGGTAATTGCAAGTGGAAACAGGGATACTATGCAGAAGACATTTCTTGAATGATGTCCCACAAGCTTATTTGGTGACAATCATTATGTTTTTTTTTTGGAAGATTTTTCTTGTTTAATTTTACTTCCCCACTTCAATCCAAAAGTTCAATGATTCAACTTGCTAGAGATGCCCCCCCCCCCCCCCCCCCACCCGGAAAAAAAAGAAGGAAAAAGGAAAATATTAGTAACTATTTTGTTTTTTCATCCCAAACCGTGATTTTTTTTTCCTTCTTTCTAAAATGTCGGTATTTCTATTCCTTTTTTAATTATATATTTTCATCCCCAGGAGTCAAGCTCAGCACAAAAGAATCAAGATCCCACTAAAATTTCATAATTCGTATGGAATAATAGTATTCCTTGAAATTAAAAAAAAAAAAGAAAAAAAAACTCAATCGAGAATAACTCTAGATGACAAATAGCAAAAAGTTGGATAATTCACATTACCATTGACAAAAAAATATCAATTTGTAAGATATAGCGCGAAAATTTTTATTAATAAATCAAATTCTCTTATTTATTATTTATAATAATAAATAATACCTCTCTGCCCAATGCTCCAATATTCCCCTCAAGGTTTATTTTTTATTTATTAATTTATTTGGAAGTCCTCAAGTTCAATTAATTAACTTTAAAATATGTGATTTGCTTCGTTAACGGTACAATTGGCCTTATGACCGAAGCAAATCTAGGAAAAGATTACTGAAGTTTCTCTACATATATTTGACAACATATTATTTTGCGATTTATTTGTATATGATGTCAGTGATATTTATACTAATTTTAGATGTATTACTTACTTTTTAATTAAACACACGACATGTATAATTGTATGTATTGTAAATCATCTCTTTCATACACGTGCTCTATCTCATTCGACTCATTGAGGTGCATAATTTGTAGGCATAGTGTATATTTGGGAAGGGGATCAAATAAAAACATTCCTCCTAGTAGCTAGGTATTTAAAACTGGGTTAGTAATCCTTTTATCATTTACGTTTTTTATAAAATAATTTCACTTCAGTAGGAATGAAGGAACCATGTATGTATATAATATAGCAGTTTTTTTGCTCAATAAAATAAAATAAAATATAGCAGTATTAATAGTGGGATTTATCGGAAGCATTATAGTAGTTATATATCCATGAATTTAAATTTAAGTTCCCAAATGGATTTTTAGCTCGAATTTTAAAAATAATAATTCTGACGTACGATTCAAGTAAAAGAAGCTAGCATCTTCCAATTTCTTAATTGCATGTGATGAACAACACATCAACTTAGTGATATGCATCATTAATAAGATCGCATGCAAAGTATATCAACATTATATTTTATAAAAGGTAAAAGGAACTTATATGAATTAATGAAATAATAAAATAGTTTCTAATGGGGTCATCCACATGGTATAAGTGGGCCCTGGATATAAAAGAACTTATTTACAAAACGAGACTGCATATTCATGAGCATGTGCACAACCATAAGTTTCTGCTGCTTTTATTTGATTTCGCCATAACTTTATCTGAACAAGATGTAGCAGATTTGCATGCCTCAATCTGTTTGTATGAAGAAAAAGAAAAAAATAAAATAAAATTGATCACATAATATGATTGAACACCGAAATAAAAAGAAAATTAGAGCAATCTCGATTGTAACGGTCGAATTTTGGAGCCATATATACCTGCAGCCCGTTTTAGTTGTACAAATGAATTTCTCTCTAGAATTATTGGAAAGAAAAGACCGCCGTATATATGATTTTACATTTTTACTTCTGGTATAATAATAATAATAATAATAATAATAATAATAATAATAATAATAATAATAATAACTGGAAAGAGGGATGAGAACCATAACCAGTTTTTGAAGTCACATTCTCGTGAGTTGAAGTATTAATATTGTGGTTGTACGACATTTTCGATTGCATCAAGGAGTAATCGTCATGTGTTAAGCTATTAAAATTCTACCAAAGTTTTCTTGTGAAAATTAATAAACATTTGTAAGATTATGCATGTAGAGAAAATAATTAACAATTTTTATAAGTAAAATTTGTGTCTCATCGCATGTCCCATATGGTTTTATATTTTTATTTTATTGTTTCTTTATTTTTCCATTCTCTTGTGTTTTAGATTAATTTTACATTACTAATTAGGATTCATTCATTGAGATTTAAATTATTCTTTATATATTTAATTTCAACTTACTATTAAATAATTAATTATTAGAGTTGATTACATGGAATATAATTTTTTAAGCTTCACTTTTTTTTTGAACAACATATTTAAAGGAAATTTTAATACCGTGTGACGGTAGACTCAAAACCCGTGACCTTTGGCCCGGGCATAACCACACTACTATTAGGCTAACACACGCATAAGCTTCACTTTTTAGTATGTCAGATAAGATCATTATATTATACTTATAAATTATATATTTTTAATATTATTAAAATAGTAATTAATGGTAAAAGATAATTTTTCAATAGTGTGCATCTGTATACATTATGTGGTGCATCTCGTTTAACGTTGTGATGCATCTTATTTCACAGTGTGGTGCATCAGTACACATGAAGATTTACTTTTGGAATTTCAGTTTTTTTTTTCGACTCCGCCTTCGACTTTAATTTTAATCTATATATAATCGTAGTGACAATAATTTGGATCGTTCGGTTCGTTACGAGGCCTTCGACTCCCCCCGCTCGTCTTAACAAAAAAGAAAGGTAAAAAAAAGAAGAGACGGACAAAAAAAGAAGAGACAAAAAAATATGAAAATTTTATATCAAGAGATCCATATTTTGAAATAGCCATGATGACCATTAAAATATAAATTTTGGCCCACATTCTTAAAAAATACTCCCTCCGTCCCTGATTTAAATTCCAATGTGAGCTCGACACGGAAACTAAGAAAAGCTGAAAAAGTGGGTTTGAGTGGGGTAAAATGACTTGTAGGGGTATTGTTAATCTTTTGATTACTTTTTGCTAATATTTGTAGGTTTTTTTATTCTTTATTTATTTGGTGAGTGGAAGACTTTATTTATTTATTTCTTCCCTTATTTAATTTTTGGTTCATTATTTCTTCATTTTAATTGAATTATTACTTGTAGTTTCATTTAATTGTTGCAATTAATTTAAGTTTGAATAAAATTAAAAACAGAAATTAAAGGACTGAAATTAAAATGAGAAAGTAAACCTGAAATGAAATTCAAAAAATAAAATCTGTCACATGAAGAAAAAAAAAAGATAATGAAGAAAAAAAAAGATATGCAGAAAATAAACTTGGAGGCAAAACTGTAAGGTTTGGAGCCAAAAATTGATGATTTCCATTAAATAATGAGGAGATAGTACACTGATTGGATCAAAAAAGGGGGGGAAATTTAAACATCTCCTAACCCCCCCCCCCAAAAACAGACTTATATATATACCCACAGAGCTCATAAATGGCTCTCAACCACATTGCAGAAAACATCTTAAATTCACCTACTATGGCAGTTCCTAAAAACACAAAAAAACTGACTGAGGCAGAGAAAAACATCCTGGCCCAATGGTTACTGCAACACAGCAGCAATGGCAAGCTGGAGTACGGCAAGAAACAAGAGGCTGCAGCTGTATTCAATGTGTCTTTGCGGACAATATGGAGGACTTGGCAAACAGTGACAGCTCAACAAGCTCTTGGCATTCCTGTCCATTTGAAGTCCAAAAGAATAGGTAAGCACTACAAAAATAAACAGCAATTAGATGAAGAAAAGGTGAAAAAGCTGCCCTTGCAGCAAAGAACTTCACTGCGTGTTATGGCTGGAAATTTGGGGATTAGCAAATCTGCAGTTCACAGATTTGTGAAAGAAGATAAACTCAGACCACACACATCTGCCATCAGGCCTTTCTTAACAGAGAGTAACAAGATAGAAAGGCTAAAGTGGAGTCTTTCTCAACTGTGTAAACAAGCAGAGGATGGTGCATTCAAATTCCAAACTATGTTCAACACTATTCATATAGATGAAAAGTGGTTTTACCTATCCAAAGAGAAGGAGAGATTCTACCTTGTCAAGGGTGAGGTGGAACCACATAGAAGCTGTAAATCCAAGAGACATATACCAAAAATTATGTTCAACTGTGCAGTTTCTAGGCCGGTGATAGACCCTGCTGGAAATGTCTTATTTGATGGCAAATTTGACATCTTTCCATTCATCACACAAGAACCAGCAAGGAGAAACTCAAAAAACAGATCCAAAGGGACCATGGAGGTCAAACCAATACCAGCAATCACAAAGCTAATCACAAAGGAGAGCCTGCTGAACCAGGTCAGGTTTTTCATGCAACCTGTCTCATTTTCAGATTTTTTTTCATGCTATCAGGATCAATTTCAGATTCATCATCTAGCCATTTACTGTAATCATGCAGATGCTACCAGTTTTTAAGGCCAAGTGGCCAACACATCTTTTAGGCAAAGACATTTACATCCAACAAGATAATGCCAAGCCCCATATAAAACCTGATGACCCAGAGTTCATAGCCATTGCAAATCAAGATGGATTCAATTTAAAACTAATCTGTCAACCCCCAAATTCTCCAGACACAAATTTAAATGATCTAGGGTTTTTCAGAGCTATACAAACCATTAAGGATCAGAAACCATGCAAAAATCTGGATGAGCTGATACACAATGTGAAGACAGCATATGAAGAGTACTCAGCAGAGAAGATAAATCATGCATTTCTAACACTTCAAGGCTGCTACTCAGAGATAATGAAGGTTAAGGGAGACAACAAATACAAGATCCCTCACATGAATAAGGAAAGACTGGCCAGAATGCATCAACTACCAGAATGCATCGAAGTGGAGGAGGGACTAGTAAAGGAATGCTTACAATTCCTTAATGTTAATGATGTGGTGGTGGGGCTGCAACAAGTCAGACTCCAGGAATGAAGACAAGGTATGGAATCTTTTTTGGCCTTAGTTTACAGGGACAAACATTGTCATTCATGTAAATCTGATGTTTGGAATGTAAACTACTTTTGGGACTGATTTCTGCTCATAATTGTCTCAGCAAGCACAATTGCATCATTGACTTAATTTAACCCCTTTGCTGCCTAACTCAACCTTCAAAACCAGATTCATCTAGTGGTGGCATCATCAAGCAGCATGCATTGCATGATTGAATGCCACATCATGTAAATATGCATTCCTAAACCCACAGCCAAGTCATTGCATGATTGAATGCTTCATCATGTAAATATGCATTCAAACTGAATTTGTCAACAGAGAATCAAGCATTCTAATTAATACAGAGACTGAGATTAAGCAACAGAGAATCAAGCATTCTAATTAATCGAGAGACTGTCATTAAGCAACAGAGAATCAAGCAACTAGAAATAATCGAGAGACTGCCATCAAGCAACAGAGCATCAAGCAACATAATTAATCACAGTGGCATACAAACCACAGAGAATCAAGCACAATGGCATCACCAGCCGTCTCCCTCAAAGTCAAGAGAGCAGAAAATCATCACCTCATTCATAGGTTTAAGGCAGCTTCCATAGCCTTCCTTTTTTTTCGAGCTTTTGCACATTCTGTAAAGAGGAAATAGTAGGGATCCGTAGGCACCATATTCGCCATGATTTCATCTAAAGCATGCCCCGGCGACAGTGCAGTGTCCGGCACCGGCATCGGAAAGCCGAGTGGTGGAGTCGAGGATGCAGGTTCCGGCACCGGCATCAGTAACTCAGCAGGTGGATTCGAGGATGCAGGTTCCAGCACCGGCAAACGCAAGTCAGCAGGTGGAGTCGACGAGGGAGATTCCGGCACCGACATCGGACTCGCAGAAGGAGGAGTCGACGACGGAGTTTCAGGCACCATCATCGGAGACTCACCAGTATCAGGCACCATCATCGAGGGAGTCGACGACGGAGTTTCAGAATCGAAGATCCCCAATTTCGAAGGGAGGATCTCCGCGTCGGCCTCCTCCAAATGGGTCTCCGGCACCATGGAACCAACACCGGCGTGGTCCACCGAGTTGGCCGGCGTCATAGAGTGGGAGTAATCGAACTCAGTTTCAGGAGTAAAATCGATGGAAGTGGAGTAGGGTATGGAGTTTGAGTCCATCGATTGAGAGAGATGTGTGGATTCAGAGAGGAAATCGTGAGAGGAAATTGAGGGAGAGATAGATCTGGATTCAAAGAGCCAGAGCAGATCGACAGTAGGGTGAGAGAGAGAGAGGAGAGGAAATCGCGATTCTGAGCTAGAGCGGCGCAAAAACTAGGGTTTGAGAGGTGAGATTGAGAGAGAACCGACATACAGATGAAATGGGTGGGTTTGGGGATTAGGTGTGGGTTGGGGAGGTGTATTAGTGGGTTGGGCCCACATGTAATTAGTGGGTATAATTAGACTGTAATAAAAATATGGGTTAGTTTAAGTAGTGGCAAAGGGTAATAATTTAGGGGAAATAGAAAGGGTAGTAATGTCCAAAAAGCAGACTGGAACTTTAAATCAGGGACACTTTTTGAGGAGCAAATGGGACTTTAAAACAGGGACGGAGGGAGTATAAAATATTGTTATATATATAAATAGCCTATTTTACCTAGCATTAAAAATATTTCATCAAGAAAAACATACCAAATAACATGTTTTCTTCAAATTTTGCCTTATCCAATATTGTTGAAAACTGGCGAAATTGAAACATGTGAATTGGGAAGTTGTTGTCAGTATTCGGAGCAATTTGAGTGTTGGGGTTCGAGATAAATTTAAATCTATGTGAGGTAGTTTTGAACCTCATATTGTTGTGTTGGACTGTAAAATTCATAAATGCATATACTTTTCCTTCAACAAACTTAAAACTAAGCTTAGGACAATCCTCCAACTTAATTGTTCCATGTATCCGTTCGCCGGAGCGATCATGGCCCACTAATTCATGGGTAATGATTTCTTTCTTATTGCCGTAGCCATATTTGTTATAGGCTCATACAATTCGAGTTTTAGAATAAGATCTGGCTTGCTATTCCCTACTCTTTCAATTCGGTTAATCATACTGTAAAAGGGGGCTATTGAAGATTGGGATTGGAAAAACAAAATAATCAAGTATAGGGATTTCTAATTTTTTTGTGGCAAATATACTTAGGAATTAGTTTAGTGGGTAGAAAAGAATGCTTGCATTGACTTATATAGTGGATTATAGAAGTGGATATATAAATGTATTAATTATAAATGCTTGATGTATGCTAATTATAATTATTTTATACAGTTATAAGAAGTGATGAAGGCTTGAAATCTGCAAATTTTAAAGGTAATGCATATAATTTGGTCACGATTGAGCTGTAATTTAATGTACTGCTGTAATTTGGTGTAAAGGTAAATCACTACTGTAATGTTGTATTTTTTTCAAAGCAATATAAAATCAAAATAATTTTAGATCTGGGTTTGGGCCTCGTGAATGATATAGTTATTGTGGTCCTGAATTGTAATTATTGTTCATTATTAAGTTTTGCAATATAATTCTTTATTGGGATCAGGTGTTATGTTAAAAAACATTAGAATCGTCGTAGGGCTTACACCTATAATCCCTATGCAATATAATTCTCAAAGTATTAATTTTATATAATCCATAATTATCATGAAAAAATATTACTAAATTATCGTCATATACACCTCAATTTGTAATTATGATACCATTTTTGAAGTGTAACAAACATATAACATTATCTATTGATTGCCTGCAATTAGTTTATAACGGTAAATTTATTTAATTTCTAAGCTACAATTGATACTTAACATATATGATATGGCAGTTACTAAAATATTATTATTATTATTTTATTATTAATTTATGCATGATTAAAGTAGGAAGTTTGGTAATGATTTTTGTAACCGCGAGAAATTGTAATGCTAATTCCAAATATATGATTGATATCTACTAATTTATTCAACCAAATTGAGACTTTTAGATGGTTACAAATGAAAAATCCTTAAAATTCCACCTAGGATAGAGAATTATTGTGGTGCCTCCAAAAAACTTTACTATAAAGAATTAGATTAGATGATTCAAAACATGCATGGCAATAAACTGCAATTCGCAGTGGTATAAATTTTGATTATATAGATTATTTTAGTGGCCATGAAATCCCAACACCTTTCTGTTGCAATCTCCGAAATTCATCGACGTGAAATGCGTGCCGATTTCGGCACCAACCGGACCGTAACTCGCCTTGTTCGTAATAAAACTCAGCGATTTAATTACAACATTATTTGAACCACCGATTCCGTCCGTAAAACCCTTCAATACCCATCAAGTATTCATCTTTCTCGCCAAATAAAATCTGACAACCAAATAATTATATTAAGTTACACATTATAAGTGCTTATCCGAAATGAAAATTAGGTGAAGCCATTAATATAAATGCTTACCATCTTCTTGTGCATGTCTCCACTCTCCACCACAATCACCCCCATGCAATGGTGATAGGAAATCTGAACCGCTATTTTTTACGTAACTGAATTGGACGGCAGATAATACACCAGTATCGATGCGCACGCGCAGGTGAGCCCCTTTGACGGTGGCGAAAACCCCATCGTCCCACTCCCTGCCGCCGTTACCACCTATGGCAGCCGCGCTACCCGGCGGCGGCAGAAAACGAGGGAGACCACCACTACTACACGAAGTAACTTGAGGATTCTGTTTGATTTCAAACTCCGTTGAAAGCGAACAAGCGGGCACAACATAGATTCCGATACCATAGAGATGTGGGCCCCAGCAGCCGTGAAATCCCGTTATCACACCACCGTTTGCGTTAACGGAAAATGGTTTGTCAGCACTTTTAGTTTTAGTTGCGCCAAGAGGGCCATAGTTGTTTTTGTTAGTGTGAAAGTTAAGTGAGCAAACACCATAGTCATTGCAGATACGCCCAGACGTCCCGCTCATGCCCGTCAGAAATTCTCAGTCGATCTAGAGAGAGAAGAAAGAAAGAAAAGAAAAATAGGGTAAAAAACATGTTAATTATAATTATGTGGACTGATACATTGAAATAGAGAAATAAATGCGTAGTTGCTGACCTTCTTCCACCATGTGGATTATAATTATTATCCCTAGGGCCGAATTTAGTTGAGCAATCTCCATCGCAGACGCCTTTAAACATGATGGATTTGATACTTTCAACATCGCATGTTATGATTATCTGTTTGAAGCCTTGTTTGGGTCTGTCTCTCCATTCATTTCCACTTTCGTATCTATTTATGTATCCCCATGGCCCTAATGTCGTCTCTCCCTCACATCTGCAATCCTTTCCCTGCACAAATTAAATTTTCCCACTTTTAGTGTCAGTTCCTTGCATGGAGAGAGAGAGAAAGAGAGAGACAACCATTTAGTAGATTATTAAATTGTTTGATGGAACTGTGTTGAACTGGATTAGATATGATAAAGTGTAACAGTGAATAGGATAAAGTAACCGGCCGATGATATTCTGTAACGTGCGTATTTGATGCGGGTGGTGGAAGACAGGAGTTGACTTCATTGTGTGCGCGCTGCCTAATATATAAGATTAGGGTTTCACTTGTTTGGGTTATGGACCACATCTAGCTTATGGGCTTTTCCCATAAATCATTAGTAATTAATAAGATTTTTTTAAAGGCTAGTAATTAATATGATTAAGATAAAATGTGCTCCCTCTAATTTGATTTTTTTTTGTTGCCCAATAATTATCCCATTTCGTATAACATTAAAAAAAAGTGATGTAAAATTTTCCAATTGAGTTCAATTATAAATGCTAATTATTTACTTTTTAAGTTTTCTAGACAATAATTATAAATAAAAATAGTAAATTTTATTAATTCCTTTGATATGTGTAATTTGAAGGTGGGGAACGCTTATATAAAAAGTGTACTTCGCTTATATCTTGTAAAACAAATTAACTGACAAAAAAACTGAAAATTCATATGTAATCATGCAAAACATTTTTCTAATTATTTGTTAATTAACAAATGTTGTCCCCCATTTTAAATGTATGAAACAAAACATTTTCTCACTAATATGATTAGAATTACGCACTAGAAACACAAAAATGAGCCAGATCGAGCTAAAAATTAATTATCCATGCGGCCTTACAACTCAGCTATCCAAGATTAACATCGTCTCGTAACCTAAAGGTTAAATGGACGAATCAAACATCTAAAGATTCTCACAAAACAGGGAAGCTACTTTTAAGGCAATCAGAGATACTCCGTATGCACGCCAATGGCGTCGAGATAAGCACCACTTCGTCCATGAAAACCCACAACCTTCCCCTTGCAACGATCGCCCGAATTCAAAAACGTGAAAAACGTGCCGATTTCTTCACCTACGGGTCCGTATCTCGCCTTGTTTGTAGTGAAAGTCAGCGATGTTATAACAGTCAAACCCTCCGCCACCGCTCCATAAAACCCTTCCACCCCAATCAAATACTCGCCTTCTACGCCAAACGTAATCTGCACATAAAAAAGAACAAATTAACAAATTAAATTAGATTATTCAATTACATAATTAACGGAGTGAAAAGATGATCCGTTATTCAATTTGATTATTAATCGTTACCGTCTTAGTGCGCACATCTCCACCACAACTACTACCCCCATGAAATGGGGACCAAACACCCGAACCGTCACTCTTCCGGTAGATGAATTGGACGGCGGATACTACACACGTGTCGGTGCGGAGGCGCACCTGGACCCCACCCACGGCGGAGAAAACCCCATCGTCCCACTCCTTGCCGCCGCCGCCGCCGCCGCCTATGGGCCCCGCACCCCTTGGCACACTACTAGAAGCAGCAGTTTCTAAAGTAATATGGTTCCCTTTGACCTCAGTTGAGAGCGAACAAGCCGGCATAATATTGACGCCGATGGATTCCAGATTTTGGCCATAACGGCCGTGAAATCCCATTATGACGCCGTCGTTTGCATTGACGGAAAATGCGGTGCCATACCCACTTCCAAAAGGTCCGTATTTATTTTTGTTAGTTTCAAGATTTAGGGAGGAAACATTGCAGCCGTACATCCAGAAGAAGGCACCGTAGGTCCCACTGATGCCCGTGAGATACTCTTCAGGAAAATCGATGTCGATCTGCAGGGAGGGAGGGGCGACAATAAAATGTTATTATGATTAATTGTTTGGGTTCAAATTTTGCAATGGGTGAAATAAAATGAACTGAAGTGACCTTTGCAGTTTTAACACCGCCGTCTCCGCCGAATTTGATGGAGTAATCTCCATCGCCGCTACCCTTGAACATGACGGAATCAATAACGCGGCCGTATCTTATGATTATCTGTTTAACGCCGCCGCCTTGTTTGGGTCGGAAACTCCATTCTTTGCCGGTGTGATACCCCCATGGGCCTAATGAGATCCCTCCCTGACAACTGCAATAGTTTCCCTGCACAAATTTTGCCCACTTTAGTGTCAGTTGGGTTTGCCTGAGTGTGTATAAGAGAGAGAGTGAGTGAGAGAGAGAACCATTTGGTCGATATGCTACTAGAAGTGTGTATTAGATTTGATTGGATGTGAGAAATGATGTTGAAGAGAGTATGGGAAATATATAGCCAGAGGAAGTGGTGGAGCTGTGGCCAATGGAGTGGTCGCCGATTACGATGCCCGATGATATTCTGTCACGGGCAAACTTACGTGTACCTTTTCAAATATTGGAGACGAAGCATCGCCAATAAAAAAGATGCGATAAATTTATGAAATCATCATAATCTATATATTTAATTATCTATATATATTATCAATATATTCCATTATCATATCTAAGTTATCCTACATTAGTTAAATATGTTGTATAATTATCATATAATTTGGAGATTTATTCTAAATTTATAAGTATTCCTTGTACAGGTATTTCGAAAATTGATAATAAGAAAGAGTTTTCATATATTCTGTAAGTTTTGGAAATTATTTAATGAGTCGTGCAATTCAAGGTATCCTACATTAAAATGTCTTCTATAATCTCTCATAGTTTGAGCTTTATTCTAATTATAAATATTTTCAAATCATATGTTTTAGTATATTTAATAGATATTTTCGTATTACACATCTATTTTCAACAAAACTCCATTTTTGGAGAACCTATATAAACACTAAAGTTCAATGTGTATTTCATCTTGCAATTAGTTTGCACAACCAATTTAATTTGAATTCGAGCTCTCCCCATAAGTTGAGGTATTCCAGGTCATTAATTTGAATTCGAGCTCTCCCCATAAGTGAGGTATTCGAGGTCATTATTCGTGACGCTCTCTCCCCATCCACTATTCCTATTTATTCCAAATCTTTATTTAGTGTATTTTTATTCATATATTATTTGCAATTTCTGTCCACACCATTTTTTCAATAAAATTTAACTCTTTGAGAACCTATATAAATATTCAAATCAATGTGGTTTTCTCATCCCACAATTGTTTAGTACTCACTAAAATAATTTTTTATTGGCCAATTCATTAATTTGTGAAATGAAATTAGTTGTTCAAAACAATTGCGATATGTAAAAATACACATTGATCTCGACTATTTGAATAGAGTATACTTTTTATTATTATTTGTTTAATCTGTAAAATTTGGGTTTTAGTAAGACAGATAACTAACTCCACCATGCATTGTAACAAACTATTATGAAAACACATTGATTTAAATATTTGGATAGGTTCTCAAGGAGTTAAATTTAATTTATTTTAAAAACTGTGGGATAGAAATTGCAAGTTAAATACGATAGAATATATGAATTAAAATGTACTAAATAAAGATTTAAGAAGATGGAAGCGAAAATTACTATACAGATAAAGGACAATAACGAATAATACAATTACTTTCTAATTAAATCTATATAAATTTGAAATGAGCTTTATTAACCATACAATTTTAAATTTATTATTCAAATTAAATTTTTATCTTTTACTATTTACATTAGAGATGCCCACAATATATAATTTTGTACAAATGAGGGTTGACTCAGTGTGCATCAAAAATAGCGGATAATCATATTACTCCCTCCGTCCTACTCATTTTGCCCACTTTGAGTGGGCACGGAGATTAAGAAAAGTAGTTTGTTTAATAAACTAGTGGATGAGATTGGAAGGGGATGAGAGAGAAATTCTTACAACCACTCATTATGTCTATATTTGGATGTAGACAAAATGAGTGGGACGTCTATTTAAGGAAATGAAGACAGAATGAGTGGGACAGAGGTATAATTTGTTAATCGACAAATCTTCTCCCCCATTTTAAATGAATGAAAAGAAACATGTCCTCAAATGTTTTGAGATTTAATGGTTTTTAAATCAATTTCTAGCTAATTTTTAATTTGTTAATAAACACTTGTTCGCCAATCCACTTTCCAAAACAAAATATATGAAAGAAAAAGAAAAACCTAGACTTTGCGATATATAATTTGATTTGTATACAATTATAATAAGTAGAGGAAAAAGGTGTTGCCACTAGAACCTGATCGATTGAGGATTGATATCACTACTTTTCTTTTGCTTATTATGCCTTTAAATAGGTCAAATCACTTCAAAAAATTAGGCACAATTAGTGTAAGCATAAATTAAGAGCTGATCAAAGTAGGGCAACACATGATTTGGGAGCACAGCCAACCCTTGGAAAGCCTTGAAAACTTAGTAACTGTTTTAACACATGAAAGAAATCGCAATTAAAAACTTAGTAAATTTGTCATAGTTTGAATATGAACAGATTAATTTGCAGAAAAAATAACCTCATTTCTTAATATAAATATTATAGAAAATCGAATAAAATGTAAACTTTCTCATATTCATAAAAAAAAATCGAAACGTTGTACAGTCTCACTGCGCCGAAAAACAATATGTGGAAGATCGATAAACATTGTCACTTAAATCGAACACATGCTTTAAATACTTAGAATTGTTTCAAGTCGATATAGTCTCGGCCACAAATAGTTTTAATATCGTTAAAAATAAAGTAACGAACGATAGAGAAAGCCATTTGTCACGATCGGGATTACAACCTTAACTTCCTTTTGGTCTTGATGATTGCCATCTGCACTTGAGTCTGGCCCACTACCAAAGATTGACCCACTTCAATTTTGACCACATGTTCCCCAATTAATTTTCTCCTTCTTCTTTCACTTTCTTCTTCACTGTAGCAGCATTGTTCTTCAAATATTCTGAGTGCAGGCCAATAGCGTGAAGATAAGCACCGCTCCGGCCATGAAATCCCACCACCTTTCTGTTGCAATCACCGAAATTCATGGACGTGAAATATGTGCCCATTTCCACACCGAAAGCTCCGTATTTGGCCTTGTTTGTAATAAAACTCAGCGATGTTATAATATTCATATTCGAACCCTCCACCGCACCGTAAGACCCTTCAATACCCATCAAGTATTCATCTTTCTCGCTAAATAAAATCTGATAATTAACCAAATAATTATACTATTAAATTAAACATTATGTATGTATAAGAAATGAAAATTAGGTGAAGCCATAACTAGATATGGTTACCGTATTTTTGTGGATGTCTCCACCGTAATCACCCCCGTGAGATGGAGATACAAAATCTGAACCGTCATTCATCAAGTAGGTGAATCGGACGGCAGATAATACCTGCGTATCCATGCGCAAGCGCACGTGGACACCTTTGACGGCAGCGAAAACCCCATCGTCCCACTCACGGCCGCCGTTACCACCCATGGCCGCCGCACTCCTCGGCGGCGAGAGAAAGCGAGGGAGACGGCTGGATCCAAATTCGGAATTCAGTTTGTTTTGTAGCGAACAAGGCGGCTCAACATAGACTCCAATGGAGTGCAGATATTCACCACAATGGCCGTGAAATCCCGTTATCACACCGCCCTTTGCATTCGCCGAAAATGGTGAGTCGCCGCTTCTTTCAGTTCCAAAAGGTCCGTAATGATTTTTGTTAGTCTGAATTATAATTGAGTAAACATAGTAGGACCCACGCGTCCCACTTATGGCCGTTAGAAACTCAGAAGGAAGATCAATGTCGACCTGTAGGACAAATAAAATATATTGATATTTGATTACTTCATATTTTGAAATGGAGAAATTAGCATTTGGTCACCTAACCTTTGCAGTATTGGAACCAGTGGTTGTGCCGAATTTGGTGGAGTGATCGCCATCATGGCTACCCTTAAACATGATGGAATCGATAGCTTCACGGTAAGTTATAATCTGTTTAATGCCTTGTTTGGGTCTGTAACTCCATTCATGTGCATGTCCACTATTGAAGCCCCATGGCCCCAATTGCACCTCTCCCTCGCAACTGCAGCATTTCCCTGCTCAGATTTTCCCATTTAATTCAGTATCACTTATTCAATTTGCACAAATATCATGTGTGTGTGAGTCTGTGCGTGTGTGTGAGAAGGAGAGAGAGTGAGGGAGAGAGAGAAGTACCATTGGGTCGATATTCTAGTTGAAGTGTGTAGTAAATTAGATTTAAATACTATAAGAAAGTGAATGGGATGGATCTGTATTAATATAGTAGTAAAACATGCAGGATGTGGCCTTTGGATTGAGCGGCCGATGACATATAATTAATTCTGTGACGGTCTAAATTACTTCAACTTAGATGCTGCATGCGCCTGTTCAAATCTTTTTCTTGAGAACAAATCGAATGCAAAATTTGATTGTCTAATTGGGCTGACCCAATCAGCTCTATGGACTAAGAGTGCACAGGCCCGTGTTACTTCAACATATGGCGTGGCCCGGATCACAAAGCCCATATGTTCGCAGCAGACACCTAGTTCGGAAAGGGCGGGCCCAGAGTCAGCGCTCCAAGGCCGAACCTAACTGAATTAGCACAATATCCAATCAATTTGATGCCCCCCACATGAGTCACAAGCCCACGTCACCGAGCTCGGCTGCGCCTGTTCAAATCTATCCATCCATCAGTGCACATTTGTGGGATATATGTCGGTACAATACGACACATGAAGGTACTCTGTCCCACCGAATACATGTTTTCTATTTTAAGACGTTCCATTATACTTGATATGTTACTTTTAGAGGAAATAATTAGTATATATTCATGGACCACCAACAGTAACGGACCCAAGAGTTTGAAATTGGGGGTACGAAATATTATGATACTTAAAAAATTGGCCGGAGGACTTGGCCCCCATGCTCTGGGGTTCGGGGCAAAGCCCCCGAGAAATTTTTTTTAGCTGTCCAATAATAAAAATAATTTAAAATGCCCACAAATAGATAAAATATATATATATAAAAATATTCATAGAGTTCAAAAAGATTTATATTATTCAATAATTACAACTCAAGAGTCAAGCCCGAGCCGACGAGTCTTCATTCTCAAGAATCGATCCATGACATCTTCATCAGGAACATGCATGAACATTTTTTTCTCAATGAAAGTTACTAAACAATCATTTAACAATTTGATCGCCCATGCTGTTTCACAACTTATTTTTTACATAAATGATCCCCGAAAATACTCTTTCCACACCTGCAGTAGCTACTGGGAGAATCAATACCAATTTGATCAACAAATAAATCGTCGTATAATTCACATGCTTTTTAGTTTCTACAAACATCACCGAAAGAGAACCAAGATCATTCAAATTCCCAAATCTTTCATCCTTTAGCAAATCTTCAATAAATATATCAAGTTGGTATTCAAGAGACATCATATTAATATCTGAAAATTCAAATATCAACTCTTAGCTATTTGCATATTTTCAATAATATATGAAATTGACATTCAAAAATCAGAAAATTAATACCTGAAAATTCTGATGGATAAAATGTGGCAAACTTAAGTATTTTCTACTTGTCATAAGAAGAAAGTCATCTCGAGGACTTAAGCAAGTCATGCATTGAAGCAACTCCGTATTAACCTCGTCAAACCTCTCATTGAGCTCCATAAGTTGTAAATCAATCACCCCCATAAAAATTTGAAGATTGGTCTCTTCTTGAGCAAAACGTCTCGATCTTCCTAGTGGCATGTAAGAAGTATCCATATCCCGAACAACAATGCCATATTTAGTGCAGAATAAAGTGACCCTTATTCAAGAGATTTTCCCATCCATGATCTCTTGTTTTTTGCAACAATATTTTAGACGATGAAACAAGAGACATTGCATTAACAATATTTTGATCTCTTTTTGCAAAGCAATACACAAATGATTAGTGTATCCAAAGATAGCTACCATCAAATGCACTATAAAAATAAATCAAATGACTCGAATAAGTATAAAATTGACTGAGCCTTAATCCCACTACAAGAAACACAGGAATCTACGATGGAAAATTTCGTCGTTGATTGGTAAAATTCCGTCGTTAAAATGAAACAACGACGGAATTACGACGGAACGATTTCGTCTTCAAAAACCACGTCGTAAAATATATTAACGACGGAATACTACCATCGTAAAATTTAACGTCGGAACTACGACGGAATTCCGCCGTTAAAGGCGACGTCGCCGGCGCCGTCGTTTCCTTCTTCTGCGACGGTTATTTTCCGTCGTTAATTAACAGCGCCGTCTTCTGTCGTTGATTTGTCGGCAATGCCGAAGCTTTTTTCTGTCGTTGTTCCGTCGTAAGTTTGGATAATTCTGTTTTGTTTTGTTTTATTTTTTATTTCCCTTATCTGCTGTTCCATCACCAATCAATTTAAACAAAATATTTAAGAATAAACAACTCATGTGAATCAGAATCTGATATTCAAAACACTACATAATCAAATATCCAGTAGCTTACAACTAATTAAATAGTCTAGTTAAACATCCAAATCCAAATACAACTAAGTATCCATCACGAAAAACAACTAATATCCAACATGAAACAACTAAATATTCAAAACGAGATAATGTTATAGATCCAAGACAGACAACTACTTAAAAGTATCAAAGTTTTCTCAAGAAGATGGAGGGTCTTGGGTATCCATACTCTGTGAAATCAATTGGTTGATTAGTCGTTGTTGATGCTGCATCTCATCTCTCATTCGTTGGCGCTCTTCTCGTTCCTCTTCTACTTGACATTGGCGCTTTTCTCGTTCCTCCTGTAGCTTTTTCTCAATATCTTTAAAGCAACCATCACATGGTTCCAGTGAATGAAACTGAAAGTCCGACTCGATGTCTCTCCCCAAACACTCCCTAGCTGACCAGTCTCAAACCTCCTCTTTATGTTGTCAATTCCAACCACCTCCAGATACACATCATTCACACTCACATCTTCAACTCCTTCCTGTCTCAACTGCTCGGCACGTGCTTGTACTGCCATCTGCAATTAAATATAATTTATAAGCTTTCATAAGCTTCAAACATACAATCTTGCATTTCACATCCTCGCGCTTTAGCCTATTGACATACACAATTAGTTTTGATTATATTAAAGGATTGATAATTGATAAATGATAATATATCTTAAAATAAATCTGCAAAAAAAAGAGAATACATCTTAAAAATAAACATACTAATCCTGCATTCAAAAAGTTAAGCGAGTCTGAATTCTTCATCCAAAATGTTTCAAGGGAAACTAGATAATCAGCACTTGCAGTACAACATGGAAGTCTGCAGCTCTGAATACTAACTATTTTGTGGAAAATATGCAGTTTGCTAAGCTTATTGTATTATCATTTGCACATTACTATACTGCTAAGAGTATAACTAAAGTCCAATTCAAAGCTGTTAGAAAATCAAATAACAAGACTATTATAATATTACTATTTTCTATGCTTAAGGGCCAAAATTAAATTTAACAAACGCGGTGCTGTCCCCCTTCCAAGACAGGTAAAGTGTTCTGTGAGTTAGAGCTTACCAAAAGATAATAATGCTATTTCTTGTATATGAAATATATCCATTGAAGGGAACGAATATCACATAGAACAAACAATATAAGCAGCAGACATCCTGCGGCCCTGACAAATAAACCAACCATACAAAAAATTCATCACACCAATGTCAAAAAATATCAGCAATTTGCAAGAGAAATAACGGAAGAGTCCTACTCACTTGCACCCAAGACAAAGCAAAAGCCTCCAAAGCCAAGAACACCTATCAAGTGTGTCACCTGCACCACCACAATCATCACCACTTGTTCACATCAAACATCATAATCTACCTAACTTTCTATTGCATTCAAAACTATTAATTACCATATCTATTTGAGCAATCTAAATTCTAGCAAGTTCAGAGCTAGTGCACAGCTGATATATTCGTTTTGCTGCCCATATTGAATCAAATACCTCAATCAAAAGTCAAAACACACACACACACACTGAGAGAAGAGGTTTGGGAAATATATATACCTTGTTGATGAATCTTTCGTGCTCTTCAACCTGTTTGGATAAGATTTCTCTGGTCTGCACTGCTTGTTTGGACAGCATCTCCTTTGTCTGAGCCACTTTCTACTCCATACACGGAAACAAAAACCCATCAAATCAAGTATACATTCAAAACACACAAATAACTCAAGAAAAATTCAATCTTTCTAAATATTTATGAACATATATCTCATATTGGGAGAGAAAAGAAAATTCTTGAACCTTAGATGGATCTCGCAGCCTCATTCTCATGTTCCCATATGAACATATAGACAAATTGATTAACACCATATAGAGATATCAACACCATATTCACCAAATCAGTTATTCAAGTCCTAACAACAACTATCAAATGATAAGGTTCATAAAAAAAAAAAAGGAAAACTGACCTTTTCTGGAAGGGAGGACATACCGTGGCGGCGTGGCCTAGGGCAGCACACAACAAGTTCGGCTAGGGTCCAGAGAAAGAGAAAGAGAGAGAGAGAGAGAGAGTGAGAGAGAGAGAATGGAAGAACCTAGCCAGGACGAGCACGGCAGCTGGCGCCTGAGGAGATGGCGTGGAAGGGAAGAGATGGGGAGGAGAAGCATGGCGAGGCAGAGCGGAGACGAGGAGGAGATGCGGTGGCGCCGGGGCAGGAGAATCGAGAAACTAGGGCAATAAATTGGAAATTGATATGAAAAGGAAACTGAAATGAAAAAGGGGGGAAAGTGAAACGAAAATGGGATTCCCGCTTTATGTTAAGGATTCAGCGCCGAAAATCTACGACGGATTAAAACATTAAAAATTAATTAAAAATAAAAAATAAAAAACAACGACCGAACGAGGACCGTCGTTATACAGGACATCGCAAATCCGTCGCTGTTTTTGGCGCCTTTGACTCGCGCCAGCAGGCGTCGTCGTTCCGTCGTTAATTTTGTCGTAGTTTAGTAAGCCCCGACTCCGTCGTTAGTCCGCCGCATTATTACGACGGTTCGCGTCTCCGTCGGAGATTCCTGCATCTTTTTGTAGTGTCCGATCTTCCGAACATGAATCACTCTTCCCAATCATCACAAGTACTCAACAATTGTTGGAAATATGTTGATAATATTTAGAAGAGTTTTATAATGAGATCCCCAACAAGTATCATCCGGTCTTTTCAAACCTACCTCTTGATTCAAACCTGATCCACTATCAAGTTCACCACATTCCAAAGCATCAGCAACTTTTTGAGCTTGAATTACTCTAATCATTTCTAGTCGCTTACAAGAAACTCCAATCACATTCAACAAGCTTGCAAGTGTGTCAAAAAGCCACTCACAATCATTATTTTTTTTTCGCAACAGCAACTAATGTTAATTGAAATTGATGAGCAGAACAATGAACATAGTAAACACTTGGAGTTTCATTCATGATCAATGTCTTAAGACCATTTATCTCCCATTTCATGTTACTTGTCCCATCATATCCCTGACCTCTAACTTTATATAGACTCAATGAATGCGCCATAAGCAAAGATGTTATTGCGTTTTTAAGTGACATTGCAGTGGTGTCACCAACATGTACAAGCCCAAGAAATCGTTCACTATCATTTTTGTTTTACCATCAACATAACGCAAACAAAGAGCTAGATGTTCCTTATGAGACACGTCACTCGACTCATCGGCCAAAATGCCAAAATAGTCATCACCAAGTTCTTCTATAATGCGCTTAGTTGTTTCTTTAGCATAACAATTAATGAGATCTTTTTGAATTTTAGGAGATGTCAATTGACAATTTACTGGTGCATTTTCTAAAACAACCCTTTAAACCCCATCATTATGTTCCGCTAGCCACTTCAAAAGCTCAAGAAAATTTTCCCTACTAATGGACTCTTCACTTTCATCATGTTCCCGACATGATAACCCTTAACGCAAAAGAAATCTCAAACAAGTAAGTGAAGCTTTCAAACGGGTTTCATATTCACTTTTAATAACATCGGTTGCATTATCAAAAACATGAACAATAGATTTCTCTTTCGAGTCTCCTAAATTCACATAATTTTCATAACAAGATTATGATTACTTTTAACCTCACCAACATGCTTTTCAAATTTATCCGGTTTATTCCATGCTCTAAATCCCCCATAAACAAATGCATCTCCTCCAACACTAACTTTATCCTTCTTGAACAAGTAACAAACAAAATAAAACCCCACATCTTTCTCAATACTATATTCAAGCCAATCATATTTTTGAAACCAACTAACATTAAATCGGCGAAGACCTCCTATATCTCTTTGAGGAAAGTCATAAGTTTTTTGTTGATAAGGCTTCTTAAGCATGTAAGCTCTCCTCACCGCATTCTTTTGATATGGAGCATATTCCATTATGTTTATTTTTTTTCCCTGATCATGTGGAAGAAGTTCCACATCATATAACCATTCTTTCTTTTGTGATGGTTGACTAAAATCAGTTGTATTGTCTAATTCCATAGTATTTTCTTGAGTTTGGCAGCGGAAGGGGTTCTAATTAAGCATCCTATCCTTTACTCAACATCAACCGTCGCCGCTCACCGTCGCTTCAACCTGCACATTTAGAAAATAATGCAGGGCTAAGTACAAAAGTACTTAGTGGGCACGATGCCAAAATCATAATCATAAATATAGATAAAATGGCATTTTATAAACGTAGCACATCGGAGTTTTATTGAAAGAATCCGTGTCTACTAAACATTTTCTGACTTTTTCTCATAAATCACTCGGCCGAGTATTTTCAGGTATGCTATGTTCAATCTTGACCAAAACTAATTCACCGTGGCTGGCTACCCCTCAACAGGATACCACATACACCACAGGTTACAAAGTGCACTAACTCTGAAAAGCACTTAGCAGCTAACTCAGAGCCGATCGTTAGTTAATCTAAAATAGACTAACTCTAAATCTGGAAAACACGAATGTTGACTCAGATAGGTACAAGAGAACTCACATAAAAACATAAAACAGTTCATGCCATAATATCAATTTGAAAACACAGATATCAAAGCGATAAAGAAAGATTTTCCGAGCATTGCTCGTTTTATTTGTATATAAAAGCCCACCTTAATTATACAGAACTTATCGTAAAAGCTTCCAACCTGGGATCTTCCGTCCTTTCTCTATAGTTGGCTTCCTCCTTCATCGTAAAATAAACATACTTAAAAACGGGTCGTAAAGATAATCGATTAAAGAGAATCGATGAAAGATTTAGTTATTTTATTCTTTAGGCATTTGCACGCTTATTAGATTCGTTTTACTTAAACAGGAAACGAGACTCGTACCAATCTCGTTTTGAACTCGGAAGATCTCATACTCGACTCTCGGGTCAGTAGAGAAGGTAGTCGATGTCTTAATACGAATTTAAAGATTAAAAGAAATTAAGTTGGAAAGAATCAACTTAGGTGATTTACGTTTTAGTTCTTTGAACGACTTATGAAATTTCTCGTTTATTACTTCTTTATTGAAAGGATAAGATATACGATCTCGACTGGTTCTCATCATTAAAGGTCTTGTACTTGACTCTAGGGTCAGTAGGAAGATGTTCGTTAGATAAAACGGCTTAAACGATCGAAAGGAACTAAGTTGTGAACTAAACAATTTAGAAAACAAGAAACTGAAAATTTCACTGCACAGTCCAGTAACTCTGGAGGCTGTCCAGAACAGAGGACTTGGAAACAGGGGGTGAGCCCTGTACCATTAGAAAGCTTAGGAAGTCTAGTTCGCGCTCCAATTTACGGATCACAAATCCGATAAACGAGCTGGAAGATATTACAGTTTCCGGCGAGGGTCGCAGAAACTGCCGAACAAACCCTAATTGCTTGAAGGTTCGACGTATAACGTCTTAGGTTCGTTCTAAGCTCTCGTATTCATTTTTTTTAGAAACTGAACTCTCAAGGCAGTCATCACGTACCTCCGTACGTGACAAACTCCTTCTCAAGACTCGCTCAAAAGCACGACGTTCTAACGTCGGATTTCAACTAACAAGTACTATACCAACAAAAATTTCAAAACACGTTCTAGTTCTCGATTACAACTATAGCTCATATTAGATTAACTTGAAAGCTTATGACGTCAACTAGAAAGATGTTCTAAATTTCATTATAAACAATAATATCATATTAGAATTCTCATCCGACTTCTTGATTTTTAGTTACAACTAACTGTTCGTCTCTTATACGATTTTTAAAAGTTGTCGGTTTTTGTTCAAATTTTACGACGTTAAACTACGTCTAACGTGAATCATTTTCATGCATGCAAACACATCTTAACATCATTATAACTCAGTTTATATGGTGATCTTTGCCTCTTATGTTTCACTAAACATTTTTAGAAAATTCTCATTTAATTTCTATTATCAACTAACATGATTTGCAATATAAAACAACTAACAAATGATCACTTATATCAAACATGTATAAACCCCCAATTACTCTATAATTTTCTGGTTTTAAACATATGTTAAGGGGATGATTTTCTTCTCCAATTAACTACATTTATTTACTAATCAACATCTTATATCATCCATTAATCAATTATAATTTCAAAAACAACTAACATGCATAAAATCCCTAAATTCAATCCAATTTTAATTGTAATTTCACCAACATACATAGGGCTTTTGTTTCCTTTTTATTTCAAACACTAATTAAACATCTATGAAGCATGAATCCATGATCAAAAGAAGAAAAAAAAAATCCTACAAAATTCTCAAAAAAATTCTGCATTCACATAGGTTTTAGGATTCTTGGTTTTGATCAATTTTAATCTCCAATTAATCTATCTTACACATCTAATTACATTATTCTAAGATCAAATCATCCATTCCAAAACTTCAAAAAAATCGATCAAGATGAAAAAGAAAAGAAAAGAAAGCTAAATGGATAGAAATGTGGAGGATGGAAATACCTTAAGATTTAACTAAGGATGTATGGTGTTTGAATGGATGATTGAAGACTTGTGTTCTTTCTTCAAGCTTTGAAGGTGTCTTCAATGGTGGATAGAGGTGGAGAAGATGAAGTTTGAGGGAGAGAGAGAGAGTATTGCCGAGAGAGTGTGAGAGAGAGAGATGGAATTTGTCTTGTTCAAGTTGTTGAAATGATGAATGGTTTGAAATGGTGTAAAGTGAGGTTTTAGGTGTCATTAAGCTAATTAAGGTCAACATGCAAGTTAACACCTAGGTATGGTGAGGTGGCGGCTGCATGCAGAATTTTTAGAGGGTTTACGGGTTTTCCCGGCGCGATCCGACGTTACGGAAAAACGAACGACGAAAAACGTTGTTCAGTACAAAAATCGTCGCGATTCGATTTGACTTAAAAATTCTAACGTATGAACTTAATTAGAAAATAAATTTACAAAATTTATTTTGACAAAAATTCGGGACGACAAAACCGAGTTTTGTCCCGGAAAACATAAAAACAAACTTTCTCGGCGTGTGTTCGTATTGCAATTTCGTGATTATAAAAAATTAGACGGTTTTCCATTCTTAGTTTACGAGCTAAGAATTTTTCGTACGCGCTATCCCTAAATACAGTAGTCATCTAGCTGACTCCCGTAATTTATTTTTAATAACGGATTCGACCGTTAGCCTTAGAATTCAACAATTGTAAACTTAGGCGTGCAAAGCCATTTATTTAATTAACTTTAAATATTTTTAGAACGTAAGGAATTTACGGGGCATTACATGTTCAATAAGTCTCATGTTGTCATTTTGGGCGTTCTACTCAATAAGTCTCATTTTCTTGTTTGGCAAAGATTAATACACTAAAACCCATTTTATGTCACACTCAAACGTGAATAATGTTGTTAGCTTTATTATATAATGTTTTTCCACTCAACCCACTTTAACATCA
This sequence comes from Schizonepeta tenuifolia, assembly GCA_029490685.1. Classification (NCBI taxonomy): domain Eukaryota; kingdom Viridiplantae; phylum Streptophyta; class Magnoliopsida; order Lamiales; family Lamiaceae; genus Schizonepeta; species Schizonepeta tenuifolia. The sequence goes on along the minus strand of JANLIY010000216.1, from coordinate 16,369 downwards.
ACAATAAAATACTACCTTAATCACACTCTTTATCATCTAATTCTCTTTTTTTCTTAATCTACGTGTCCATCCCAAATGGGACTTATTGAATGGGACGGAGGGAGTATAACTTTGACAGAAAAATTAAATGCCACAACAAAATTATTTTGTAGACAATAGTGTTTATTTAGTATAAAGTGTGTACGTCGAGATCATTGATAAAGTAGTTAGATTCCAGATCTTACAGAAATAACACTATTATTGCAGAAGAGATAATTTTACAGAAAAAGCAAATATTGCATGCGTAATTTATCCATTCTGTACATTGAGAAAAACTGTGCAAAAACCAATAAAGTCTAACTGAAATTCTACAAAGATGTGTAGTTAATTCCTGCTTGAAAGCCAGAAAACTGTAAAAACAAACGTTAGCATGCAATCCAAACATCACCATCACTGTAAATTTTTTTTTTTATTTCTTTTAATTAAACAGGAATGAATCAATCCTAAGTCATACAAAAAAACATGCTAAGTCGAAAAGGCTAATATTTTATCACACTAAAAGTAGGAAGAGAGAGAAGCAAGCAACACTATATTCTACTATAGCAAGAGTGGAAACAGTGATATGACGAAAACTATGGCTGTGAGAAAGATAATATATAATTCTCATAACCAACCAACAACCTGCTGCACTTTACTAAACTAATTGTTTTGCGCCATTTTTGGTAAAACAAAGTATGCAAAATCTTGCTCGCATTTAACATTCAAAAATATGATCAATGCAACATGTTAATATCAATGCGTTGCAGGGGGACAATAAGCGGAAAACGACTGCAAATTAACAAAATAAAGAAATAAATTATTTACCTGTGATGAAATATCTTGAAAGAATAACGCTATCTGTTTTTTTTCTTTTTATTAAATAAATTTACGGATAAAATGTAGGATTAACACGAAGACGAAGGACCAATGCTCCTTTCCTCCTCCTCGCTCTTGGCTCGTACTACCTGCACCTGCTGCTGCGGCGCCGGATGATTAGTCGTAACGTTTTGCTGCTGCTGATGCTGTAGCAAACGATCTTGCTGCTGCTGGAGATGGAAATGATGAGACTGCTCCTCCTGTTGAATTTGGTGGTAAGGGATAGCTTCGTAAGAACTTCCCAACGCCAAAGAAGGTTGCTGCTGCTGCATGCCGCCTCCGGCAATCTCATTGAATCCGGTGGAGGTAACCGCCCCCCCTCCGGCATCACCAAACCCACTGTTAAACTTAAGTAACTCATTCTGCTGCTGCTGCAGCTCATAACTCCGCATCATCTCCTGCTGCCTAGCTGCCACTTGGGCCTCCGCAGCTAGTTGTTGGGCCTCGAGAAACTGCTGCTGTTGCTGGTGGGGCCCGTGGGGGAGGCCCATCATCGGCTGGACATTGTACGGCATCATCTGATAATGCTGCTGGACGAAGCCGGGATGATTGAGGATCGGCAGCATTGCAGATGGGCCGATGTAGGCGGCTAATTCCTTCTTGGCGTTATCTAAATCGAGGTGGACTTGCTTGAGGCGGTGCTGGAGGAAGGAGATGAGCCCCACGCAGCCGTAGACGGGATCTTTCAACCGGTAGTCGGCCTCGTAGGCCAGGGAATTCACCGCCTCCTCGCGCTGCCCCACGTTGAGCTCGCTTAGGATCTTCGAGACGTTGCTGGCGCCGAACACTTTGTGCACGTCGGTGAACTTCTGAGGATTGTCCGGCGGAAAATAAGGCGCGAACACGCACTCCTGCGTGCACTTCCGCCGGAGACACTTGCAGGCGGCGCATGGAGAGTTTGACGACGACATTTTTGTTTTTTTCTCCGAAACTAAAAGGACATGGAGACGAGCACAAGAGACGTTATTAGTCAACAATAATAGAAATCAGACACTTAAATTTTGTAGATCAATTAATGTGGCTTTGAAATCAATTTCAAGCACATAAGTTAGGGAATTTAATAAGGAATTATAAGAGGGTGAAAATGTGAGGGAATGTATATACTACATCATTCAGTCTCCGGTTATAGAGAAGCAGTAGCAGCTATAAATTAGTGAGCGAATCGAAGTAATGGAAAGAAATATACGAACAAAGTCAGAAGGTGATAAAAATATGTATACATCGGAAAAACGAAAACATTTTACTATTTTATTGGGAGGAATGTGAATGCTTTAACTGCAGAAGCTCAAAGAAAAGACGGTGATCATCGGAACTCGGAGAATAAACTCAGTGAGTTTCGCCGACGCATTCTACTTGCAATGCTAAATTAGCATTGGTACAGCCGCAAACAATTTTCCAGATCCAACAAAAAAAATGGACAAACAAAAAATTCTTCAATAAATATCATCCAATTTTTCGTGAATCTAAACGTCAATCAACAATGAAATTAATAAACACGAAGCGATAGATTTTCACCATAGTTCCTCACATTATCGATTATTCACAGTTAAAGAAAAAGAAAAATGAATTTAAGAATTAGGGAAAAAAAAGGCTAATCGACGTGGAAAAATGGAAAGGTGAGTAGAAAATGGGGAATGAATGAACCTTCGGCTAGGGGAATGAAAGGTGAGTGGAGCCTAGGGTTTGAGTCGAAAAATATCTGGATCCGATCGATCTGCAAATCTCTCACTCCCCCAAAAATAATTAACTACGGCCAAAAGAAAACCTATTTGGAGATGTTATCAGAGAAGATTATTAGAAACTGAGAGACGTGAATAAAGAATAAAGGAATGGCATTCAAGATGACGGAGAGCGATCATAACGAGATGAGGGGAGAGAGAAAAGAGAAGAGAGAGAGAGATGGTCAGTCATGTCAATTTTTATATGTGTGTGTGTGTTCGTGCGTGTAAAATCTGTTAGTAGTATATATTGCAGTTGATGATGGTTTAATTTGAGCCGTCACCTTGTTTACTTCTTCCCTGAACTAACCCTTTATTTATTTTCTGAAAAGGCCCTAATGTTTCAAGTATTTGCATTACAGACCTTTCCTTTTCATATGCTTTTTTTTTATAATAGTGATTTTTTAATATGTTAGTTTAGATTTTTATTTTGAACAAGGAAATATTTTTCTGATGGTATTTTAGTGAAATTTGAGTGTTTGCTAAGAGGAATAGACTTTTCATTCATTGTCAACAACCTAGCTTGTATTATGCAAATTGATAAATGATAACGGTGTTTCATTCCTCAAAGATAATTCATAATTTGTACAACATGAAAATAAAATAAAAATGGTCCTCTTTAAGAATGAACCATATGTCTAAATTGTGATGCATGCGCATGTGAGAAAAATCTAAAGGCTAAGAAACTATATGAGTATATATTTATGTCAGGCTGTCAGCTGTTAAAAATTGGATATTTATTTATTGAAAGAAGTCATCTTAGGATGAGATTTCGTGACTTTCAACTTTTTAAGAGAAAATGATGAATAAGATTGGATAGAGTTAATATGTAAAAATACTCATTTTTAATAATTAAAAATAAATTATACCTCATAATTTATAAAAGATAAAAAATACCTCATAATTTATAAAAGATAAAAAAGACACCCCATATATGATTAGCATACATAAAAAAATATACATGATGTTTTCGTGTATGATACTCATGTATATATATGATGAACACTCATGTATGTATGATGAACACTTATATAGTATATGTAATAGTCATTATGTATGCTACTCATATATGATATTCATGTATGCTGTAATAGTCATCATGTATGTGGTATTTTTTATCTTTTATAAATTATAGGGTATTTTTTATCTTTTATATATTTAGAGATATTATTTATTTTTATTTTTGGGAAAGGGTATTTTAACTTTTCACTCTAATGTAATCCCTATCAAGTATCGAATAAGTAACCAAATACTAACTATAAATTAAATTAAAATATACCAAATTATAAATAAATATAATAAATCCTTATCTAGTAAATTCGTATCATTCCAACCCCAATTTAAAACCATGTTGACCAATTTTTTTGAGTAAAATATATTTTACATGAATTGGACCTTTTTCTTTTTCTTTTACATGGAGTGGATACTTATTAAAGTTAAAAATGAAGGGAGTATCCAATAAAATTGTGATTAACTAATATGATGTGGCTATATACTGTGCATAAAAGATATCGACCGTTTGAAATTGGAGCAAGAAAAACGGGCTAAGATGCATACAAAAGAGATTAGATAAATAGTACACATGAAAAATATACCGAAATTAAAATTAAATACTGTCGGATTCAGATCTATATTCTCCGCCACAAATAGTTTAAATATAGTTAACAAAAAGTAACAAACGATACTCTTCTTAAAAACAAGTAACAAACGATAGTAAGCCATTTTATCACAATCTGGAGTAAAACAACTTTAACAATCTTAGATTTCATAACTGCCATCGTTCTTGACCTGGCCCACCTCCAAAGCCTGACCGGTCAAACCACATTCTTTCCCACTTCAATTTTGACCATATTTTGACAATCTTTTTTATTTTTCTTCCTTCACTTTGTTTTTCACCACGCTATTGTTCATCACATGATATTCCGAGTGTAAGCCAATGGCGTCGAGATAAGCACCACTCCGGCCATGGAACCCAACCACCTTCCCATCGTAGTCAACTGAACTCACAAACGTGAAAAACGTGCCGATTTCTTCACCGACGGGCCCGTATCTCGCCTTGTTTGTAATGAAAGTGAGCGATGTGATAATATTCACACCCTTAACCGGTCCACAAAAACCTTCAATGCAAATCAAGTACTCATCTGCATCTTTGTCAAATGAAATCTGCATGTATATGCCAACAATATAACTATTTATGATGCACGTAATTAAATTGAAAAATTTGGCATGTAGGAAACGAAAAGATGAATCGTACCTTCTTTATGTCCGCTTTCCCACCAGAATGTCCCCCATGAAATGGAGAGAGAAAATCTGAACCGTCGCTCCTCAGGTAGCAGAATCGGACGGCGGATACCGTCTCAGTACTGCCCAAGATAACCTCGACCCCTTTGACGGCGGAGAAAACTCCGTCGTCCCACTCTCGGCCGCCGTCGCCACCCCTGGGTCCCGCACATCGCGGCAGCGAAAGAAAACGAGAGAGACCACTGGAAGAAGAAAATTGTTTCCTTTCGACGTTATATTTAAGAAGACAATCCGGCATAACATAGACTCCAATGACTCCGATATATTCGACGCCGCTACGGCCGTGAAATCCCGTTATTGCACCACCCTTTGCATTCACTGAAAACGCGGTGCCACTTGCACTTCCAAAAGGTCCGTATCGCTTTTTGTTGGTCTGAAAGCTAAGCGAGTTGATTAGAGAGCTGTAGGTCCCACTTATGCCGGTCAGAAATTCTGAAGGAAAGTCGATGTCGATCTGCAGTAGAGCGAGAGAAGAAGCACGTGGGATCAAATACATGAATGTTCTTAATTAATAAAATAAATAATTAATTAATTGTTTAATGTTTTGATTTGATTTTGAAATAGAGAAATTGGTAGTTGGTGACCTTGAAAGTTGGATCACCAAAGTCTCCGGACATTTGAGTGGAGTAATCATCACCATCACTTTGACATTTAAACATGATGGATTTAATGATTGTGCTGAATCTTAAGGTTATCTGTGTAAAATTGCCAGCTTGTTTGGAACATTTGGGTCTGAAGCTCCAGTCGTTGCCTGTGGCTGTGTAGTGTCCCCATGGCCCCAATGCTAACTCTCCCACACAACTTAAAACGTTTTCCTGCAAAAAAAATCGAGTTTTAATTTATTGTCAGTTGGATATGCACATGTGTATCAGTGTGTGTGTGTGTGAGAGAGAGAGAGAGAGAGAGAGAGAGCACCATTTTGGTAGACAAATGACTAATTTTTTAATCGGATTTTAAACAAGTACGAGTATATAAATTTCAAACAAGTTTGAATAATCCTAAACACATCATCTCAAATTGTCTGATTAATCGTCTCCGTTGGAAAACGTAGAATATGTAGGAAAATTGGTAGAAAATTACTAACGATTTATCAACGAGCCAATTCCGACCAAGAATCGTGCACGTAGATGGGCCAATTCAATACTTGCGTAAATTTTACGTTATTTGTAGTTGAGTTTCCAACTTTGCATAATCTATTATTTTAATTAACGAATATTACTATACGGTTAAGGACGATAACGAATAGTACAATCAATTATTTTTATTAAATTTTTTTATCTATATAAATTCTAAACGAATTTTATGCATTACGCACTTATAAATCAGAATCGTGGTCAACAGGTCGGTTCCGACGCGGAACTGTGGCGGTAGGTTGTGCGCGTAGAGGGGTCAATTCAGTACTGACGGGATAACTTTTTTAATTTATTCTATAATTTTGAACTCTTTGAGTCGTGGTCCGCGAGCAAGTTCCGATGAAGAACTGTGGCGGTAGACTAATATACAGATTTTTTTCAGAAAGGAACACAAATGACTAGTTTTTTAATCGAATTTTAAACAAGTACGAGTATATAAATTTCAAACAAGTTTGAATAATCCTAAACACATCATCTCAAATTGTTTAATTAATCGTCTCCGTTGGAAAACGTAGAATATGTAGGAAAATTGGCAGAAAAATTACTAACGATTTATCAACGAACCAATTCCGACCAAGAATCGTGCGCGTAGATAGGCCAATTCAGTAGTTGCGGGAATTTTTTTTTTTAATATATTAAATAATTTTAAACTCATAAAATTAAGGATATTTACGGTCAACGTTTATCTTATATCATTGACTAAATAATTTTATGAATCACAATCATTCCACATAAAGTTCTGTAAAAAGGAATAACAACCAAGTACATAGTGAAACAATTCTTGAAGTTCTATTCTTAGTTAAAAAAGTTATTCTCGAAGCTGGTAAAAAAGAAAACGAATGTCATCATTTATTTCTCTATGAATATATTTGGAAGATGATTATTTATATACTACTACAATTCATAATTAAATTTTTATTTATTAAATATTATGTGAATATTTTTGGAATATAGTTATGTATATAATTAAATATTAATTTCAGGTAAAAAAAAACAAATGTCATCAGTAATTTTTTTGTGAATATATTTGGAAGATGATTATTTATATAATTTAAAATCAGTATTGTAGTCAATAGGCCGGTTTCAGGTCGGAACTGTCGGGGTAGACGGGATGATTGTGAAGCGGTGATTTAACTTATTTTTTTTTCCTTAATCTTGTGTTGAATTCATAATGTAGGGTATTTATGGTCACTTTCATCTTATAGACAATCTTAACATCTATAGTATTTTCGCTATCTATATATCTCTTCTCTCTCTCACTACCCGCTCCTTCTCTTGCCTCTTTTTCTTTATAAAAAAGCTAAAAAATTTAGCTTAAGAGTCGCTTTCTTTTGAGAGAAATATATTTTGCCCACATCGGTTTTGTAGAAGAATAGAGCTTTAACAATTATCGAAAGTAATGAGAATATATTATTTATAATTTTTAACAAACATAACTATATGGGTTTGAGACGTAAACATGTGGTAAAATTACTTTTTAATTGAATTTAAGATGTATTTAAGGGATATAAATTCTAAGCGAGTTTAGTAGATTGAATAATCGAATTATTTAACGCTAAAATAATTAACAAATAATTTTTTTTAATCTATCACTTACTAATACTATTTAATAATTTTATTAATTTCTATAATTTTCCGTCGATTTTCGACGGGTTATACGCTAGTTATTGTGGTAGAAAAAGATTGAAAAGTCGAAAGATATCAGATCAACGGATTATGAGCTACTCAATATATATAATTGCCATATTTTTTTGGAAGCACTACATCCATCCACATGCTTAGGTGAAATTTTCTCTAATTTTCTTTTCTAATCAATTCCGAATACCAGAATGGATCTCAAGCACCACAACCGTTGGTCGATATTCTATTTGAACTGTGTATTAAATTGGATATGAGAATTATTAATATTGAGGAGACTGGGGGAAATATATAGAAGGTGATGTGGATGGAGCTTGGCGTAAGGGATCGATCGACCGATTACGATGCCCTATGATATTCTATCACGGACCAACTTCGAGTATTAGCTCAAAGTTTAAAGAAAGATGTGATAAACTAAGCACTGATTAATTAATATCGAATAAATAACTTAATTTGTACTTTAAAAAAAAAAAAAAATCATAAGCAAAAACTCTATGTCTACGGCTACAACTATGATCCAATTTTCTTTTTGAGTAAATCCATGATAAATTTGGTCTTTTCATAAGGATGCTTTATTTTAGTTGTAAATTTTTGTTGAAAAAAGGATGAATATGAACAGATAGAAAATATTATTATGATCATTTTAACACTTATTTATCACATGTTTATTAGATTGAAAAGAAAATTATATCACATGGTCTCCCACTCTCCCCCATTTTTATACCTTTTGTCATGTGAAAAATATTATCACACCCTATCCCATGTTAATATTTTCCACAATTAGAAAAAAAAAAAGATTAAAAATTGGTTGTCCTAAAAAATTATCCATCCAACCCGGAAAAATTAACAATCGTAACAAACAGGTAAAAATGATAAGAAAAATGTGAAAATATTTGTTTTTCAACTTTTCGAACTTAAAAATAGTAGAGAAATGAGATCCTACTATATTACCAAAATTATAAATTAACGAAAACCAGGAATATAATTAGGTGATAAAATCCGCAACATTTTGAATGGATGCATACGAAATTTAAATACGTTTCTAATAAGACTTGTGAACTTGTATACAATAAAGTTATGAAAATGGCAAAACATGAGATAATTATATAAATCGATGAGATAATAAAAAGGCAAAACATGAGATAAATTATAAGGTAATACAAAACAATACTGCATGATGACTCAGGTCTATATTCTCCACCAGAAATGGTTTTGATAGTCCTTACTGAGACTCATAAATACTCCATGTGTAGGCCAAATGGCCAATGGCGTCGAGATAAGCTCCGCTGCGGCCATGAAATCCCACCGCCTTTCTTTTGCAATTACTAAAATTAATGGAGGTGGAAAACGTGCCAATTTTTGCACCAAAGGATCCATATTTGACCTTGTTTGTAATAAAAGTCAACGATGTTATAACAATGAGACCAGCCACCGTCCATGAAATCCTTCCACGCCAATCAAGTATTCATCCTTTTCGCAAAATAAAATCTGACAACCAAATAATATTACTCGTATAATTTGAGTTAGCAAAATATTTGATTATTAAATCGAAAACTTATTAAACATGCTTACCGTCTTCCAGAGGATGTCTGCACCGTAATCACCACCACGAGACGAGGATAAATAATCTGAACCATCGTTCTTTAAGTAGCTGAATCGAACGGCAGATAATACACCCGTATCGATGCGCAAACGCATATGGACACCTTTTACGGCGGCAAAACCCCCGTCGTCCCACTCACGGCCGCCGTTACCACCTACTGCTTGCCGCACTTCGCGGCAGCGAAAGATGAGGAGGGAGCCCGCTGGAGCCAGTTTCCAAACTCCGTTTCTTTTGTAACTCCGTTGAATGCGAACAAAACGGCTTAATATAGACCCCGATGGAGTTGAGAAATTGGCCACAGTGGCCGTGAAATCCCGTAATCATGCCACGGTGTGCATTTGTTGAAAATTGGTCGCCACTGCTGTTAGTTCCGAATAGTCCATATTGATTTTTGTTAGTCTGAAAGTTAAGTGAGTAAATATCAGAAGATGAAGCAGTCCCACTTATGGCCGTTAGAAACTCAGAAGGAAAATCGATGTCGATCTGTAGGGCCAAAAACCGTAGTCTGATATTATTGTATATATACTAATTCTATTGCATCATATTTTGGAATGGAGAAATTAGCATTTTGTCACCTTTACAGTTTCCGTAGAATACGAACCAGTGTTGGTTGTGCCGAATTTGGTGGAGTGATCGCCATCATGGCTACCCTTAAACGCGATGGAATCGATAACTCGGTAACTCCATTCATCTCCATCTTTGCCTCCCCATGGCCCCACAAAATTCACCACTTCCTCGCAACCGCAAGATGTTCCCTGCACAAAATTTCCCACTGTAGTGTCAGTTCAATTTGCATGTATCTGTCACAATTATAGAATGTATGTCAGTGGGTGTGTGTGTTTGTGAGAGAGATAAAGATAGAGTGAGAGAGAGAACCATTTGGTCTATATTCTACAGGAGATATGAGTATGCAAAATAGAGAATATGCGATATATATATAGAGGTAGAGGCTTTTTTAGGACACTTAAATAGGTGTAGTGCACATTCAGACACTTCGTTGCTGGCCTTCGATTTGAGGGCAGTAAATAATTAGTAACCTATGACCTTTTTTGGCTCGAACGGGCCCGATTGCTACATGTCTGCCGCATGGCTGCCACCTCAGCCTTTACTCATCCTCCACTAACCTTCTCTTACCCCGCTCTCTCTCTCTCTCTCTCTCTCTCTCTCTCTCTCACTATGGGCAAAAATCTCTCAACTTCTAATTCTCATTCATTCACTTCCCTCTACACCGCCACCCGCATGTCACCTTCTCTAATGCCACAAGTCAACCACTCCGACGAGCGATGGAGAGGAAGCCAGCTCCTTTAGGGATCAATGAAGAGTTGAAGCTTCCCCAACACTCCACCCCATGATTATCCTCTCGAATCCCACAAAAATGGCGGGCCCCCGCTGCCAAGCTAACTAATCTGATCCCGGCCGGAGGGGTGCCAACGCCGCTGTTGTTGCCCCAGCATTTTATCTCGCCGAACATCTGCGAGACGCCGCAGATTGAGTCTACAATGGATGCTAACGCCGCAGATTACCGGAGTTTGGGTCCTAGTAAGTGATCCCTCCGTTTAAAATCATGCCGCAACTGAAGCCGTCGCCGGAGACGATCTTCGTGTATACAGAGGCGGCGGCAGTCTGATCGTAGAAACGGAAGCTCTGTTTCGAAAAGAGACTTGTGTTGGACATTGACGATATCCCAATAGTACACGGCACCGGTGACGTTTTCGGAGAAATACGAACCTCGAAGGCGCTGACGTGATCTTTGTCAGAGGGGATTTGGGAGTAGGCGTTAAGCTCGAATGCATCGGGGATGAGATCGGTGGTTTCGGCGGCACCCATTAAGTCCCAGCATAATGCCTGCGAGATGTATGCTAAAATGCCGCAGAGAAATCTGTCACCGCCGGAGAGGGTGGCCATCAGAGGAAGAGCAGTGGAGTATTGCGACGAGCACATGGTGGTGGAGTAGCTGTTGTTGGTGTCCCAGCAAATGACGGCCTGCTTGCCGCTGGCATCGATGGCGCAAAAAAGAGAGTGATCGCCGAAGGAGACTGAGATGGGGCCCATGGAGCCGAAGCCATTGGCAGAGGCGGCGAGAGTGAGTAGAAAAAGGAGTAAAAGATGAAAGGTGGCGGGGGAGCTTTCATGGTTCTGATCGACGACAGTGGTAAAGAGGAGTGGTGTACAAGACATGGGGCTGCCGTCGCGATCTACCGTCCTTCTTCCTAGATACGAGTCCCAGCGCTTATGATTTTGCGATTCTAATGTTTTATTGAGAATTTGCAGATGTTGGACGGAGAGGATGATTCCCCGACGGTGCTGCTGAACACCTTCGACGCATTGGAATCGGAGGCTTTTACCCGTAGTGATAGAGAGGGTGAGAGAGGGGTTAGTGAAGGATGACTGAAGGCTGAGATGGCAGACATGTGGCAGACATGTGGCAATCGGGCCCGTTCGGGCCAAAAAATATCCTACAGAGCGGTTACTAATTGTTTACTGTCCTCAAATCGAAGGCCCGCAACGAGGTGTCCTGAATGTGCGTTACCCCTTATTTAAGTGTCTTAAAAAAGCCTCTAGATATATATATATATATATATAAGAGGATGCATGCAGCTTCGACAATTGCATTAATTAATCAGCCGATTATTATGCGGAGTAGATTAATTATGTGACTGTCCAAGTTGATTAGTTGTATTTGATTTTATTCAATGACGTGCCTTATCAAATTCAAATATTGGAGAACGAAACACTCCCAAAATGGTGCATTATAGAAATAGAATGATGATTTATGGACGAAATCATTGTTTTCTAAATTAATTCAATTCCAACCGCTTATTTATCTCATTCGTAATTAGTCTTATAATGATGCTATAAAAATAACATAGCTTGAGGGGCTAGCTAGTTGAGGTTAGTCATAAGTTTCTCCTTAGAGGTCTTGAGTGCTTGTCATGCGGTGTAATATATTTTCATCTTATTTGGTGGTATAGTGGTCTCACCTTTGTGTGGAGTAGAGGTCTTGGTGTAATATATTTGAGCTAATTGCTAAAATAGAATCGTAACTTTCAGTATTTTCAGAAAGAGCACTATATTATGAAATTTGAAAACGATGATTATATGTTACGAAATAGCACGGTTACGCCAGCAACGAGCTCTATGTGTCACTAATTCTTTGATTCGACGAGAATAATGAAGCACTAGTCTAATAATTTATGAAATTTAATTGTTCGTATAATTAATTTCTAGGATTTTAATTTGTTCCTTGTATTTAGAGTTAATTCTGATTTTATTTAAGTCTGATCAACTTAGATTAAATTGGATTACAGTCAATTAGTTCCCACAATCCGTAATTGTTGGAATAGGGCTAATTAGTGATAAAGCTACCATGTTCGTAGTAGGAATAAATGGTAAATGGGTTATTACTTGTGTTCTTGGGTAATTCGTTTAAATTGGGTTCCTTCAAAGCTAAAAGCTATTAGAGTATTAAATCTAGGTCTGACGTTCTAGCTAGGTTGTGTTTATAAGAAGAGAAATAGTTAGGACTGGCGTCTACAGCTAACTATCGATAAGGTAAGTAGGAATTGGGGTATGTCCGTTGCATTCACGGTACCCTATAACTGGTTGGTCCTAGATAATTAATTAATCTTTGCATCGATGATCAGAACCTAGACTATTGTGGATTTATTCAAGCCGAATTACTTTCTTTTGATTTATATATAGTTTATTATTTTAGTTAATTTCCTTGCTTTCTTAGTAAATAGAGAAACCCAAATTTAAGGCGCGGTGGCTACACCAAAAACTGATTTATAGGAAAAATAAATTATATCCCATTCTCTGTGGTTCGACCCTGCTTATTACTATACTCATTTTGATTCTGAGCAGGATTTGCAGGAATTATTTGGGAGTATACGACGCTCACCAAATTGGCGCCATTGCCGGGGAACGGTGTTTATTATTTTATTTTTTCTATTGATCTTTTGTTACTTTTTTGTAGTTTATGACCAGGTCCTCTGATTCGGAACTCATATATCACCCTGAAATCAATAAGCTCGCGAGAGGATTGCTGAAAGATACTCGGGAGAGAAAACAAAGAGAACTGTTGGAATCGGAAGGTACTCAGTTTGGCCAAACAGAACACGATTCTAACAATGGTTTTTTGGATACTGAAGGTTTCCCGTTTGCCGAAACGAACCTTTTTTCTGAAGTAGAAACAAATTCCGAAGAAGGAGTTGAGTCTACTTTTGTCGCGATTATTGAAGGCGACATGACAGAAGCAGATCCGATGTTGAATGAACTTTCCAGCCATCTGGAAGATGATCCTCCACACCGATAAATCTAGCAAATTTGGAGGCACCGATCGAGAATAAGCTGGGTTGTTGAATGTCTTACCAAAGTTTTATGGTAAGAGAGGAGAGGATCCGTACAATTTTCTGAGTGAGTTCGTTAAGATATGCAAGGTGCAGAAACGACCAACCGGAGTTTCTGAGGAACAATTCAAGTTAGCAGCATTTCCTTTCACTCAAGCGGGAGAGGCGAATGCATGGTTCAGTAGTCTCCCCGCGAACTCCATATCAACATGGCCTGAAATGAAGAAATTGTTTCTGGAGCACTTCTTTTCTCCTACTAAGACTTGATACGTTGAAGAATTGAATTAAGCAAGAATATGATAAAACATTAAGTGCTTACTGATCAAGATTCAAAAAATTGTTAGACAGTTGCCCGAATCATAAATTTTCTGACGGTGATTTGTTGCAGAATTTCTACCAAGGAATGAATAGCAAAACAAAGGATTTTGTCAACTCATCATTAGGTACAGGAGGATTTTCTCGTTGTAAAGTGAGTGAAGCAAAGAACCTCATTCAATACTTGGTGGAAGCAACAAGGGAGTACGAGGAGCCTCGAGTTAGCTTGCTCAAGAAAGCTGCACAAACAAGTTCCTCAAATTTTGAAGAGAAGATTGAGGAGAGGATGGGAAGAATGGAAAGGATACTGAATACTGTAGCTGAGAAGGTCGGAAGTGTTGGAGAGATGGAAAAACCGTGTGGAGCATGTGGTAATTTTGGCCACACGAGCTTGCAATGTAATGGGAGTGATGAAGAGCTTCACGCTCAAGTAAACGCGTCTCATAATTTTTATAGCTGCCCCGATCCACCACCGAAGAGAGATCCATACTCGAACACCTATAATCCCGATTGGAGAGATCATCCGAATTTCCGTTGGAGAGATTCGACACAGAAGCAGCCTCCACAAGTGCAGCAACAACAGCAAAACTACCGACCTCCTCATCAAAGAGGATTTCAGCAGACGCCACCTCCTCCACCTCCACAAGAAAAGCAAGGCAAATTTCTTGAGAAGATGATGGCTGATTTGATTGGCTCGCAACAATTTTTGCAGAATAATGTGCAACAACTACATCAATCTCATGCTGAGCAGAAGGTGTGCATTGATGGGTTAGCTCGTTAGATGTCTCAACTTTCGACTTTCATGAATGAGATTAGGGGAAATTAAGTCCGTTTGCCATCTCAAATTCAAATTAATCCCACGGAGAATGTGAACAAGATCACTTTGAGGAGTGGTAAGGAGTTAAGCAAGAATATGATAAAACATTAAGTGACATCTGACTTTTTTTCTTTTCTTTGTTCTGTCTGTTTTCTTTGTTTTGTCTGTTTCTTTGTGTGCTTATCTTTTTCTCCTCGTGCTTTTTCTTTGTTTGCTTGACGGCAAGCAAAGTTTAAGTGTGAGGAGGTCGTTTAGGTTTTGAGTTGTTTGTTTTTGTCAGTTTTGTGTCAAGTGAGCCAAGTATAACTGATTGTGTTGGTATTTGTAGACGAGTTTTGCTTGTTTGAGTCTTGTGATTAACTTGGTTGTTCAATATACTGTCGAGTGGTGAGGTGTGATTTAAAGTTTGAGTATTTATCGATGATACTTGGGACGATGAAAAAGGGCATTGATTGAGCTTAGTTACCCACACTTATAAATAACTTGAGCCTTCATAGTAGAGCACTCTCTACTTAATTTCTTTCTGAGAGAATTTTTCGTTCACATGGTTGCGATATCATGTGTGTCATGTATAATAAAATGATAAAAGGCACTAGGAGGAACCAATTTTGGCCTGCTTTTCGTTGCCTAACCCGTGCATTAACCCGTAGTGAGCCATTTTGAAGCCTTGACCATGTTCTTTCATTTAAGTCACTAAATATGAAGCCAAGGCTGTTTTTAGACTCTCTTTGGCCTGTGATGCATGTTCTAAATTCGGAACTTCATTCCATTATTTGTTAGAGAAGAGGAAACTGTGCTTAATGTTCTGTTTGCCCAAACCGCTGTTTTGTACTGTGAATATATGGATCTGTGATCTGTTTGGCCAGACAAAGGCATTCAGATTCAGATTGCATTTGGATGATGATTGCTTGGGGATATTTTGGGATGATTGATACATGCCGTTGCATTATATAAAAGAAGGGTGCTGTTATTTATTCTTGTTTTATTTGTTTGAAAAAAAAAAAAAAAAAAAAAAGAAAAAAAAAAAGAAAAAAAAGAGAAAAAAATAAGAAAAAAGAAGAAGAGAGAGAGGTTGCACCTAATTGGCATGTAGTTCAGTGTTCTAGGTGGAATTCTTAACCCAAGATATGTTAGTGGTTTTCCTTCTCTAAGCACTTGAGATTGTGGATGATGTTTCGGATTGGATGTGCACACTTTTGATCTTAATTTCTTAAGCCTAGGAACCCCCTTAGATCTTTCCAAAGTCATGAATGGTCCTTAGCCCCGTTATGCCAAATGAACAAAGACCTTTTTGAGTTACAATTTGACTGCTATATATCGCGACTGCGTGAATCTTATCTTTGTGTGTGGCTGTCCATGATCCTATATTGAGTGAATGAGTGATATCAGTGAGTTATGCTTGATTGTTGCTCGATTTTGACTAAGTTTGATAATGATGCACTCTTGAGATTTCACCTTTTTCATTTGATGATTGAGAATCTCTTGTGAGTTGTTTGATTCGAGTGAGCAGAATAAGTTTACAATCTGACATATTGGTTTAACTTGGTTGTTTTGGGTCTAGTCAGTTCGTGTCTCATCTCTTTTTCTTTCCATTTTTCTTT
>JANLIY010000215.1:0-44629 GCA_029490685.1 Schizonepeta tenuifolia | reverse complement strand
AAATTAAGTCAATGATGCCATTGTGATTGCTGAGACTATTTAGGCAAAGAAATCAGTCCCAAAAGAAGTTTACATTCCAAACATTATATTTACATGAATGACAATGTTTGTCCCTGTAAACTAAGTAAAAAAAAAAAACATTCCATACCCTGTCTTCATTCCTGGATTCTGACTTGCTGCAGCCCCACCACCATATCATCTACATTAATGAATTGTAAGCATTCCTTTACTAGTCCTTCCTACACTTCAATGCATTCTGGTAGTTGATGCATTCTGGCCAGTCTTTCCTTATTCATTTGAGGGATCTTGTATTTGTTGTCTCCCTTAACCTTCATGATCTCTGAGTAGCAGCCTTGAAGTATTAGAAATACATGATTTATCTTCTCTGCTGAGTACTCTTCATATGCTGTCTTCACATTGTGTATGAGCTCATCCAGATTTTTGCATGGTTTCTGATCCTTAAGGGTTTGTATAGCTCTGAAAAACCCTAGATCATTTACATTTGTGTCTGGAGAATTTGGGAGTTGACAGATTAATTTGAAATTGAAACCATCTTGATTTGCAATGGCTATGAAGTCAGGGTCATTTGATTTTATATGGGGCTTGGCATTATCTTGTTGGATGTAAATGTCTTTGCCTAAAAGATGTGTTGGCCATTTGGCTTTAAAAAATGGTAGCATCTGCATGATTCAATTAAATGGCTAGATGATGAATCTGAAAATGATCCTGATAGCATGAAAAAAATTCTGAAAATTTGAATAGGTTGCATGAAAAACCTGACCTGGTTCAGTAGGCTCTCTTTTGTGATTGGCTTTGTGATTGCTGGTATTGGTTTGACCTCCATGGTCCCTTTGGATCTGTTTTTTGAATTTCTCCTTGCTGGTTGTTGTGTGATGAATGGAAAGATTCCAAATTTGCCATCAAATAACACATTTCCAACAGGGTCCATCCTCTGCTTATGTACAAAGTTGAGAAAGACTCCATCTTAGCCTTTCTATCTTGTTACTCTCTGTTAAGAAAGGCCTGATGGCAGATGTGTGTGCTCTGAGCTTATCTTCTTTCACAAATCTGTGAACTGCAGATTTGCTAATCCCCAAATTTCCAGCCATAACACGCAGTGAGGTTCTTTGCTGCAAAGACAACTTTTTCACCTTTTCTTCATCTAATTTCTGCTTATTTTTGTAGTGCTTACCTATTCTTTTTGACTTCAAATGTACAGGAATGCCAAGAGCTTGTTGAGCTGTCACTACTTGCCAAGTCCTCCATATTGTCCGCAAAGACACATTGAATGCAGCTGCAGCCTCCTGTTTCGCACCATACTCTAGCTTGCCATTTGTGCTGTGTTGGAGTAACCATTAGGCCAAGATGTTCTTTTGTGTTTCAATCAGTTTTTTGTATTTTTAGGAACTGACATAGCTGCTGAATTTATGAGTTTTCTGCGATATAGTTGAGAGCAATTTATGAGCTCTGTGGGTGTCTATAACTCTGTTTTTTTTGGGGAGGGGGGGGAGGGGTTAGGATTTGTTTAAATTTCCCCCCATTTTTTGATCAAATCAGTGTACTTTTGACACATTATTTAATGGAAATGATCAATTTTTGGCTCCAAAATCTGAATAGTTTTGCCTCCAATTTTTTTTTGTGCATTCTTGTTCCTCGTTTCTTTCTTCATGTGGCAATTTTTTTTTCTGTTTTTAATTTCAGGTTTACATTCTCTTTTTAATTTCAGTCCTTTAATTTCAGAATTTAATTTTGTTCAAACTTAAATTAATTGCAACAGTTAAATGAAAATACAAGCAATAATTCAATTAAAATGAATAAATAATGAACCAAAAATTAAATAAAGGAAGTAATCAATAAAGTATGTCATCCACTCACCAAATTTAAACAATAAAAAAACCTACAAAGATTAGCAAAAAGTAAACAAAGATTAACAATACCCCTACTTTATAAATTTTACCCCACTCAAACCCACTTTTTTAACTTTCTTAGTTTCCGTGTCCAACCCCGAATGGGACTTTAAAATGGGGACGAAGGGAGTACATTATACCCATCTATCCCCAGAGCCTTGCCTGATTCCATCTCCCAGAGAGCTTTCTTGATCTCCTTGCATAAATGAGAGGTTTGGTTGAGTATTGGACCCCTCTGGATAATGTTCTTGTCTACCATTATCAATCTTTCCACTGCACTCGCCATTAAGCTGTGGTAGAAAGATCTCACTTCCTCTCTTATTTGTTGTTGATCATTGCTTGTTCCATCTGATCTTACTAGCAACTTGATGGCTTGTCCAGATCTTCTAGCTTTTGCATAAGCATGAAAGAAATGTGTATTCTGATCCCCCAGTTAAATCCAATCCACACGAGCTTTTTGTTGCCATATCCTCTCCTCAACTCCACTCCATTTTTCCACCTCACTGAGCATCAGTTTTTCAGCAGCTATTAACTCTTCATTCAGCTCATTACGAACCATGGCCTTCTGAATTGCAGATAGTTTTTCTCTAGCTTATTGAACTCGCTCTGCAGTTCCTTTAAAATATGTTTCATTTAGCTTCTTCAACGGTTGTTTTAACTTCTTCGGTTTATACCATTTATCAATAAGCTTATTCTAATGTATGTGTTCCTGCCATCCCTTCTCAACTAGCCTCTTAAATTCAGGATGATATGCTAGGACATTTAGAAATCTAAAAGGGGTATTTCTTTTGGTATTTCCAGCCCGAAATTCTAGCACAAGAGGACAATGATGTGAAACATTCCTCTCCCCTACTTCAAATATAACATCAAAGAATGTTTGAAACCACTGCGCATTTCCCAAGCACCTATCAATGAGAGAGTAGATCCTATGTTCTCCCTTTTATTGGTTGCACTAAGAAAATTTGTTGCCTACCATTCTCACGGGGGTGAAGTTGTTAAAACGAATAAAATCGGAGAAATCCCTTGTATCAGCTTCAGTCACTACAACTCCTTGAAACCTGTCTTCATTACTAAGCAATGTATTAAAATCTCCTCCTATAAGAAGAGGTCCATCTATATATTGAGCTACTTGCTGTAAAAACCTCCATAAGTTCTTTCTTTGAGCATCAGAGTTGTATGCATAAATTGCAACAAGATCAAAAGACCTACCCGTACTGATTTCTTTAACTACACAATGTATTCCTGGGGCATTTTCCTCTTTCTTTATCACATCTATAGTTATGGGATTCCAACCCAACCATACCCTTCCATTTTCAGTTGCTGTATAGTTATTGAGGAAGTGCCATGCTATTTACTCTTTCAGAAATTTTCTTAAACTTGTACTCCTTCACCCTTGTCTCAAATAACCCTCAACTCTCTTTTAATATTGGCTCAATTGCAAAAAAATACCCCACCTTTTAATTTTTGCAAAAGAATTCCTCACCTTTCATTCTTTCTCAATTGCATCCCTCCGGTCGTTTTTCCTAATTTTGTTGCTAATGATGTGGAAGGCGGTAAATCTTACATGGCAAATCGACGGCAAGAATGAAACGACGTAATTTAAGTAAGGTCAAAACGTCATCGTTTTGCTGCAAACAAACACTTATATTTAGGGTCTATGCATACAAATCGAAGTTCAATTTTTGGGATTTTCTCCTCTTTCCCTCTTCACCCCTTTGTATGTTTCACGTTTCAGTCGTTCACGGCTTCTTCGTCTTCGCACACGGGCTCAATGAATAAATCGAATTTTGAACCTCAGAGGCTTTGCAAATGTGGAAATCGTGCGGTAATGAAACCCTCGAACTTTATGGATAACCCGGAGATAATGAACGATGTCTAAACCGTAAATATAAGTGTTTGTTTGCAGCAAAACGACGACGTTTTGACATTACTTAAACTATGTCGTTTCATTCTTGCTGCTGATTTGTCATGTAAGATTTACCGTCTTCTACATCAGTAACAAATTTGGAAAAAACGATCGGAGGGATGCAATTGAGAAAGAATGAAAGGTGAGGATTTTTTTTACAAAATTTAAAAGGTGATAATTTAAATGAGAATTTGATAAACGTTGGGTATTTTTTTACGATTTAACCTTTAATATTAGATAGATTTGGGCTAGCTGGGCACAAATTCATTCAAGTTTGCACAACACATTTGATACTTTAATTTAGAGTCGCACTTTGCGCTTCTTCACCTATGACAGCACGATTATTATTGATCAAGTGCGAGTCTCAATTCATCTTGCATACATCTATACACGTAGCATAGACTAGAGTGAGAAGTCATTTAATCGTGATCCAAAAAATATTTTAGATATTAATTAAGTTAAGTGAATTCACGAAACCCGTGCCATCAAGCTGTAAAATTTTCATAAAATTATGATGGACGGTAAAAAGACAAGAACGACTAAGAGAAGTTCTTCTAAACTTGCACTTTTCTTAAATTTTTTTTTTTTTTTTAAATTTAGCATTCCTTATAATTCTTTTAAATTTTACTATTTCCTTTCTTTTTTATCCCTACTTTATCTTTCTATTTCTATCTTGTCTCCCTCCTCATCTCTCTCTCAGTCTCTCTTCCCTGCTGTTCTTTCTCCTTCTCCCATCTCATTCTTCCTGTTCCACTCCCTCTCCTCCACTCTTCTTCCTCATCACGATGCGAATTCAACTGATCGATTCAATCCCGAGCAACGTGGTCAAGCCGCCGGTGCTCAGTCTAGGCTGAAGCGGCTCTTTTACATTCCGTTTAATGGCACCTCTCTCTCTATCTCAGATCTGTAATTTTTGGTAGATTTGGCCCTCACCACCAACACCTACATGTGAGAAACGATGAGGCGAAGCTAATGGTCTTGGTCCCAACCCTCGATTCAAAGTATCGTAGCTGGAATTCGCGAAAAATCTGACAACCGGAATTCGCGAAAAAAAGCAGATCTGTAATGTTGAATTTTTTGTGACTTCACAAAATTTTTCCATGATTTCGGTAACGTCACAAATTTTTTTCCATTTTCTTGTGACTTCACAAAGTTTTCAATTTTATTTTGTGACTTCACAAAAATCGTGTAAAAAATTTTGTGGTCGCTGGTGACAGTGCCGGCGGCACGACAGCGGCGGTAAAAAAGTGGTGGTGGAATTTTTTTTTTATTGAATCTCAAATTTTCTTTTGTGACCACCGGCGACAGTGGCGGCTGCACGACGGCGGCGGTGGCGGCGGTGGAAAGGAAGATGTTCTGGTTTATATAGACCCTCAACCTCTATATAAATCAGAACAATTTTTCAATGTCACAAAAGAAGATGATGCCCAAAAATACCATCGCCTCCAACAAGGACCGAAAACAAAAAAGAAATAACTAAAATATAGTAAAAGCGGATTTTTTTTGAAAGAGTAAAAACGGATTATGCTCCCTAGAACCTAAAACATAAAGAATTAAGAACACTATGGAGCAGCCCAAAAGTATAGCTAGAATAACATTTGCCCCCCTCTACTTCAAATTATACTAACGTTCGTTTTTCAATATTACGTTACCTATTACGAATAATCACAATAACATGACTGATCATTTAAATGTTCACATACTTATATCAAATATAAAAATTTCCTATACCAACACAAATATAATAATATAACTAAACAGCCATTATAGTGACAAATATAATTAAACAACCATTATTCTACCATATATAAGTATAACAAAACAAAAGATTACAACCTCACCTGTATTATTTTCCCACACGACTTTTTTTTTTTTAATAATTTGCAATTAAATGTCACCTCTTAGTTTTCTATTTACAACATTCTCAAAATTTCGGCAAGATATAATCTGATAGTAATACTAAAACACTATTTGTAGTTATTTTACCTGCCACAATTTTTTTGACAACGTTTTTTGACCTTTAATGCTATACTACCATTACAAGTGGTTGTAACTACAACGTTTTAAATATTGTGCGATTCGATGCTATCAACCTTCTTTTTACTTTTCATTTAAATGTTCACATACATATATCAAATATAAAAATATTCCTATACCAACTATAAATATAATAAATATAACTAAACAACCATTATAGTAACAAATATAACTAAACAACCATTATTCTACCATATGTAAATATAACTAAACAACCATTATTCTATGAGTTGATTGCCACAAACATTACAACCTCTACCTGCATTTTTTCACACATGACTTTATTTGGAATTTGAAATTAGATGTCACCTTCTAATTTTTTTTTCTATTTACAGCATTCTTAATTTTGACAAGATATAGTTTGATACTAATGTTAAAACACCATTTGTAATTAATGTATTTGCCATAATTTTTCTTTGACAACATTTTCTGACCTGTAATGCTATACTACTGTTACAAGTGATTGTAACTGCAACGTTTTAAGATTCGATGCTGTCAACCTTCTTTTTACTTTTCAAATTTTGAAATACCAAGAGATTCATCATACAAAAACATATTCTTCTACTAAAATCGAATTGATACATATCATAATAAACATTTGGAGCTAAAAATGAAACAAAAGAAAAGCCAAGACGTTTAGAATAGCATACTTATTCTAAATTGGAATTAAATGGAGTAAATATAATAATTTTTCTTTAAATAAAATAGTAGATGAGATGTGATGTGAATATATTCACATCACATCTCATCTACTATTTTATATATATATAGGGCAGGAATTTTGTGAGAATGAATTTTATATGAGAACGTGAGAATGATACATTTTAATGCATTTTTATCATATTAGTAATGCATATATTGCAGAAATGTAATGTATACACATTCTAATGCATAAACTGTAGAAACCTAATGCATAAATATTGTAATACATAAATTACTATAATATAATGCATCATTAAATTTGAGTCATTGATCAACAAAAATCAAAAATTTAGATTTATTCTCATTTCTCATTTAAAATAACATTATCACATGATCGTCTTCTTATATATATATATATATATATATATATATATATATAAATAAACTCCCAAAAAGAAGAGCTGACCAAAAGGTCGGATAGCTGAGTATCCATCCAGTTTGCATAGTTGGACTTTGGACCTTTGTTCGGACACGAGAGTCAAGACCCCATTCACCTCAAAAACATACGACAAAACTAAAATTAAAGACTATAGTAGTAATTATTTAATTTACTTATTTTTTATTTCGTTTGTCTCAAAACTTAGAGAGAGAAAACTAAATTAGCCCATAGAGACAAATACTAGTCCAGGCTTTTCCACGTTGACTCCTGCTGCAAGGCCATGGTCCTCATTTGTCATTTTCCCTAATCCTCATGCCTAATTTCGTCTTTTGTAGGTGAAAAATGTACCAAAAAATCCAACACCTGGCTCTTTTTTCTTACATGGGCCCCATCCCTCCAAATTTTTGAAAACAATGAAAGAGCTGCTAGGTCAGCACTCCCCCAACTAAAATATTTTCAAATGTCTCTCCCTCTCTTTCTCTCACCTCACTTGCTCCAATCACCTGCTTCTCACTCTCCTGCTCTCGCTCTAAAATCTTTACCAATTTACCCTTCGCTATATTTATGATACATCTTTCAGGTGCATATTTCTTTACTGCTATAAACTTGCATAAACATAAATTAATGTGTTGCAGGTGTGTGTTCATTTATTGGACATAAAAAAAACTCCAATTAATTTTACTTAAGTAGAGTAAAAATTGGTTGGATAAACTAATTTTTTTTAATTATTGCAAGACGTAATTCACTGTCAAAACATAAACTGGGGCCGGAAAACTTGAAGTACGGAGAGACGCAGGCGATTAAAACCCAGTTAATCTCTCTCTCTCTCTCCCTCCACTCTCTCTCCTAACTGTAGTCTCAGCTCTCTGACTCTCTCCCCCTCTCGAAAAACGAAAGGAGAAACACCTACTACTACCAACACTACTACTTCCACCTTCTCCACCTTCTTCTCTACCTTCCCCATTTCCCTCTTTCATTTTATCAAATACTTTCTCAACATTCCGGCACCCTGCTGATACACAACGAGGATGAAATCCGGATTGTTTTCCCTTTGAGTTAACCTCACTGGGGAATTTTTTTTTATCGAATTTTGTTTTTTTGCTTTCGGAAAATTTCTGTGTTGCTTTGGGGTTGGGGTTAGGATGAATCGTGGGATGTGATGGGGGCGGGGTTCTCACAGGCGTTCCCCTGTTTCAATCCGGCCGGCGGCGGTCCGAACCGGTCGGAGTCGGATGCCATTTTCGGCGGCAACGACGAAACCCTCGGCCACTCCTTCTGCTACGTCCGCTCGTCCGCACGGTTCATCTCCCCCACTCACTCCGATCGCTTCGTCTCTCCCTCTCAGTCCCTCCGCTTCGACGATCCGCGCCCCTCCAAACCGCCCGGTTACCCGGAGACCGGGTTCCGGGCCATCTCCGGCGCCTCCGTCAGCGCCAACACTTCAACTCCCATAACTGTCCTCCAACTCGACGACATCTGCACTGATGCCAACGATGCCGCCAATCACAACCACTATCAGAATAATTGCAGCAGCAGCAGCAAGGGTTTTGTAGCTGGAGCTGGACCACCCAATGTTCTGCTGGATGGCTTCGAGAGTACGTCGTCGTTTAGTGCCTTGCCCTTACAGCGGGTGCCGCGCGGTGGCGAGCAGCCCTCGGGCCCGCTGGAGAGGGCCTTCTTCATGTCCGGCCCGATCGAGCGCGGCGCCCTCTCCGGCCCGCTGGATGGCGCTGCCGCCGGCGAGAGCAATGGCGGCGTGCCATTTTCGGCGCCACTTGGGGGCATGTACGTTAAGAAGAGGAAGAAGAAGAGCATTTCGGGAATTCGCAACGCATTGTACCGGAACTTCTCTGTGGTACCTGTGCGGAATTTCATTAGTGGAGGGGGGCAGCGGAAGGATGCTCCACAGGTAAACGATGGCTGCAGAGAGGCGGCACAGAGTGGCTGCGAGGGCAATGTGCAGTGGGCATTGGGTAAGGCAGGCGAAGACCGGGTTCATGTGGTTGTATCGGAGGAGTTAGGTTGGCTGTTTGTTGGAATTTATGATGGATTTAATGGACCTGATGCCCCAGAATTTCTCATGAGCCATTTATACAAAGCCATGTATAATGAATTAGAGGGTTTGTTTTGGGATACAGATGATACAGTTGCAGCTTCAGAAAATGCAGATGTCACGGGGAATCCTCACCCTTCCGATGTTAATACAGATGAACGACAAGACTTTAAAGAAAGCAAAGAAGGCGAAGTAGAACCAAAATTAGTTAAAAAAGTGATGTTTGGAGGGGAGCAACTAGAAGTTAGGAGGAGAAGATTGTGGGAATTTTTGGTGGAGGATGATCCTGAAGACGGGCTTGATCTATCGGGTTCTGAAAGATTTGCATTTTCAGTTGATGATGCATTGAGTGTGAACAATGCAGGTTCTGCAGTTAGTAGGAGGTCTTTATTGTTGTCAAAACTAAAACATGGCTTGTTGAATAGGCATAAGGAGAAGGAGGGCAACAAATTATTTCCTTGGAAATTTTGGTTGGAAGGTAAACAAAAAGCAATTGAGGAAATGAGGGAGAGCAATGTAGCAGATGATGGGGAGGTTGAGAGGGAGAGAACTAGTAGAACTGGTAGGAGAAGAAAGGTAGGATTAGTTGATCCTGAGCTAATATTAAGTGCAATGTCTAGAGCTCTTGAAGTGACAGAGCAAGCATACTTAGATATGACTGATAGAGTTCTTGATCGTTATCCGGAGCTTGCATTGATGGGTTCTTGCTTGTTGGTTGCATTGATGAGGGATGACGATGTGTATGTGATGAATGTTGGGGATAGTCGAGCCATTGTGGCTCAATTCGAGCCTGAAGAGGTAGGCCGTGATACAGAATTACAGGGCTCTGGGGATGATGGGTTCAATGGTGAGGGTATAGTTGAAATGCTCTCTGCTGTCGGTCAGAGGGAGAGTAAAGTTGCCGATGAAGTTCATGCTCATCAATCTATAAGTTTGACTGCATTGCAATTATCGACTGACCATAGCACAAGCATAGAAGAGGTAATATTCCTCCTTGATTATTGAAGAACTTTCCTCATATAATATCTGCCACTTGGTTCAAATCTTTGTGACAGGAAGAGTTTTGTCTCTTCATTGTTAACTAGTCAAGTAGGTAACTACAGTCTTTTATTTGGGTGCTTTAACTGGACATGCCATACATACCTGGAGTAAACATACACAAACATAGGAAATGGAATGATCCCCATGGACTAGTTTTTTGTGCAGAGGCCTTGTCATAGATGAAACTGGCCTTCTATTTATTTATTAAGTCGAGCATACCTTTTTCTGACAGTAACTAGGATGGTGTCACATGTAGCATTTTTGTTCAGGATTCCTCATCCCATTATTCTTATAAATTATCTGTGATAATCAATATAATATTATTGACTATTGAAAAGTAGTTACAAGGATAATCACAGTGATACTAGGTTGTTTAGTTACAACACAAATTACAAGGCACTTCTTAAATACAAATTATAACCAATTCAATCAGTCGAAAGTGTTCACATGGACAAAAGGTGATGCACATTTTAAGACATGAAGTGATGATAATAAGGTCAAATGACTATAATTCTTAATGTGATGTTTACAATTAAGAGATCTGAAGGAAGTAAATAGGGCTCAAGATCATGAGTTGAAGCTTGTTATGCTATCGAATGTGGACAATTGAAAATAATTTGTGGAACTAGATAAAGTTGGAGAGAGAGGCTTGGTTTTGCAGGTTCAGGCTAGAAAAGTTTTCAATAACCCTTAATCCTTGTCGATGTGAATTGCTAGACCATCATAAAATTGAAGCTAAAATATCTTAATATGATACCGACTGGATTTTCATATGATTCTAACTGAATTGAATTTAAAAGTGAATGTTTATTGTTAATCTGTGTGTGAGATCAGAGTTCTGGATTTTATCTTCATTAGATGTTTCAAGTTTGGGAATTTCACACATATTAATTTTCTGTTACTGAAGTTGATGATTTTCCCAAATGCTTTAGATGGTGGTGAATTATTATTGAATGCTCTTTTAGGGTCTCATTATGCCGCTGGCTCTTGCATTCATATTAACATAATTTGATGCTTATATATATTTAAAAAACTGAATTGTTCCTGTTCAGACATTGACCATGCACATATTGTCATTGTTGATTTGTGTGTATCTCTAAGTTTTCAGTAGTAAGAAGCTACTGGGTTTACTTGCATGGTCTATCGAATTTGCAAGCTGTCATACTTACATTCTTTGGTTGGAATGATTGGTTTCAATCGTCTATAATTTGAAACTCCCTCTAACATAAATTGCAGATTGATGAATCAAACAGTACTTATGAGCTTGATTGGTGTTGCAAAATCCATGTCATATGATCAGTTCTAAACACTTCTATTTCATTTTCACTTCCTTATGTGAGCTTCTTGATAAAATAGCTTAACAAAGGGCTGGGTATGTTGTAGCCAAACAAAGTTGCGTGTAACAAGTTGCATTTGAAATGCAAATATCATGCAATAAGAATGATAAGATGTGACTTTGGTTCACCTTGCCAAAACCCACTATTCCGCTATTTAGAATACTGACTATAAGAGCATTATACGCCATTCTTGTTTATATGCACTGGACTGTCAATATTTGGCTATAAAATGTGAGTAAAATGAGAATCATATAATGATGGCCCATGATCTATCAAATTTTACTATTTTAGGTTGCATATTGTTATTGTCCAATTTGTTCATAGGTTGAGAGTTCCATCGAACATATGCTGTTGGTTTTGGCAAAAGAGAAGGGAGGGATAGGTCAGATGTCTGGACATTGAATCAAGAACAGTTGCAGAACTGTGAGGTCTCCATTGGTCAAGTTGTTGTCGGCTGAGAATATTATTGTGTCTCTAGCATAGTTTATCTCAAAACTCATCAAATATTATAGACCTTATAGGATGGAAACGTTCATGGATTATCATGGCAGTAGGTAAAGGGGTTCGGATCGAGAAGTTCATGTATGCTTTGAATAGAAATTTACTGTTGTTTAGCATGCTAGAGGTTGTTGGTAGTTTAAAAGCTTTATATCCCCGTTTTGTTTCCTATTGGATAAACTTTATCACCTTGTGAAATCATATTTGTTTGCAAGCCTTGAGGATGAAATGTGATTAGAATAAAAGGGAAGTAGTTTATCTCTCGAGTCTTAGTGGAAGATAGTGAGTGACATTTGAAATTCAAAATAAGTTTTTATTTTAAAGTATCTCTTATCAAACTTTACTCAAGTTGTACAGCGAAGTTACTTCACGAGTTCCTTTTTGAATTGCTTTGAAACCTCGACTGCTTTTGCTTTGTCATTTATTTTGCTTCATATGCTCAATTTCAGGAAGTTATTAGAATCAAGAATGAGCACCCAGATGACAACAATTGTATAGTAAATGACAGAGTTAAAGGTCGTCTCAAAGTTACCCGTGCATTTGGGGCTGGATTCCTCAAACAGGTTCGTCTCCTCCCCTACCCTACCCAGAAATAATTATTTTACTATGAAAAGTGAAATAGGTTTGATTTTCTAATTCTGTGTCAATGTATTGTGCATGATGCTTTTGAACTTTTTGAGTCGTTATGCTCTTATTTAGTTGAGCCATGCATAGAGGTTAGCTTCCTTCAGTTTACTTGAGCTTGACCCATGTTTGTATGGTCTTTGATTTTGTGTGCCACAAGGCAACCTGCGGTAGTTTGTGAGTGCCCACTTTAATGATAAATCCTTATTAATATTCTTGAGAGAATTATTCGTACTTCCACCATTAGTTTGAAGTGGAGGTAGGATCACACTTGAGAAATATTACTCTCAGGAATAATTATTAGTTGAATACAACCGATAAATTTTAGCTGCATGCTATGTATATGACTGTTCACCGCCGCTTCCACTTAATTAGCTATTTTTGGCATGGCCAGTACCTTCCCCATGGGTGCTTTTGCTATAACTCTTGGCTCTTATGTTGTAATTTCTGTTAATAACTTGTCTTTTTTACCAAATTTCAATTTTTTTGGTTGAGTTATTTGTAGTTTCTCAGCATAATTTACTATACCAGGTTCTCCTAACATTTTGATTTGCAAGTTGTCATCTCACTAATGGCATGTAATGCATGTTGATGCAGCAAAAATTGAATGATGCCTTGCTAGAAATGTTTCGGAATGAGTATATTGGTACTGCGCCCTACATCTCGTGTTCACCTTCTCTTCGTCACCACAAACTATGCCCCAGAGATCAGTTTTTGGTTCTTTCATCTGATGGCTTGTATCAGTATTTTAGCAATCTAGAAGTGGTTTCCCATGTGCAGAATTTCATGGAGAGGTTCCCTGATGGAGACCCTGCTCAGCACTTGATAGAGGAACTTCTCTTTCGTGCTGCCAGAAAAGCTGGTACGATTTTACTTCTAAATAGTACGACTTATTATAAAACCTAAAACTAGATTTAAGTTCAATAATGAGCCAGAAGTTATACTCGGTCATGCATATCATATCACTTTCTTGTACCTGTTTGTAGTTTTAGATGCTTTAGCGTCAGAATTTCTCATGCCTCACTTTGACTCCATAAATTGCTATTGTCATAACTGGGATTCTAGTCTGATCGCTCTAGTTGATTAATTTCTAGGGGGAGAGAATATTTTCTGGAGTTGTTGCCAGTAAAAGCTAAAAAAATTCTAGTTATAAGACCTATTCATCTTTCATATTGGTCTCAGAACTTTATTGTTGCCTCCTGGCTACGACCAAGAGGTAATTTCATTTCCTACAAAATAAAAACTCCTTATTCTTGAAAGATAACCCCATCTAGTCTAGTTCATCTACATTTTGGAGCTCAACAAGACTAGTAGCACAGAAAAGTGAACATTTGGTACTCGTTGCTTGCGACACGACTATTAAAGATGTGCAGGATGCACCTTGTTGTAATCTACGTATTATTTTGTAGTAAAGAAATCGATATGCTGTTTCTTTACTTCTTTTAGTTATTTAGTTTGCTCCCCATTGAGGGGGACTAGGTGGGCGTTCTGAGGCATAAGCTTGTTTGCAGGAATGGATTTTCATGAGCTTCTGGACATTCCTCAAGGGGACCGTCGGAAGTACCATGACGACGTCACAGTCATGGTGGTATCTCTTGAGGGAAGAATTTGGAAGTCCTCAGGGAAGTACCTTTGAGCATCTTCTGCAACAAAACGAAATGCACTTTTATGTGAGCTCCGCAGGAAGCCGGAATATGATATTCTGATCGTCACCCGATATTTTTGCAAGCATCTACTTCTGGGTCCGGGTGATCTTCCATCTGATGCCGTCTGCGTAGGCAAAACCGACGTGATGATGGCAAGAAGTTTGCTGATGTTCGAAGCTCGAAATGCTTTTCTTAAAGAGGAAAATGTTTCCATGGATAGGAAATTTTTGCAGTTGCTGCCGTAAACTTGTTTAGGCAGGAAAAAGAAGACCTGTTTTATTTTGTTCTTTCTTTTTTTTTTTTTTTTTTTTTTTTTTTTTTCCTTTTTATTTCATTTTTTTGAGAGCTTTCTCATTCGTTTGTTCTTCATTGGGGTGGAGGGGGTTTAGTGGGTTTGAGCTTTGACATCTGCCTTCTTCCTTGAAGGTCGAATTTGTAATTCTGGGAAAGTAATGTTCCAAAATGCCCATCAGTTCAGAAGTTTTAAATCCACAAAAAAGCATGTGTAAATCATCGTGCAAAGCTTAGAGAAAAGTTAAACATATTACATATATGTTGTAGTCGTTTAGTCCTCAAGGCTGACGAGTGACTAGAAAAATATGTATAACCAAGTTTATTAATACTGGATCTAGACTGAGTTAATTAATACTAGATCTAGACCGAGTTTACCAAACAATATATTATACCCAAGATGCATAATGCAGATCATTCTACTAAGAACGTGTTTACTTTTATGGAAAACGGTGAAATATAAATTTTATTTCAAACGTTTATTACGGTTGTTAATTTTACTCTAGCATGATTGATAATTTTTCTAGGCTGCTCATTTTCCAACCTTTTCACTTCAATTGTGGAAAATATTTATATAGGGGATAGATGTGATAATATTTTCCAATAGACAAAAGACATAAAAATTGGGAGGAGGTGGGGGATCATGTGTGGCACCTGGGAAGGGCTCGTGCAGGTGCAGCAGGATTTGAAAAAAGAATTGATCGTGATTTTAAACCTGTTCTTTCCATGACCCGTCGAGAGGGAAACAACTCGGATCACCATCTAAGGCCCTTAAACGATCGCTCAGTGATAAAGGAGGTAGCCACAAAGAAGTAAGGTTATTTTAGCACCACGCTTTCTCTCCGGCAGTGGTCCAACCTTAGTCTATGAGAAATGCAACTAGTGGTCTGATCTTGGTGTGGAACCCATATACCAATCATGAGCTATCGCTCGTGCCCAGAGAGGCCGAAGCAGTAGCTTCTAGGACGAGGCCGAACCGATACGATAGGAGGACGAAGGGCTAAGTCACTAATGTCGTGGCAGAGCTGAGCATCATCTATTCGCTGGGATAAAGCATTTCGTCTGCAAGGGGCCTTGCCCAACCCAACTAAGAAGAACCGAACCTGATTGACACATTTCTTTTTTTTGGAGGGTACTCCGAGTAGTGGGTACCTCGTAGGACCTCAACCCACCTACTTGGGTCTTGTATGGATATGGAGAAAGGGGTGCTTAGGGGAAGAGTATCTTGCTTGTTCCTTTCGGCATCTTCAGGGGGAGTTTTGTTATCCTTTGTTTATTTTCTAGGGGCTTGGGGGTTGGGGCCCCCGGGAGTATCCATTTGTTGTTTCTGGCAAACTCTGCTATTTTCATACTTTTTCTTTTCCATTATTTTAGAATGATAAATTTACAACTATAGTAAACACACCCTAAGAAAAAACGATCTAGATTGCATCAACTACCATATCATGCGTTAACATACACACATTCGCTTTTTGTGTATTTAAGCTATTTTATGTTACGAATAAAGTATTTGTACCATGATTAGTTCGTTATCATCTAATGCCATTTGCATGTGCTATTGTGCTATGTGCATGTGTGTGTTTAATAAGGGCTACTATAAAGTCGTAAAACAATTGGATTGGGCTCTCGAGCGCGTTGAGGAAAATCAGTTCGGGTCGAAAAATAGTCGGGCCAAAATTTATGGGGGTGCAAGACTACCTAAAATGCGAGCTTTTACAGGGTTGATTGTAGGTTGATATTCTAATTTTGTAGGTTGGCTGGTTTTAAATTTAGAATCGATAAATTAGAAAATTGCAGTTGTATCCAACCCACATTAAATTAAATAGTAATATTGCACTATTTTTGTTTGGAAAGTTTTGATGTTTAAGCACTACAAGTTACTTCGTTTGTGAGGTATATGTAAGACGTTGTAAATATTGACAATTTTTTTTCTTTTTTTTTATGCACCTTTGCCCTTGTTAATAATTAAATTAGTTCAATTACTTTTGGGATACAATATCCGACATACACTATTAGGGGGCAATGGGGAACATGGATGTTGCTTGCACTATTGCACATAGTTTGCTTCACTTTTTAATCCGTTGTCCATTTGGAAAATGTATTTCATTTCTCTTTTTTTAATTTATATATATATATACTAGTAGAGAATAATTCATTGTTAAACCGTTGTCCACGTGGTATGCTTTTACTATAATTTTTATGTTGTATAAGACGAAGAATAATTCATTAATCAGATTAAATTATTAAACCGGCTTTGTACCATAAGAATATGCATAGTTTAGAACTGCACATATTCATAAAATTCTGAAAATTGTAGGAGAATGGAAAAAGAAGGGTCCCCACATTTAAGGGGGTAATGAGGAAGAAATTAACAATAAATAGAATATGCATATTCTGTTGGAAAAACAAAAAAACAAAAAGAAAACTATGTATGATGCATGAAGAGTATTACTATTTTATTCTCTAGTGCTCATTAATTTTTAATCTAAATAAATGTGCATTCACTTTATTTGCATACTTTATGATCGTCATCAAATTTATGTTGAATCATTTTCAAGAATTATTAATCTTTATTCAAAAATTCATTATAATTTTAAAGTAAACAACTTAATAAAAAATCTATTTATAATCAAAACTCTGCTTATGAAGAATACTTATCCACAAAACATACAACATATTTCAACAATTTTATCAAATATTGTAATATGTACTTTGTAATCATTTCACATAACATTTTGTGTAAGCTATTTTACACTTGCAATTGCATATAATAAATATACTCCTTCCCATTTCATAATATCCTTCATTTTCCTCATTTAGGGTGTCTTAGCTAGTTCATTATACCCATTTTCCAAAATGGAAAGTACTCCACTATAATTTATAAATTACCATTTTTATGCCACAAAAACATACTCTCTACATTCTCTCTCCTACTTGATTTGACTAAAGTATTCTAAACATTTAATTTATATTTCCAACTTTATCATAAAGAACTCATTTTCTAAACATTGGTGTGTGCTTTGTAATCCCTTTACATAACATTTCATGTAAGTTATTTTACACTTGCAATTGCTTATAATAAATACTCCTTCTCATTTCGTAATATCCATTTTTCTCATTTTGGATGTCCCATTTCATTAGATCCATTTTCAAAATGAAAACACAACACGTAACAAATACTCCACTATAATTTATAAATTACCATTTTTATGCCACAAAAACCTACTCTCTCAATTCACTCTCCTACTTGAATTGACAAAACTATCCTAAAAATTTACTTGAACTTTCTAACTTTATCATAAACACCTCATTTACTAAACATTCGTGTGGGAACACATGAAGTACTATTTGCATGTATCTTTGTATATAATTTTTTTTATTCATTTGTATTTTAAGTATCACCTTGTTTTATGAATAACTTTCTCATTCGTGTGGGACATATTTGTTGGGAAATTTATTAGTAAGAGTTTTGATGAATTCCAAAACCAACTGACCCCAACCGAGTAGATGTTGCCAGAACCTATTGTTAGTAGATAGGCTCGCTGTTTGAGCATTGTCAAGATTTTATCTTTATAGGTGGCCAGCTGAAGATGACAACAAGGCATCACTCGGGCAGAACATCAGTTGTAAGAAAGACAACTGAGCGTTCGCTTCATCATAATGCAAAAAGGGGGAAGTCACATTCAAGAGATAGAACATCAGTTGTAAGGAAAACAACTGAGCGTTCATAAGATGAGAAGCAGTAAAGGGGAAGAGAACATCAGATGCAAAAAAGCCATCTGAGCGTTCGAACCCAACTGACCAGATACAAGGAAGACAACTGAGTGTTCAGTTTCAGAACATCAGTTGTAGAACTCAACCAAAAAGATCAACAGCTTGAAGACGAAGTCAGCCGAGAGTTCAACTGTTAGTTGTCAGATAGAACATCGGCTGAAGCACAAGCTAGTTGAAGATCGAAAGTCTTAACCGACCATCCCTTGTTGGAAGTCTGTTGTTAAGATTTGAATTTCAAAAAGGAAGTCACGTGAGGGTTTGACCGTTCAGTCACTACCCCATTTGGCCCAACACAAGGCTATCTCAGATGGAAAGCAGAAGAGCACATATGCCATATCGGGAAAGTCTGCAGAGATCAGAGACAAGCCATCGCTTTCAAAGAACAGAGATCAACAGCTCCTCCAACGGCTAGTTGATACTCTCCGCCTATAATGGCTTCATTCATTCGAAGAAGATACAAGACACACACGCGAGAAGAAACCAGAGAGCAAAAGAAAGAGCAATATTCTTCACGAGTTGAACTGAAGTTAATCTCTTAGAACATCACTTGTTGAGAGTTCTAGAGTTAGTTAGTTTTGTGTCTTTAGATCGAACCTTGAGAACATCACTTAGTGAGAGTTCGTAGAGAGTTAGATCATAGCTCACATCACGTTCGAGCTTTTAGTTGGAAACACATTTTTCTTTCACCTGAAAAGGTTTAGGATCCTACTCTTCCTGCAACTGAGTAGTTAAGTCGTTTAGTACCCGTAAACTAAACTGTAAGGTTGATAAGTACCCGCAAACTTATCCATAACATTTGCTCAGCCCGCATAAGCTGAGTGGTTTGTCCAGAAGAACTTGGACAAAGTTGTGTGGACTCACAACTCCCCGTGGACATAGGAGGGTTATCTTCGAACCACGTTAAATCTCTGTGTGCTTGTGTTTTTCCTTTTTCAGTTATTTCTTGCATACTCTCTGACTGACTAACCAGCATACAAACTGCATCCGCACATTCACAACTGTTTTGGTTTTTGACCAACCGTGCACAAAAATGTGAGTTGTTTTACGAGTTGATAATTTCCACCACATTCCACAAATTTGAATCGGCCAAAGATTTGAAGACGTTCACCTCCGACTTCAATCCCAACAGAGTGGACTTCAGCTCCGACATGTCCTGACTGGTGGAGGAGGAGAAATCATTCAGTTTGGTCTTCAGTTCGGTATTCTCCTCCACCAGTTGTTGGTACTTTGCTTCTTGTCCTGCCAACTCCCTCAGCTGGTCATCTTGTTGGTGCTGGAGGTTGGCGAGCAGTTCGGTCCTCAACTGGTTGACCCTCTCAGCTACCAGCTCGCAGATTTCTTCAGTTGATGGAACGTGCTGAGCAGCTGGAGGGGCTTAAGCGAACTGAGCTAGAGGCTCAGCTGTGACCATGGCTTGTCTGTTTGCCAGGTACAGCTTCAGGGCTTCCTCCTCTTCCTTTGCGGCGGCGGCTGCTACATCGACATCCTCAAGGAAGTCAGCTGATTTTGCCAACATGCTGTCAAGGAAGTTAACACACTCATTTCCAGCTGCCTCCCTTGTGTCTGTCCCTTCAACCAGACTCTGGTCCATCCGTCTAGTGAGCAGCGCGATCCGGTGGTTGTATGCCACCTCCAAGTTGGAATAGTTGAAGTAGGCTCGGATGCGGGACTCATCAGACTTTAGCCTGTCCTAGCTCTGCACTCTGATCGTGTCCTCCTTGACATACCAGTGGCTGAAGATCAGGTGGAACTGGTACAGAAGCTCGGTTCCCAGAGTGGCGAAGATAGGCATGTCGCGAGCCGTAGGGAACAGACCTAACAGCTTTTGAAAGCAGTAGGCCACCCTGCCTTCGTGCTCCTCAGCAACTGCCTGCAGGTCCTCCACTTCGTTGATTGGGGAGGGGGTGAGATTGTATGGTTCTGGTTCAAGAGGTTCATCGATGTTGGCCAAGGAGTCGGTCACAACATCGGCATCGAGCTGAGAGCTCGGAATTTGGGATTCAGTTGGGGAAGAGGGTGCAATTGTTTCCTCAACATCGGCCGAAGGAGCGGTCACGATGTTGGCATCGAGCAGAGTGCTCGGAATTTCTGGCTCGATTTGGGTAGAAAGAGCAAGAGGCTCTGGGGGCGGTACGACATTCTCTCCTGCCGTAGGGGAGGTAGTAACATCTTCGAGGTCCTCAGATGAGGATGATGCATCCGACGTCTCCATGCCCTCAACCTCATCAGCTCCGGGGGCTCGAGGTACGATCTCGAAGGATGCGGCCTCAGCTGAGCGGCTGGATTCGGAACGCTCCTCAGCAGGTGTTGACTCAACCTGCGCTCCCTCCTTGGCTGGAGCTTGCTCCTCAGCTGGAACCTCAACTGGCTCATCAGCTGGAACATCAGTTGGCTCATCAGCTGGCACCTCAGCTGCCTTCTTGATTGACTTCTTGAACCTTACCCTTAATTTTTTCTGGGCAGGTTCGTCAGTCGACTCCTTTTCAGCCTCAGCTCGGCGACGTGAAGTTTTGGATTTGGCGGGGCGAGCAGCGGCTTGTTCCCCCTCAGCTGTTGACTCAGCTGGCTTTCCCGACTCCCTCTTGTCCTTAGGAGTGCAGCAACTTCTTCAGAGGCGTCTCCTCGCAGTCAGCCCAGACCATGTTGCGGTCCTTTGTTGCGAGGAGGATGAGGGCAGAAATCTTGCAGTCGAAGTTGAGTGTGCCCTTCACACTCAGCAGCTTCTCTCCAGACTCGGTTGTAGTCTCTGAGATCTTCGACTTTTCCACCATCAACTGGTTCAAGAAATATTGGAACCAGTTGATTTGGAGTTGGTGCTCCAGGGCCACCAGCTGCTTCAGTTTGGGTCGGCTGATGTCGCCGAACGCGCCACTGTATCCGAACACTACCTTCGACACGGCGTCAAACAGCAGCGGTGTTCCGGCTTCAGCTTTGTCCGTTGCATGTTGCTCCTCAACCGCTCCGGTTCGATCAGAGCATCCTGAAGAAATTCATCCGCCTGTTCGTCGGTAATATTCTCCAGGAACTCGGTGGCGTGTGGTTGATTGGTATGATGTACCGGAGGACATCGGACACGTCGATGGGGAAGAAGACACAACGTATCGTCCTTGCCGGAACATCTCTTTAATGGCACGACACATCCGTAGAACTCCCTCCGAACTGTCAGGGGGCGAACAAGATTGACGTAGAATTCTCCGACTTGGCGCCTGAGCAAGTGGAAGGGGCAGAGCTTGGCCCATTCCAGGAGTCCGTTCTCACGGAGAGTGTTGGCGAGCGGAGCTAGGACCGGCGACTCCAGATCCTCGTCGGAGAGGATCTGCTCGAAGTGATCTTCGATACCAACATATGAATGATTCTTCATAAGTAGTGGGGACGAGGGAAGGTCCGGATGAAGCCATCTTCTTACTTTTTGGGGCCATTTAAGATCACTGCAATGAGAATATATATAGGAAAGGAAAGAAGATCTTTTTGCAGAAACGGGTTAGGCAAAAACTGGAAGACGATGAATAGTTATAATTGATAAGCACAAATGAGGAAAGTAGGAGATATCTTCCTGATTTTTCCTTATATAGGTCTTTGACTCGGATGAGATCAACGGCTGGGGTTAAATGGCGCGAATCCATCAACGGCTGAGATTACGCGACTGTTGACCTTTGACTTGACGTTTTGTTCCGAGTTCCAACCAGCGCGTGAGAAGGTGTACAGTTTCATGTCAGCCCAGTCGCACTATAAAGTAGGCTATGGATGTTCAGCCGTACTTTACATTTAATGCGACATGATGGCTATTTTAATGTAACTGACTAGCTCAGGAATGTTTGAATTTATTTCAAACATTCTCATTTAAGAACATAACACCTTCAGTCATAAATGTTACCTGCCAGCTGATGTCGAGATCAGCTGTATACCTCAGTTGAGTTCCTCAGTTGCCGCATACCATCAGCTGACTCGAGTTCGTCTGTTCAGCTGACGTCTGATCCATTGTTGCAGCATACCATCAGCTGACTAGAGTTCGTCTGTTCAGCTGATGTCTGATGTCTTCAGTTTGCAATCCGTATCTGACATTCCCCCTTCATCTGAGCTTCCCCCTCAGATAGATGTCTGTCTCTTTACCTCAGCTGGTTCCTTATCAGGTGGATCTAACAATCCAAGTAAATCACATAGCATTTTGAACCGCGCTTCGGCTAGAGGTTTAGTGAAGATATCAGCCCTCTGAATCTCAGTTGGGATCTTCTCCATGGACACATCCTTCTTCTCAATATGATCTCGGATGAAATGATGACGGTGTCGATATGCTTTGTCCGAGAATGGTGAACAGGATTCAGAGAGATAGCTATGGCACTCGAGCTATCACAATGAATGGGAACCTGTCCAGTTGCAACTTCATAATCTCTCAGTTGTTGCTTCAGCCACAACACTTGCATGCAACAGCTTCCAGCAGCCATATATTCTGATTCGGTTGTAGAAGTAGCAACACATGTTTGTTTCTTGGAGAACCATGAAACCAGCTTGCTTCCCATGAACTGACAGTGTCCAGAAGTAGACTTCTGTCCAACCGATCTCCGGCTAGGTCCGCATCTGAGTATCCGGTCAGTTGGATATTGTGTCAGTTGGATACCACAATCCAACATTAACAGTTCCCTTCAGATACTTGATGATGTTCTTTGCTGCCAACATGTGAGCTTCCCTTGGTTGGACTTGAAATCGAGCACACACTCCAACTGCGTAGATATGTCTGGCCGGCTGGCAGTTAGATATAGCAGAACGATGATCCCTCTATACTTGCTGGCATCCACTAGCTTTCCTCATCCGGGTTCAATCTTCCAGTTAGTATTCATTGGGATCCTTGTTTTACTTGTTGCAATCCGAACTTGGTGATGAGCTCCTTTGTATACTTGACTGATTGATGAAAATCCTTCTGACTGCTTCACTTGATCCAAGAAATAATTCATCTCGCCCATCATTGACATCTCGAACTTCTCCTTCATGAGATCTGAAACTTTTGCACAGCTCCTCGACTTGGAACCGAATATGATGTCATCCATAGATTTGCACTACAAGTATATCATCTCCAACTTTGATGGTGAACAGGGTTTGTCAACTGCCTCGTTTGAATCCCGAGTCAGTAGAAAACCACAAAGAGTTCATACCAGCTTGGTGCTTGCTTCAAGCCATAGATGGCTTTCTTCAACTTGTACACTCTTCCATCTCCAGTCAAAACCGGAGGCTGTTCAACATAACATCTTCCTTGATATCTCCGTTGAGAATGCACACTTCACATCCATCTGATATACTTTGAACTTGTGATGTGCGGCATAAGCTAGAAAAGATTCGGATGGCTTCCAGCCTTGCAACTGGTGCGAAGATTCAAAGTCGATTCCTTCTTGTTGGCAGTATCCTTGAGCTACCAACTTGCTTTATTCCTCACAATGAATCCAATGGCGTCTCTCTTATTTTTGAAAATCCACTTCAATCCAATCACCTTGACACCATTTGGTCTTTCTACCAACTCCCATACACAGTTGCGTAGAAACTCATTCAGTTCTTCTTGCATGGCTGTTGTCCAGTGGACACAGTTGAGAGCTTCCCAACATTCTTCGGTTCTGGTACATCAGCTACAAAGCAAGAAATCATGGCAACATCTCCAGCTTGCTCGAATTCCTCTAGAACTGCCAACTCCTCAGCATATTGGGCATAAGTGTTGGAATTTTCTTCGGTGATTCTGGATTTGCAACTCGGCTCCTTGTACGCACACCCTCGGTTGGATCGCCGATGATGTTGTCAGTGGAATGAACTTCATACCATCTTCGGTTGCGTCTTCCTTCTTCTTCCAACTGTGGTTGTTCCGTAATCTGAGTTGGAGTCTTCAGAGCTGGTGATTGATCAGTTGTTGAGTCTGGATCCTCAATATTGACATTAGTTTGAACCGGACTCGGTTGGGCTTCGGATGCTGATGCAGTTGGAGGAGCATCAGCTGAAGTTCCCCCTTGGGATGAGCTGGGGTCTTCGCATTCATCTTCAGAGGAGTATGGATCCTCTTCCTCAGTTGCCCAAACCAGTGGTTCAGCTAGGTTCTTTTCCCTTAGAGCTTGCGATCTGGTGAGAACAGGTGGAGCTTGTATATCTGCCTGTTGTTCTTTGACCTGTTCCCTGTACTCAAAAGTAGATTCATCAAAACTAACATGAGGTGTTATTTCCACAACACGAGAGCTGTTGTTGAAAACTCTATATGCCTTGATCCGAGCAGCATATCCAAGAAATATGCCCTTCGAAGCTTTGGCATCAAAAGTTTTCAACTGAGTCTTCCCATTGTTGTGAATATAACACTTAGAACCAAAAATGCGAAAATAAGAAATATCTGGCTTTCTGCGTCTCCATAGCTCATATGGTGTCTTTCCCAACCGCTTGGTTAGAAGAGACCGGTTCTGAGTGTAGCATGCAGTGTTGATTGCTTCAGCCCAAAATCTCTTTGGCAGAGCTGAGCTGGCTAACATGGATGTGGCTGCATCCTTAAGCGTTCTGTTCCTTCGCTCAGCTACTCCATTCTGTTGCGGAGTACGCGCGGCTGATGTCTGATGGGTAATTCCATTCTTCTCGCAATACTCGATGATGGTTTCATTTAGAAACTCCGTTCCACGATCTGATCGGATAGACATGATCTTCATCTCTTGTTGGTTCGATATCCGATCCATCAGCTTGGGCAGCTCATCTCGGGTTTCACTCTTGTGGCGCATGAAGATGGTCCACGTATATCTTGAGTAGTCATCAGTTACAACCAGGGTATACTCGTTCCCGTTCATGCTCTTTGGTGTAACTGGCCCGAAGAGATCCATATGGATCAGCTGTAACACTCGGTCGGTTGAGGGAGTTGACTTCAACCGGAAGGAGGATCTAGCGAGCTTTCCAGCTGGCATGCACTGCAGATGTGTGTTGTTGAAAACACTCGGTTTGGTATGCCTCTTGCATGTTCTTGTCTGGCGAGTCGGTTCATCGTCTTGAAGTTCAGATGGTTGAGCCTTTTGTGCCACACCAGCTCACATCAGAACTGCTCTTTGATAACAGGCAGGTGTCAGGGAGGTGCTGTTCCAATCAACGTAGTAGACATTCCCTGTTGGTGATCGATTTCCCAACAATATCACCTGCTTTGATCTGACATCTTTAACCCTGCAACCCTGTGCATCAAACTTGACAGAGAAACCATTATCACAGAATTGGCTGATGGAGAGCAAGTTATGCTTCAATCCATCAACATAAGAGACATTAGAAATTGAAACATGATTGGTTTCAAGGGTACCGTAACCTCTGGTGTAACCTTTTGAGTTATCACCAAAAGTAACTGATGGACCTTCTTTCTCCACGAAACTTCCAAGCAAATCCTTCAGATTCGTCATGTGTTTCGAGCATCCACTGTCCATTACCCATATTGTTGCAGACGCTTTCTTCTTCCTCAGCTGTTTCTCCTGTACCTGCAAAGAGAAACTCGCTTAGGTCCCCAATTTCAGTTGGGTCCTGGAGGGTTAGAACCAGTTCCCCCTGGAACTGTGCGTCGCTTTTCCCTGTATACTCGAATGGATTTATCATTCCAGATCACTTTTCCTTCATCATCAACTATACAACACCTCGGTTATCCTTAGGCTTGTTGTTAGTAGTGATATTCTGTTTCTTGGGAGGAGTTGGATTTCTCCCATGTTGAGCTTTAGGAGGTGAGGCTTTCCCCCTGTTTTGATGGCGATTTTTATCCTGTTTGATTTGTCTGAATGATCGGACGCCCTGTTGGAATCTTTGTGGCTGATTCTGATTCCAACTTCTTGAGTGTTGTTGATAGGTGTTCATGCCCTGTTGATGATTCATGTTGTGGCATGAGTATCTCCAACTGTTCGACCTGTTCCTTATCGGTTGACTCGGTTGGAACCTTTGGTTGAACTGGGGATGGAACCGCTGTTGATTTAGATGATTGAACCCTTGTCGGTTCTGCGGTCGGTTCCATTCTTTCTGTTGTTGACTCTGAGGTTGATGCAGAGGTCGGTTCTGATTCTGAGTTCGGTTGCGATTATGTCTTCGACGCCTCTGATTCCTCTTATGACTTTTGGAACATTCCCCGCTCAGTTGTTTTCCTTTACAACTGATG
This sequence comes from Schizonepeta tenuifolia, assembly GCA_029490685.1. NCBI lineage: Eukaryota > Viridiplantae > Streptophyta > Magnoliopsida > Lamiales > Lamiaceae > Schizonepeta > Schizonepeta tenuifolia. The sequence continues at coordinate 18,309 of JANLIY010000215.1, read as the reverse complement.
TTCTGAAAACTTCCCCCTCTTTGCATCTGATCAAATGAGCTCTCAGTTGTATTTCTTGACAACTGATGTTCTGTCTGAATGATGCCTTGTTGCCATCTTCAGCTGGAGACCTGTAAAGATAAAATCTTAACTTTGCTCAAACAGCGAGCCTAACTTCTAACATTAGGTTCTGGCAACATCTACTCGGTTGGGGTCAGTCGGTTTTGGAATTCATCAAAACTCTTACTAATAAATTTTCCAACAGTTGTATAAGATTTTTTGTATCAATCCATAAGCTAATTAGATTTATAATACATAGGCCAACGTGAATCTTCACAAATCAAGAGTTATAATAACATAAATTAATTTTTAAAACAGTTATAATAGGATTACTCCACTAATATAATTATGATTTTAATAGTAATTAGTAAATTATTAATTTTTACTGAAAAAGTTGTTATTATTAAATTACATAGTTACCCTTAAAATATATATAAGAATAGGGATATATTAGGTAAATCAAATTTTGTAAGAATCCGTTCTTTTATAATAGGTATAGATATAGATAGATTGGTTATATTTAGTTGGGGTTGTGTTATGTGTATACCCCACTTGCTTCCCTTAATTTATCCATCGCCAAGCTTCGAAACTCGGGTGCCGCGGTCATTGTTACATGCATTTTTTTATTTCTGAATCTCCTTTATTCCCTTATCCATTCAATTTTTTCATTCCTTTTCAATAATTTTCCAAAGACGCATTGTTTTTTAGTGTTTCTGCGTTGTGATGTTGTTCAGAAATTAGGGATTAGTCTTTAGTTGTTCATCTTTATCGGCTGCACAATACCCTTTTGTTCCACTTTCACTTGACGATGGCTCATCAAAGATGACAACGACGAAGATTCGAGGAAAAAGATGCAGGATTCAAACATTAGACGCGAACCACCACCACCTGCCACCGCTCCACCAGTCACAACCCCTCATCTCTCTCACAATAGATAAATCTTGAATCTAGAGACAAGTGAAATGAACAAAATTGATGTGTTCTCCATTTCTTTTGCAATTGCTTTTCGTATTTCCTAAAACCTCCACCTTTATTCTTCTGTTGTTCTGCAATTGATTTTAATATTTGGTATAACAAAATTTAATATTTCAATTGCTTTGTTAACCTAAAATCTCGATTTATTTTGAATGGTAGAAATCTCCAATTTGTCTAACGGCAGCAGTGAAAGACAGATCAAGAAAGGAAGGAGAAAAGAAAAGCATGGTGAGAAGGGGTGCCGATGTGTCGTCGTTGTTGAAATAGATAAATAAAAAAAGACAAAAGGCATTTAAATTGATTAAATATTCAAATTTATTAGGTTGCATGACACAGTAGCATAATTGAATAGGCGTGAAATATTTATTTTACCTACAGTGTGTACAATAGTCAAATCATGGTTCTGTATTTTTAATTTTGAATTAATTTCTAAACATTACTGTTTTGGTACCAAGTGTAGGGCGATTTAAGCAGAGTGTAGCACACTGTGTAAATGCAGCTTCCAATTTGTCGGGGGCAATGTGATTGTCGATGTAAATTACTTTCAACCCCGAATAAGTCTCCAACTGTCACACATTGTATACCAGATAAATGGTAAGAATTTTTGCTCTTGTTAGTTGTGAGTAATATGATGAATACGAAAAGAAAAGTTTTTTTCTTTTTACACAAGGTATATATAATATCAAATAAATCATACATCATTATAGGAAAAGTTAATATAAGTAGACATTACTTTCGATAAAATTAGAAAAATTATATTTAAAAAAAAAAGAACTGAAATATGACCTGTTAACTAAATGAACGAGAAAATAAAACTCCATTTCCCAATTCAATTATAAGTTGGATTTTGTTCAAAAAAATATAAATAAAAAAATTATAAGTTGGATTCGTGTGCGGTTGACCGTACGTCACAGTCCACCTTAATTATTGTTTTAGTTTTAAATTATTAATTAATTAATATTCAATAAAAATTAATTAAGAATTAATAAATCTTGATTGAAGTTAATGAATCTAAATTCTAACTGTAATTAATAAATTTAATTTAATAATAATTAATTAAAATTCTATTTAACCAATATTACATAAGTAGTAGTTAATTAAATTTAAAAAATTACAGTAATTTTTGAGTTAAAACGCTGATTTCAAATTTCAATCGTACCGTAGTTTTTTCTCCCTCTGAACGTAGTATCGACACGTGAATTTGATACCCGCTACGAATATTCTCTCAAAACATAAATAGGAAAGCAGCCTCCAAATTAGAAAGCCATTTATTTGCATCAGAAAATTGAAAAAGTAGAAACCTTCACTACCATTGCAAACATGACGATCTCTTCAGCTGAGAATTCATCCTTCTCATTCCATGAGTAAGCAATTCGTCATCTATTTTCCGTCTTCAAACTAGTTTTCGATCGTCATCTTAGCGACTCTGCATCATCATATAGTTGTTTATTAGTAATTTTTTATTTGTCTGCTTCTTCATGCATTTGTTTGAAGAAATCTGTTGTTGATTTGCTTTTTGTATCTCAAATTTAGCCCGATATGTGGTTTGGACTCATTTTTCAGTTTTCTATGTGTAAATCGGCGGAATTCTCGAAGTCCTATTTCTGAGCAAATTCTATGTCACTCGTATTTTGGAGATCGAAATTTGTTTTGTTTAGGCCGGATTTGATTTTTGTTGTTGCAGTCCTTGATGACTGAGTGTGACAAAAGGCAACGTGATTTTTTGGATGCTACCTGACTCATTGGCATATGATTCTTTACGAAAATGTTTATATTTGTATAAATGCAAATCTATGGTAGATAATGTGTTTGGTGTAGCTCATTTTAGGTGTCGCATCGAAAAAAGTCTATGTAGTTCATCAGGTGTAGTTCGTTTGGATGAAGCATTTTTGGAAAGCTAAAGTTATAAATTAACTTCATTGCAATATTACTTTTGAAAAATTGACCATTTGGAATTGTAAATGAATCTTGTTGAGAGCTCAATGAACAAATATTATCTCTTGTAACGGTAGATGTATGTAATTCCTCCTTGAATATCATATGAAATAAGGCATACCAACATATGTGTCTCTCTCTATGCATGGAGTATGAAGTCACCCAGCATTAATTTCTCCTATGATCTGAACTGATAGAACCAATTTCATCCAATATCCTTTTGTCATCTCAAGAAATTTATGTTGATAGGAGTAGGCAACCAGCACAAATTGAGCACTGACACGTATTTTTACTTAGCTTATGAGTACTATACTGCTCTGTTTGTTGTGATTTGAGCAACCTAACATGCAGTAGAATTTTCTGAACTGATCAACTGTCTCTGGTAATCAAAGTTTAAGCTCTGGCTGGTTACTTGTCTTGTCTCCTAAATAAATTTCTTGCATCAATTTAGGGGGCCTCTGCAGTCTTGCTGCATAGTTAGCGACAAGTTTTTCAAGTGTATTGATCAAATCTTGATAGATATGTTCACATGTTGCTGAGTAAAGTTACCTGAAGTATTGTGATTTAGAAAAGTGCATTCTAATCTGCATTATGTAGCCACTGTAGTATACTGTTGGCGGGTAAATGATCATAAATTCAAGTAATTGGTTTGTTATCATGGCCATCAAGTTTTAGAATCGTGTATAACTGAGATACTAGAGATCAAGTAAAGATAATTATCTATCATATCTTGTGTTATAAATTTCTATGTAATTATATAATTGGTGATATTATTGATGATTACTTATTTCTTAAGTCAATAATATTTGAAGAGTAAAGAACCAAGTGCTCCCTTGTTTTCATCAGAACTAGCTCTCTGCTGCAACTTGCTCCGCTTGAAGCAGTACTATTTGACGTTGATGGGACTTTATGCGATACGGATCCCCTTCATTATGATGCCTTTCGTGTGATGCTTCAAGAGGTAGGAATATTGTTATTGTTTCTTTTCTGTGAGATTCCCTTGTATGTGGTATCATTTGTTTTATTGGTTTACCAACATTAGATAAATTTAATTCGTACACCACTTCGATTTAGGACATATATATCCCACACTTCGGATTGACACATATCCTTTTAACAGATTGGCTTTAATGGCGGTGTCCCGATTACTGAGGAATATTTTGTTGTAAATATTGCTGGTAAACACAATGAGGATATTGCTACTGTCCTTTTCCCAGACGATCATGCAAGGGGTGTAAAATTTCTGGAAGACAAGGAAGCAATGTTCAGAAGGTTTCTTCCTTTCCAGTTCCCCCCGCAACACACACACACACACACATCGAAAAAAATTAATGGATGACTTTTTTTAGCCAGTATCCACATATTAACTCTTTGTTTCGAGTGGGATACAGGATTGTTAAAGAGAAAATAGAACCGGTAAAGGGCTTATATAAACTCAAGAAATGGATTGAAGATCGTGGATTGAAGCGAGCTGCTGTCACCAACGCTCCTAAAGAAAATGCAGAACTGATGATTTCAATGCTTGGACTATCAGAGTTCTTTCATGCTGTCATTATTGGAAGTGAATGTGAACGTGCAAAACCATTCCCAGATCCCTATTTGAAGGCACTTGAAGTGCTCAAGGTGTCAAAGGAGCACACATGTGTATTTGAGGTTCTTGTTACTCATTGATTTGCTCGTGCTCTCAGTTGGTTGTTCTCGCAGACATCCTAACAACTGCTGTGTTCAGGATTCTGTTTCAGGAATAAAAGCCGGGGTTGCAGCTGGGATGAAAACTTTTGGCTTGACAACTAGGAATCCTGCTGAACTACTGATGGAAGCAAAGCCAGCTCTGATCATCAAAGACTATGAAGATTCAAAGCTTTGGAGTGTACTCGACGGGCTGGATAGCAAGGCCAAAGCGAAGACTGGTGGAGATTGAGATGCAGGCATCAGCGACCACAAATTACAACAAATTAAGCATCGGTTTCCCAGAGAATATGGAAGTCCAAAATTCTGAGGAGCATGAGTCATGAAATAATGAATATATACTTGAGAATTTTGAACTAAATTCAGCCTTCACTCTTCTTGTTAGTATCATTGTTGTTTCCTTTCTTTATTAAGAAGGAAATCTGAGAGATTGATGTATTTAGAAATGCAGCTCTATCTTAGGCTTTTTAGCACCTTATAGAAAGACTTTTAACTGCCAGATGCTGCTATTTGCCCTGTGAAATTCATATGTAGTCAAACTCGTATTATGGACTGTTTGCACAAACTTTTTTTTTTTTTCTCTTAATGTCGTAAAACACCAACAGCCGCTACTTGGATGTGCACTGACTAATGAAGAATATCATCAACTATTTTAGCATTAAGTCACAGGCTTTAGAAACCATCTTTGTTCCAGGACTAAAATTTGGGTGTGACGTCCCTAATTAAGCTCTTAAGTAAACCACACAATTAAGGTTAATTAGAATGTATTAATTTATTATTGGAGTTTAATATTTCATAATTATAATTTATTATTAGGTTTTTATGGCATCATCAATCTGATTTTTCTTTTGTAGGAGAAAAAGTAACTTGGTAAGTTTGATAGCAAGAGTAATGATGGAAACATACATCTATAATTTTTCCACAAAAATATATATATAAGATACGTGTTATGTTTAATTTCGATTTTTTTTATCAACTGTTCTAAAGTCTTAACTCTCAATTTGATACGTGGGGTGAATAATAATAGCCAAGGATGGGACTGGATGAATCAGTTAAAATAATTAATTATAGTTTAATATTTCTAAAAATAATCATGATATAATTAATGACAATTATGAAAAACACATATTAAAACTTATCAACTAGAATTATGTATTATCAAAATAGAAAGATAATTAAAAAAGAAGAGGAAAAAAAATGGAAGAAAAAACGAAAAAACGAAATTGAAAAATGTATAGGAAAAGTTTAGATTAATGAACAATACAGAAATTAATAGAAAAAGAAGAAATGAAGAAAAAGCAAATGACTAAGTAATGAAATGGCCAAAATCGTCAAAACGTCACCGTTCTTGGGGCACCGGATGGTGCTGTGTTTTTCTTCCACACTAATCTAAATCCTACGTCTGCAGAAACTTTGTCCAAAACACAGATTTTAGAGTGAGAGAAATGGGGAGATCGCCGGCGACGACGAAGGATGCTCAAGATCTTTTCGCTCTCTCCGCTCGGCCTACGCCGCAACGGCTAATCATCTCAAGGTCTCCTCTCCCCCATATTTACACAGATGCTTCGTTTGCTTTTTCCCGAGCAATTTAGGGTAAAATGGTTGAATTTCTTTGCAGATCATTGATCTCTACATTCTGTTCGCTATCGCCACCGCTGTGATTCAGGTATGACAATGACTTATATTACAACATGTGGTTCTGTAGTGCTTTATTTGCTCAATTTAACTGATTTCGTATCATTTTCCACGGTTCCAAAATTCTTAATTTTAGTTATGGAGGTTTAGATCTGCAATGAGTTATTCCAGGAGTGATGGAATTTGGTTTTTCTAAGGTGAAGTATAAGTAAAGAAGCTGATTTAAGGGTTCTTTCAGTGTGAAATTGGGTTATTGTGTTGAGAATAGTTTGGGATGCATGTTCAGTTTATGATCTGGCAGGCGATTTAGGGTCAGATAGCAGATGTTGGCCTATGGATTAGATAATGCGGCATTTTTTTTACAATTTTTCCTAAAGAGTGAGGTTTGATTTGTTTTGTTGTGAATGGAGTTGACATTTTGTGGATTTTTATTGGGTTAACACTTTGCATAGGCTGAAATACCTTTAAGGTAGAAAGCAGAAATCAAAATGTTTGAGAAGCCTTATGCTACACACAGTAGTTGCTTTTGTACCCTGGCTATTGTTTAAGATTAAATAGAATCAAATGGGAATATGAGATTTACAGGTGACTACTGTACATTGATCTTGTAATCATATCACCTATTAGCTTCTGATCCTGATGTACTCTTTTTCAAATAATCAGACCATTTTATACATAAGAAGCTAATGTTCTGCTTCTAATCAGGTTGTTTACATGGCTATTGTTGGATCATTCCCATTCAACTCCTTTCTTTCTGGTATACTTTCGTGCGTGGGGACTGCCGTTCTTGCTGGTATGTAGATTGCACGGCCATATCCTATATGCATAATGATATTGATAAGATCTTGGTATGCAGTGTTAACCTGACTTCATTTTTGGTTTTGTGTCTTACAGTTAGTCTCAGAATTCAAGTAAACAAAGACAACAAGGAATTCAAGGTAAAGTATCTTGGAAAAGCTGTGAGCTCCAATTCATGGAGTTTGCAAGTGAAAATTTAAAGCATGGATATTTTTAGCTAGTAGTTCTGCCTTTTAAGTTTTACCATTTAGCTTTATTACGTTAAGTTTTTGAGTTTTTTTTAGCAAAGTTTTTAAGTTTTCTGATAAGCATAAAACTAATACCTTAATCAGGATTATAAAGCAGTTATAAAGTGACATCCAATGATAAAACTACTGGAACATTAACACAATATACTGACGTTTCGTTACCAGACAAAAATGAAATAGTCTGTCTTGTGATCCCGGTAACAGATAGGAGTAATATCACCAATAGCATTGGATATACTAAGGAATAAAGTGTGGATCATATTATTCCTTAGTATTATCCAATGCTATTGGTGATATTACTCCTATCTGTTACCGGGATCACAAGACAGACTATTTCATTTTTGTCTGGTAACGAAACGTCAGTATATTGTGTTAATGTTCCAGTAGTTTTATCATTGGATGTCACTTTATAACTGCTTTATAATCCTGATTAAGGTATTAGTTTTATGCTTATCAGAAAACTTAAAAACTTTGCTAAAAAAAACTCAAAAACTTAACGTAATAAAGCTAAATGGTAAAACTTAAAAGGCAGAACTACTAGCTAAAAATATCCATGCTTTAAATTTTCACTTGCAAACTCCATGAATTGGAGCTCACAGCTTTTCCAAGATACTTTACCTTGAATTCCTTGTTGTCTTTGTTTACTTGAATTCTGAGACTAACTGTAAGACACAAAACCAAAAATGAAGTCAGGTTAACACTGCATACCAAGATCTTATCAATATCATTATGCATATAGGATATGGCCGTGCAATCTACATACCAGCAAGAACGGCAGTCCCCACGCACGAAAGTATACCAGAAAGAAAGGAGTTGAATGGGAATGATCCAACAATAGCCATGTAAACAACCTGATTAGAAGCAGAACATTAGCTTCTTATGTATAAAATGGTCTGATTATTTGAAAAAGAGTACATCAGGATCAGAAGCTAATAGGTGATATGATTACAAGATCAATGTACAGTAGTCACCTGTAAATCTCATATTCCCATTTGATTCTATTTAATCTTAAACAATAGCCAGGGTACAAAAGCAACTACTGTGTGTAGCATAAGGCTTCTCAAACATTTTGATTTCTGCTTTCTACCTTAAAGGTATTTCAGCCTATGCAAAGTGTTAACCCAATAAAAATCCACAAAATGTCAACTCCATTCACAACAAAAACAAATCAAACCTCACTCTTTAGGAAAAATTGTAAAAAAAATGCCGCATTATCTAATCCATAGGCCAACATCTGCTATCTGACCCTAAATCGCCTGCCAGATCATAAACTGAACATGCATCCCAAACTATTCTCAACACAATAACCCAATTTCACACTGAAAGAACCCTTAAATCAGCTTCTTTACTTATACTTCACCTTAGAAAAACCAAATTCCATCACTCCTGGAATAACTCATTGCAGATCTAAACCTCCATAACTAAAATTAAGAATTTTGGAACCGTGGAAAATGATACGAAATCAGTTAAATTGAGCAAATAAAGCACTACAGAACCACATGTTGTAATATAAGTCATTGTCATACCTGAATCACAGCGGTGGCGATAGCGAACAGAATGTAGAGATCAATGATCTGCAAAGAAATTCAACCATTTTACCCTAAATTGCTCGGGAAAAAGCAAACGAAGCATCTGTGTAAATATGGGGGAGAGGAGACCTTGAGATGATTAGCCGTTGCGGCGTAGGCCGAGCGGAGAGAGCGAAAAAGATCTTGAGCATCCTTCGTCGTCGCCGGCGATCTCCCCATTTCTCTCACTCTAAAATCTGTGTTTTGGACAAAGTTTCTGCAGACGTAGGATTTAGATTAGTGTGGAAGAAAAACACAGCACCATCCGGTGCCCCAAGAACGGTGACGTTTTGACGATTTTGGCCATTTCATTACTTAGTCATTTGCTTTTTCTTCATTTCTTCTTTTTCTATTAATTTCTGTATTGTTCATTAATCTAAACTTTTCCTATACATTTTTCAATTTCGTTTTTTCGTTTTTTCTTCCATTTTTTTTCCTCTTCTTTTTTAATTATCTTTCTATTTTGATAATACATAATTCTAGTTGATAAGTTTTAATATGTGTTTTTCATAATTGTCATTAATTATATCATGATTATTTTTAGAAATATTAAACTATAATTAATTATTTTAACTGATTCATCCAGTCCCATCCTTGGCTATTATTATTCACCCCACGTATCAAATTGAGAGTTAAGACTTTAGAACAGTTGATAAAAAAAATCGAAATTAAACATAACACGTATCTTATATATATATTATTTTGTGGAAAAATTATAGATGTATGTTTCCATCATTACTCTTGCTATCAAACTTACCAAGTTACTTTTTCTCCTACAAAAGAAAAATCAGATTGATGATGCCAAAAAACCTAATAATAAATTATAATTATGAAATATTAAACTCCAATAATAAATTAATACATTCTAATTAACCTTAATTGTGTGGTTTACTTAAGAGCTTAATTAGGGACGTCACACCCAAATTTTAGTCCTGGAACAAAGATGGTTTCTAAAGCCTGTGACTTAATGCTAAAATAGTTGATGATATTCTTCATTAGTCAGTGCACATCCAAGTAGCGGCTGTTGGTGTTTTACGACATTAAGAGAAAAAAAAAAAAAGTTTGTGCAAACAGTCCATAATACGAGTTTGACTACATATGAATTTCACAGGGCAAATAGCAGCATCTGGCAGTTAAAAGTCTTTCTATAAGGTGCTAAAAAGCCTAAGATAGAGCTGCATTTCTAAATACATCAATCTCTCAGATTTCCTTCTTAATAAAGAAAGGAAACAACAATGATACTAACAAGAAGAGTGAAGGCTGAATTTAGTTCAAAATTCTCAAGTATATATTCATTATTTCATGACTCATGCTCCTCAGAATTTTGGACTTCCATATTCTCTGGGAAACCGATGCTTAATTTGTTGTAATTTGTGGTCGCTGATGCCTGCATCTCAATCTCCACCAGTCTTCGCTTTGGCCTTGCTATCCAGCCCGTCGAGTACACTCCAAAGCTTTGAATCTTCATAGTCTTTGATGATCAGAGCTGGCTTTGCTTCCATCAGTAGTTCAGCAGGATTCCTAGTTGTCAAGCCAAAAGTTTTCATCCCAGCTGCAACCCCGGCTTTTATTCCTGAAACAGAATCCTGAACACAGCAGTTGTTAGGATGTCTGCGAGAACAACCAACTGAGAGCACGAGCAAATCAATGAGTAACAAGAACCTCAAATACACATGTGTGCTCCTTTGACACCTTGAGCACTTCAAGTGCCTTCAAATAGGGATCTGGGAATGGTTTTGCACGTTCACATTCACTTCCAATAATGACAGCATGAAAGAACTCTGATAGTCCAAGCATTGAAATCATCAGTTCTGCATTTTCTTTAGGAGCGTTGGTGACAGCAGCTCGCTTCAATCCACGATCTTCAATCCATTTCTTGAGTTTATATAAGCCCTTTACCGGTTCTATTTTCTCTTTAACAATCCTGTATCCCACTCGAAACAAAGAGTTAATATGTGGATACTGGCTAAAAAAAGTCATCCATTAATTTTTTTCGATGTGTGTGTGTGTGTGTTGCGGGGGGAACTGGAAAGGAAGAAACCTTCTGAACATTGCTTCCTTGTCTTCCAGAAATTTTACACCCCTTGCATGATCGTCTGGGAAAAGGACAGTAGCAATATCCTCATTGTGTTTACCAGCAATATTTACAACAAAATATTCCTCAGTAATCGGGACACCGCCATTAAAGCCAATCTGTTAAAAGGATATGTGTCAATCCGAAGTGTGGGATATATATGTCCTAAATCGAAGTGGTGTACGAATTAAATTTATCTAATGTTGGTAAACCAATAAAACAAATGATACCACATACAAGGGAATCTCACAGAAAAGAAACAATAACAATATTCCTACCTCTTGAAGCATCACACGAAAGGCATCATAATGAAGGGGATCCGTATCGCATAAAGTCCCATCAACGTCAAATAGTACTGCTTCAAGCGGAGCAAGTTGCAGCAGAGAGCTAGTTCTGATGAAAACAAGGGAGCACTTGGTTCTTTACTCTTCAAATATTATTGACTTAAGAAATAAGTAATCATCAATAATATCACCAATTATATAATTACATAGAAATTTATAACACAAGATATGATAGATAATTATCTTTACTTGATCTCTAGTATCTCAGTTATACACGATTCTAAAACTTGATGGCCATGATAACAAACCAATTACTTGAATTTATGATCATTTACCCGCCAACAGTATACTACAGTGGCTACATAATGCAGATTAGAATGCACTTTTCTAAATCACAATACTTCAGGTAACTTTACTCAGCAACATGTGAACATATCTATCAAGATTTGATCAATACACTTGAAAAACTTGTCGCTAACTATGCAGCAAGACTGCAGAGGCCCCTAAATTGATGCAAGAAATTTATTTAGGAGACAAGACAAGTAACCAGCCAGAGCTTAAACTTTGATTACCAGAGACAGTTGATCAGTTCAGAAAATTCTACTGCATGTTAGGTTGCTCAAATCACAACAAACAGAGCAGTATAGTACTCATAAGCTAAGTAAAAATACGTGTCAGTGCTCAATTTGTGCTGGTTGCCTACTCCTATCAACATAAATTTCTTGAGATGACAAAAAGGATATTGGATGAAATTGGTTCTATCAGTTCAGATCATAGGAGAAATTAATGCTGGGTGACTTCATACTCCATGCATAGAGAGAGACACATATGTTGGTATGCCTTATTTCATATGATATTCAAGGAGGAATTACATACATCTACCGTTACAAGAGATAATATTTGTTCATTGAGCTCTCAACAAGATTCATTTACAATTCCAAATGGTCAATTTTTCAAAAGTAATATTGCAATGAAGTTAATTTATAACTTTAGCTTTCCAAAAATGCTTCATCCAAACGAACTACACCTGATGAACTACATAGACTTTTTTCGATGCGACACCTAAAATGAGCTACACCAAACACATTATCTACCATAGATTTGCATTTATACAAATATAAACATTTTCGTAAAGAATCATATGCCAATGAGTCAGGTAGCATCCAAAAAATCACGTTGCCTTTTGTCACACTCAGTCATCAAGGACTGCAACAACAAAAATCAAATCCGGCCTAAACAAAACAAATTTCGATCTCCAAAATACGAGTGACATAGAATTTGCTCAGAAATAGGACTTCGAGAATTCCGCCGATTTACACATAGAAAACTGAAAAATGAGTCCAAACCACATATCGGGCTAAATTTGAGATACAAAAAGCAAATCAACAACAGATTTCTTCAAACAAATGCATGAAGAAGCAGACAAATAAAAAATTACTAATAAACAACTATATGATGATGCAGAGTCGCTAAGATGACGATCGAAAACTAGTTTGAAGACGGAAAATAGATGACGAATTGCTTACTCATGGAATGAGAAGGATGAATTCTCAGCTGAAGAGATCGTCATGTTTGCAATGGTAGTGAAGGTTTCTACTTTTTCAATTTTCTGATGCAAATAAATGGCTTTCTAATTTGGAGGCTGCTTTCCTATTTATGTTTTGAGAGAATATTCGTAGCGGGTATCAAATTCACGTGTCGATACTACGTTCAGAGGGAGAAAAAACTACGGTACGATTGAAATTTGAAATCAGCGTTTTAACTCAAAAATTACTGTAATTTTTTAAATTTAATTAACTACTACTTATGTAATATTGGTTAAATAGAATTTTAATTAATTATTATTAAATTAAATTTATTAATTACAGTTAGAATTTAGATTCATTAACTTCAATCAAGATTTATTAATTCTTAATTAATTTTTATTGAATATTAATTAATTAATAATTTAAAACTAAAACAATAATTAAGGTGGACTGTGACGTACGGTCAACCGCACACGAATCCAACTTATAATTTTTTTATTTATATTTTTTTGAACAAAATCCAACTTATAATTGAATTGGGAAATGGAGTTTTATTTTCTCGTTCATTTAGTTAACAGGTCATATTTCAGTTCTTTTTTTTTAAATATAATTTTTCTAATTTTATCGAAAGTAATGTCTACTTATATTAACTTTTCCTATAATGATGTATGATTTATTTGATATTATATATACCTTGTGTAAAAAGAAAAAAACTTTTCTTTTCGTATTCATCATATTACTCACAAACTAACAAGAGCAAAAATTCTTACCATTTATCTGGTATACAATGTGTGACAGTTGAGACTTATTCGGGGTTGAAAGTAATTTACATCGACAATCACATTGCCCCCGACAAATTGGAAGCTGCATTTACACAGTGTGCTACACTCTGCTTAAATCGCCCTACACTTGGTACCAAAACAGTAATGTTTAGAAATTATTCAAAATTAAAAATACAGAACCATGATTTGACTATTGTACACACTGTAGGTAAAAATAAATATTTCACGCCTATTCAATTATGCTACTGTGTCATGCAACCTAATAAATTTGAATATTTAATCAATTTAAATGCCTTTTGTCTTTTTTTATTTATCTATTTCAACAACGACGACACATCGGCACCCCTTCTCACCATGCTTTTCTTTCTCCTTCCTTTCTTGATCTGTCTTTCACTGCTGCCGTTAGACAAATTGGAGATTTCTACCATTCAAAATAAATCGAGATTTTAGGTTAACAAAGCAATTGAAATATTAAATTTTGTTATACCAAATATTAAAATCAATTGCAGAACAACAGAAGAATAAAGGTGGAGGTTTTAGGAAATACGAAAAGCAATTGCAAAAGAAATGGAGAACACATCAATTTTGTTCATTTCACTTGTCTCTAGATTCAAGATTTATCTATTGTGAGAGAGATGAGGGGTTGTGACTGGTGGAGCGGTGGCAGGTGGTGGTGGTTCGCGTCTAATGTTTGAATCCTGCATCTTTTCCTCGAATCTTCGTCGTTGTCATCTTTGATGAGCCATCGTCAAGTGAAAGTGGAACAAAAGGGTATTGTGCAGCCGATAAAGATGAACAACTAAAGACTAATCCCTAATTTCTGAACAACATCACAACGCAGAAACACTAAAAAACAATGCGTCTTGGAAAATTATTGAAAAGGAATGAAAAAATTGAATGGATAAGGGAATAAAGGAGATTCAGAAATAAAAAAATGCATGTAACAATGACCGCGGCACCCGAGTTTCGAAGCTTGGCGATGGATAAATTAAGGGAAGCAAGTGGGGTATACACATAACACAACCCAACTAAATATAACCAATCTATCTATATCTATACCTATTATAAAAGAACGGATTCTTACAAATTTGATTTACCTAATATATCCCTATTCTTATATATATTTTAAGGGTAACTATGTAATTTAATAATAACAACTTTTTCAGTAAAAATTAATAATTTACTAATTACTATTAAAATCATAATTATATTAGTGGAGTAATCCTATTATAACTGTTTTAAAAATTAATTTATGTTATTATAACTCTTGATTGTGAAGATTCACGTTGGCCTATGTATTATAAATCTAATTAGCTTATGGATTGATACAAAAAATCTTATACAACTGTTGGAAAATTTATTAGTAAGAGTTTTGATGAATTCCAAAACCGACTGACCCCAACCGAGTAGATGTTGCCAGAACCTAATGTTAGAAGTTAGGCTCGCTGTTTGAGCAAAGTTAAGATTTTATCTTTACAGGTCTCCAGCTGAAGATGGCAACAAGGCATCATTCAGACAGAACATCAGTTGTCAAGAAATACAACTGAGAGCTCATTTGATCAGATGCAAAGAGGGGGAAGTTTTCAGAACATCAGTTGTAAAGGAAAACAACTGAGCGGGGAATGTTCCAAAAGTCATAAGAGGAATCAGAGGCGTCGAAGACATAATCGCAACCGAACTCAGAATCAGAACCGACCTCTGCATCAACCTCAGAGTCAACAACAGAAAGAATGGAACCGACCGCAGAACCGACAAGGGTTCAATCATCTAAATCAACAGCGGTTCCATCCCCAGTTCAACCAAAGGTTCCAACCGAGTCAACCGATAAGGAACAGGTCGAACAGTTGGAGATACTCATGCCACAACATGAATCATCAACAGGGCATGAACACCTATCAACAACACTCAAGAAGTTGGAATCAGAATCAGCCACAAAGATTCCAACAGGGCGTCCGATCATTCAGACAAATCAAACAGGATAAAAATCGCCATCAAAACAGGGGGAAGCCTCACCTCCTAAAGCTCAACATGGGAGAAATCCAACTCCTCCCAAGAAACAGAATATCACTACTAACAACAAGCCTAAGGATAACCGAGGTGTTGTATAGTTGATGATGAAGGAAAAGTGATCTGGAATGATAAATCCATTCGAGTATACAGGGAAAAGCGACGCACAGTTCCAGGGGGAACTGGTTCTAACCCTCCAGGACCCAACTGAAATTGGGGACCTAAGCGAGTTTCTCTTTGCAGGTACAGGAGAAACAGCTGAGGAAGAAGAAAGCGTCTGCAACAATATGGGTAATGGACAGTGGATGCTCGAAACACATGACGAATCTGAAGGATTTGCTTGGAAGTTTCGTGGAGAAAGAAGGTCCATCAGTTACTTTTGGTGATAACTCAAAAGGTTACACCAGAGGTTACGGTACCCTTGAAACCAATCATGTTTCAATTTCTAATGTCTCTTATGTTGATGGATTGAAGCATAACTTGCTCTCCATCAGCCAATTCTGTGATAATGGTTTCTCTGTCAAGTTTGATGCACAGGGTTGCAGGGTTAAAGATGTCAGATCAAAGCAGGTGATATTGTTGGGAAATCGATCACCAACAGGGAATGTCTACTACGTTGATTGGAACAGCAGCCTCCCTGACACCTGCCTGTTATCAAAGAGCGATTCTGATGTGAGCTGGTTGTGGCACAAAAGGCTCAACCATCTGAACTTCAAGACGATGAACCGACTCGCCAGACAAGAACATGCAAGAGGCATACCAAATCGAGTGTTTTCAACAACACACATCTGCAAGTGCATGCCAGCTAGGAAAGCTCGCTAGATCCTCCTTCCGGTTGAAATCAACTCCCTCAACCGACCGAGTGTTACAGCTGATCCATATGGATCTCTTCGGGCCAGTTACACCAAAGAGCATGAACGGGAACGAGTATACCCTGGTTGTAACTGATGACTACTCAAGATATACGTAGACCAATCTTCATGCGCCACAAGAGTGAAACCCGAGATGAGCTGCCCAAGCTGATGGATCGGATATCGAACCAACAAGAGATGAAGATCATGTCTATCCGATCAGATCGTGGAACGGAGTTTCTAAATGAAACCATCATCGAGTATTGCGAGAAGAATGGAATTACCCATCAGACATCAGCCGCGCGTACTCCGCAACAGAATGGAGTAGCTGAGCGAAGGAACAGAACGCTTAAGGATGCAGCCACATCCATGTTAGCCAGCTCAGCTCTGCCAAATAGATTTTGGGCTGAAGCAATCAACACTGCATGCTACACTCAGAACCGGTCTCTTCTAGCCAAGCGGTTGGAAAGACACCATATGAACTATGGAGACGCAGAAAGCTAGATATTTCTTATTTTCGCATTTTTGGTTCTAAGGTGTTATATTCACAACAATGGGAAGACTCAGTTGAAACTTTTGATGCCAAAGCTTCGAAGGGCATATTTCTTGGATATGCTGCTCGGATCAAGGCATATAGAGTTTTCAACAACAGCTCTCGTATTGTGGAAATAACACCTCATGTTAGTTTTGATGAATCTACTTTTGAGTACAGGGAACAGGTCAAAGAACAACAGGCAGATATACAAGCTCCACCTGTTCTCACCAGATCGCAAGCTCTAAGGGAAAAGAACCTAGCTGAACCACTGGTTTGGGCAACTGAGAAAGAGGATCCATACTCCTCTGAAGATGAATGCGAAGACCCCAGCTCATCCCAAGGGGGAACTTAGCTGATGCTCCCTCAACTGCATCAGCATCACGAAGCCCAACGAGTCGGTTCAAACTAATGTCAATATTGAGAATCCAGACTCAACAACTGATCAATCACCAGCTCTGAAGACTCCAACTCAGATTACGGAACAACCACAGTTGGAAGAAGAAGAAAGACGCAACCGAAGATGGTATGAAGTTCATTCCACTGACAACATCATCGGCGATCCAACCGAGGGTGTGCGTACAAGGAGCCGAGTTGCAAATCCAGAATCTACCGAAGAAAATTCCAACACTTATGCCCAATATGCTGAGGAGTTGGCAGTTCTAGAGGAATTCGAGCAAGCTGGAGATGTTGCCATGATTTCTTGCTTTGTAGCTGATGTACCAGAACCGAAGAATGTTGGGCAAGCTCTCAACTGTGTCCACTGGACAACAGCCATGCAAGAAGAACTAAATGAGTTTCTACGCAACTGTGTATGGGAGTTGGTAGAAAGACCAACTGGTGTCAAGGTTATTGGACTTAAATGGATTTTCAAAAATAAGAGAGACGCCATTGGTTACATCGTAAGGAACAAGGCAAGTTTGGTAGCTCAGGGATATTGCCAACAAGAAGGAATTGACTTTGAAGATTCCTTCGCACCAGTTGCAAGGCTGGAAGCCATCCGAATTTTTCTAGCCTATGCCGCACATCACAAGTTCAAAGTATATCAGATGGATGTGAAGTGTGCCTTTCTCAACGGTGATATCAAGGAAGATGTTTATGTTGAACAACCACCCGGTTTTGAAACTGGAGATGGAAGAGTGTACAAGTTGAAGAAAACCATCTATGGCTTGAAGCAAGCACCTAGAGCTTGGTATGAAACTCTTTGTGGTTTTCTACTGGACTCGGGATTCAAACGAGGCTCAGTTGATAAAACATTGTTCACCATCAAAGTTGGAGAAGATATACTTGTTGTGCAAATCTATGTTAATGACATCATATTCGGTTCCAAGTCGGAGGAACTGTGCAAGAAGTTCTCAGATCTCAT
>JANLIY010000214.1:0-44766 GCA_029490685.1 Schizonepeta tenuifolia | reverse complement strand
AATTTCATTCTATTTCTAACTCGATTCTTATTCTTGACTTAAACTATTACTCTTTGGATTATTATCTTGACAATTCTTCTCGGTTTATTCTTAATCCACACGGTTTGAAAAACAACTTACTTAATTAATTTTAATTACTTTTAAAATCATTACTCGTATTTTATTCCATTATTTTCTTGATTAAACTATACGAGTATTTAAACTTAACTCGTCTAACATTTTTCCTCAACTCGATTAAATCTTCTCTTCACTTTCTTATCATTTTATTCTCTTTATTTTAACTCGATTTTCTCGACTCTTACTTATTTAAAAAAAGAATTTTCTTTTCTTCTTTTATTTACTAATTTAAGACTCATTTCTTAATTAATACATATTCTCCTTTATTCTTTAATTAATTTTTATTTCAACAACTATCTAGATTATTTTATTAATTTAATTACTAATTTCCTTTTTGATTTAATTTAATTAAAACTCAAATCTTCAAGTTTCATCTTATGAACACTTAGAACACTTAGAACACCTACTAGATATTCTTTTCTATGTATTTTTCAATTCTTAATATTTTTAAAGCTTAAAACTTCATTCTTTCACCACATTAAATCCTATCTTCATCTAGGATTCAAATTAATACTTTAATACACATCAACAACATTATAACATCAAGATCATCAAATTTTCTAAATCATCACAAAATTATTTTCTTCAAAAACCTCATGTATAAGTCGATTTTCTCACACTTAACAACATAAAAGATTAAATCATCATATCTCATAATAATCTCATGCTTAAAACATCAATTAAATCATCAACAAAATCAACAAAATATTTTCTCCTTCTTTGCCCATAGCTCACGGCATTAACAAAAAAATTAGGGTAATCGGTTTTTCAATTTTTCAAGCATATAATTCCATCCTAAACATGATAAAAATCATAAATCAAGCATCAAAGTAACAAAAACTCAAGAAACTCATATTTTCTCATTTTTCTCCTATATTTTCGGTATTACTCAATTTTTAGGGTTTTTTAAATTTCTTTTTCTCTCTTAATTCATCGATTAAATCCTAGAGTTCGATTCTCCTATCGATTTCTTCTCACTCGATCTTCACATCGATAACCCTAGTTTGCCTAAACATAGAATAAATACCATGCATGCATGTTTTCTTTCTTTTAGGGCTTATAGGGATACATATATACAAGAAATCAAATGAATATCATACTTTTAGAAAATAAATTGGATTTCTCCTCCTTGATCTCTTCTTTGGCCGAAAATGGTGGAGAAATAGGGCTCAAACTTCTAGTTTGGATTCACCATGGAAGAAATCATCTTGAATCCTTAAGAAAATATGAAACAACAATTAATCATCCATTTTTAGGGCTTAAGAGCCGAAAATAATGAAGGAATAAGGATGATTATTGGATTTCAAACTCAAAAACTTGGAGAATTATTACCTTTCAACTTAGGGTTTGAAAGAACTAGGATGATGATGATGATCTTCTCTTGATCTTCATGAGATTGGAGCTTGAATGCTAAGCTTTAATGGAGAAAATCTCCAAGTATGTAATATGTGTGTGTGTTCGGCAATGAGAGAGAGGGAGAGAGAGTTTTTGAGAGAGAGAGATGTCTTGAGAGAATGAAATGATTCAATGCATCTCTCAAGTTTGAAATAAGATATACTAGATATTGTCCCAACATATAGAATCTTAATGATGAAAAGGTGTTGGAAATTGGATTAAGAGAGAAAGATAGATGGATTGATGGAATGGGATAATGCATGCAATCTTTATATCACAAGTTACTAGGATTTTATTCTTTGCTAAAGAATATTCATAATGAAATCTATTTAGTAGGTTTAGAGAGAGAGATTAGGGAGAGAGATAAAGAGAGAGATGACGTGGGGAGGGAGAGAGATGAGAGGGATTTTTCTCATTATTTTATTACGGGTATTATTTACCCGGTCGTAAAAGTTTTTCGGATAAAAAGTCCGTATTATTCCATTTATGCAGAAAACGGATCTAATCTCTTCTCGTCTCGTTTCCGACACTAAAATCATCTCAAACCTATTTCACATCTCATTAAATAAATTAAGGATTCCGATTATCAAATTTTTAGGTCTACAATTCAAATAACGAAGAAAACTAGAAATTAGTCGGCTTATTAATCCTTTAATAATTCAATTCTTGTAACTCTCTCAAATAATCTCGGATAAGCTTCTATCTTATCTTAGTGATTTTAGAATCAATTCTAGGTTCAGAGATTCTAATTAAAATCTATTCTAAGTTCATTGATGTATAGCGATTTCTCGGTTATCAACAATATTCACTTCAAATCAAAATCCTCGGAAATCTCTGGAAATCATACTCGTACTCATTCTCATACAAATAAGTTCAATATATGCATCACATTATCATTTCAAGATACAGAAACAGATAATCTCACGTAAAAACACATAAGGGCATTTCAGTCATTTTACTCATTTCTATTTATTTAGGAAAAAATTTATTCCTCAAATCTCGCCATTTAAACTTAAGGTTATTTAATATGCTCTCTAATGTTATAGAAGCTCGGGGTATTACAGGTGTGTGCACAAAACGCGTTGCGCGTGGAAGAATGATGCATACCATGCACGCGTTACGCTCCCGTCTCACAATGTGAGACCGGTTGCACAGGAGAGTGAATCGCTGCATTTTGTCGTCCATTGCATATAAGGAGTTAAAATTAAACGAATTAAAAAAATCATGAATTAAATTACAATTATCCTTTCCTAATTCAACTCAACCAAACGCACCGTTAGTAATCACTAGGGGGGGGGGGGATGTATTCAATCCTGACTTCCATTGAATTTTAAAGACTTCAGAAGTCTGGGTGTATTCAATCCATACTTCTGTTGGATTTCTGAAATCCGGGTGAATTCAATCTAGAGTTCTGTTGGACTTCTGAAATCTAGGTGTATTCAATTACGATTTCATTTGGATTTCTGAACTCTTGGTGTATTTAACATTCCATGGATTTTAAACAAATTGATTTTCGTTGGACTTTCGTTGGAGTTTAATGAAGAAAATACACTTGATGAAATTCGATCGATATCGATGAGATTTCAAATCCAATGCACCCTCAGCGCTGGGTGAGAACGAGCGGTCGCTGAGGCATCCCAACCGGCGCTGGGAATGCAGCCACAACTACGGCCACCGTGAGCTGCCACAGACCAACTTCCAATCATGGAGGAGGTGGCGGTGGTTTCCATCGGCGAAGTCGATTACAGAACGAAGGGTGGAACGGCATGGTCTCACTCTTTCCTCAACCAAAAGCTATGGCACCCGCTCTACTACCCCAACCAGCGCCGCAAATGGATCGCCGAGTAGGCTCACTCGCAGAATGAGCGCCGCGCCGAAAAGGTTGTGCGCGAGGTGCGCCTGTTGTCCAAATTATTCTTTGCATTGAATTTTGTAATCATTGCATATATTCTTCATTCAGTCTTATTTTTCCTTTTCGATTCTTGCTACTTAAAGATATATTCTGTATTTGATGTAGCCTAACATATTTGCAGGTTTGTTTTGATGCTTTAAGTTGTTAAAATTGTTGCTCATTTTTTGCTGGTAAGAATTAAGGATTTATGAGGAATTTTGGTTTCAGAGCTGAGAGGGATGAGAGCAAAGATAGAAGAAAACATGTGAGAGTAACAGATGTTTGAGAATGACTGTGCGAGGATCTGTTATATATTTTTGAGAGAGAGAAAGAGGAGTCCTAGTGGGGGCTGGGCTCCAATGAGGATTGAGTGCCAGTTAGAGCTGGGTATCAATGACCGCTCGGTACATTAAACGCTTGCTGGAGTGCAACAACCGGTACGGTAATGAAATTCAACAACAGAAGTCGACAAGAAATTAATTAAAACTTCAAGAAAACTCTATCTGAAATTACAAACTCCAACATAAATCCAAGATCGAATATATATTTTGGGAAGTCGACTGACAGTAACTATTAAACCCCTCTAAAACCCCATTCTGTCCGCGCCGCCGTGAGCAGCCGCGCTTCACCGCGCTTCACCGCGCACCCTCTGAGAAGAAACCCAGATCGCCGCAAATGCTTGGCCTTTTACAGGAAGAGCCATGGCAGCAGCCGCCACTGCCGCGCCTTCAAAATATTAATCAAAATCCACTCAATCAACAGAGCTTTGAATCAAACTACCGAGTGATATGCAATCACTTAGTCGAATTTACTCGCGGGAAGAATCTTCTCAAAGGCCAATCCTTGCATGCGTCCATTCTGAAATCAGGGCTCCAAATAGTCCCTCTCGTTTGCAACCATTTGATCAACTTCTACTCCAAGCTTCAGCTCCCCTATTCCTCGGAGCGGATATTTCACGAAACCCAATTCAAATCCTCCACCACTTGGAGTTCAATCATATCATGTTTCGCTCAGAACGAGCTCCCGCTTCACGGGCTTCAATATTTCAAGTTGATGCTTCGGAATGATGGGACGATTCCTGATGATTATATTCTTCCATGTGTGATGAAAGCTTGTGGAATGAGTAACGATCAGTTTATGGGGAAATCTGTTCATTGTCTGGCGTTGAAAACTGGGTTTGATGAGAGCGTGTTTGTCGGGAGCTCCGTTGTCGATATGTACGCTAAATGTGGGAGTGTAGGCGATGCGCGGAAAATGTTCGATGAAATGCCTGAAAGAAATGTGGTATCATGGACTACGGTTATCTATGCTTACGCCCAAATGGGGGAGGACGGAGAGGCCTTGAAGCTCTTTAAGGCTGCACTGTGTGAAGGTTTGGATGTTAATGATTTCACATTCTCAAGTGTGATTCGAGTTTGTGGGAATTCGACGTTGCTTGCATTAGGTATGCAAATGCATGCTTTATGCTTGAAGATGTCTTATTATGAAACCTGTTTTGTGGGCAGTGCTTTGATCTCTATGTACTCGAAGAGTGGCATGATTGAGGATGCTTATCAAGTGTTCAACGAAGTTCTTGACAGGAATTTGGGGATGTGGAACGCGATGATGATTGCCTGCGCGCAGCATGCTCATACAAGGAACGTGTTTGAGTTGTTAGGGAAAATGGAGAGCAAGGGAATGAAGCCAAATTTTATCACATTTTTGTGCATACTCTATGCTTGTAGTCATGCCGGGTTAGTGCAGGAAGGAAAGCATTATTTTGCAAAGATGAAGGAATACGGGATAGAGCCGGAAAGTCAGCATTATGCTTCAATGGTGGACTTGTTAGGGCGAGCTGGGAAATTGCAGGAAGCCATGAAACTGATTGAGGAAATGCCTATGCAACCAACAGAGGCTGTGTGGGGAGCTTTCTTGACTGGATGTCGAACTCATGGAGATATAGAGCTGGCTGGCTCTGTGGCTGATAGGGTATTCGAGTTAGGGAATGTAAGCCCCGGCCTACACATGCTAGTATCCAATGCGTATGCGGCTTCTGGAAGGTTCCAAGAGGCTGCAAGGGCAAGGAAGATGCTGAGAGACCGCGGACAGAAAAAAGAAACAGGCATGAGCTGGGTGGAGGAAGGTAACAGGGTCCACACATTTGCAGCAGGGGATAGGAGACATGAGCTTTCAGCAGAAATTTATAGAAAGTTGGAGGAGTTGGAAAAGGACATGGAACGGGCCGGTTACATCGCGGATACAACTCATGTATTGAAAGAAATTGGTGCTGAAGAGAAGAGTGAAAGCATTAGGTATCACAGTGAGAGATTAGCCATTGCCTTTGCACTCGTTACCTTCCCACCTGAAAGGCCCATTAGAGTTATGAAGAACTTGCGCGTTTGTGGTGATTGTCATGTAGCTATAAAGTTCATATCTAAGTGCAGTGGAAGGGTCATAATCGTGAGAGACAACAACCGGTTTCATAGGTTTGAGAATGGGGAGTGCTCTTGTGGTGATTACTGGTGATTGAACTGCAAGAGTGAGATGGAGGCAAGGGTGGAAAGGGATGGGAGGTGAAAGAAAATCCGGTGCAAGATTTTGAGCAAGTGAACATGGCTTCAACTATGAAAGTGAAGCTTCAAGGCTATTATCAGCAGGCATAGTTTTGAGAATGAGAATGAAGGATTCATTTTCTTGATCTCTACTTTCTCTAGCCACGGATGAAACTGGGAATGGATAACAGATTCAAGATTGTGGTAAGAATTCTTTTAAACTGTTGTAAGAAGCTATTGGTGTGCAATAGATCAGCACAAGAAGGTCTGAAATTCGAATGTGAACTTACTTAAGTTGGACAAACTACTGTTAATACATGTTATGCGTATATTTATGAGTTATGATTTAGTTCCATATAAGTGCAGCAATATTTAGTGGACATATAGTGAAGTAGGACACAGAAGTACCAAAAAAATGTAACCAGAAGCCTCATACGGGAAAGAAAGGAAAAATAGAAGTGTTTTTTGTGTTATAAATTTATAATGCTTTTTTCACTTTCTAAGGAGAAGTCGAATATTAATAATTTCTGTCTTGATTGAATTCTTTGGCGATATTTTTTTTCTATACCAGCAAAATTTGGGCATTATCTTTATCTGAGTGATTTTGGGTTTGGATCTCATATTGCGAATTAAGTATTTGATTGTTGGAAGAAATAGGTATGACAAATAAACTCATACTGCCTCCGTCCCCCAATAGTAGTAGTATGTTTTAAGATGTGAAACGAGTTTTAAAAAACTAAGGTAAATGTTACTCCCTCCGACCCACTTATATTGTCATCATTTTCTTATTTAGGTGTCTCACCCATATTGTCATCTTCCAAATAAGTACAGTTTTAACCCTTCAAAATGATGGACCTATCCACTTTCTATCTTTTTACTCTTATCCTTAATCTCCGTGCCGAAAAATAACATGACAATATCAAATGGGTCGGAGGGAGTATTTGAGTGAAGAAGGGGACCACCAATTTGAATTTATGTGAGGAGTAAAATATAAGAGAGTGGTGGGATCATGTTCTAAAATGGAAAGGATAGTATACATGGACGGACGAAAAAGAAAAGAAAGATATACTATTACTTTAAAAACTGCAATAAACAACACGTCATCAAAAGAAATGGCGCCCGCAGTTCTGTTGAAAATCATTTCCATGAACAAATATTGAGATGTCATATAAAACCATCTGCTACAAAAGTTCCAAAGCAAGTTCTTACCGATCATGCTTTCTCACATTTATCTTCTTTATATATACTAATTTAAATAGGTTGGGCCTGTCCATGTATATAAAATTTGATTTTGTTAGGTAAATTTGAATATTTCTGCTAGCTTTTAATCTTGAATGATGGGAATATTTCTTGGCTTATATTTTTTCATCAAGAAGTAGTCTTTTTTTTTTTTTTTTGGTTTTTTAATCAGGTGTAGCTGTGCAAGTTGTCTGCTTATGATTCTGGGGTTTCAACAACTGAGGGAGGTTTATATGGCCTCTCTGGTCAAAATGGTATGTCACTTTTACACTAAATTAAGATTATATATTTCCTGCAACTGAGGGAGGTTTATCACTTTTCGTAGTGTTTGAGGATCACAGCTTCCAAGTATTTTATGCCTTAGAAAGATTCCTTTTGTCAGTAACATTTCTTGGTTACTTTTTCCTTCTTTGTTTTCGTCAAGATTTTTCATCTTCCCTTATCTTGTAGGACGTGAAATTAAGCAGCCGATTTTTCAGAAATAATTGTTTTATGGGAAATAATTTATCTCAATAATGACTCCAAATGCTGTTTTGCCTCTTCAAAAGAATTCCAGCAAAATTTCTTTGTGGGATTTATTCAAGAATCTGAGGTTTTTTGTTTGTTGCTATGGTTTATAGCTCTGAATATATTTTCTTAGCATTTTATTTATTTATTTTGGTTTCTGTAAATATTTGGCATTGTATTGATGGAAGAATCTCTAAGTAGTACTACATTTATCATTCTTTATTTATCTTGCTTAACAGGGAGATTTTCAAAGAAAGATGAATTAGGCCTTGAGATTGTTCAAATTGCTTTACCCGCAGCTCTAGCACTAACTGCTGATCCCATTGCTTCTCTTGTTGATACTGCATTCATCGGCCATATAGGTTGCATGCATATTTTTCGTATATATTTCATCAGTCTACAGTTTTCTTGGTGAAGAATAATGCTTCAAAACTTTTGATTACGGTTAAATTTCATCAGAATATTGGTACTATTGCATCTGTGTAGGCCCTGTGGAGCTTGCTGCTGTTGGAGTTGCTATTGCTATCATCAATCAAGCTTCAAAAGTCGCAATATTTCCACTTGTTAGTGTAACGACGTCGTTTGTTGCTGAAGAAGATGCTAAAGGAAGTTCAGATTTGAAAATCCGGAGATTGAAATAGTAGAGAAACAGCAAACATCACCAGATAATGAGAAGGAAGAGATGATCCCAAAATCAAGTAATCCATATTTCTTTTCCTTAGCAGAAACAATTGTGGTTTTGTGTTTTGAACTAATAGTTTGGTGTTCTTTGCTAAATAGATCATACGGAAAACCATAGGTCGCGCGATCAAGAAAAGGCATATATCATCAGCTTCATCGGCATTGATTATTGGCGCTTCCCTCGGCCTTATCCAAACTGTGATCCTAATCTTTGCAGCCAAACCAATGTTAGCCTACATAGGCGTGAATCCAGTGAGTTTTCTTTTGGTCTCTTTTGGGTTATTAACAACTTATGGTCTGAACTTTGGCGTGTTTTCCAAAAAATGTATTGACCTTCAAAATATGCACACCTCGAAAACACAAACGTCTTAACTGCATCAGGTTTTGGGACTTTGATCACGTGATTAATGATGTAATACTGTTATAACTAGCTACATCTTTGCAGGATTCTCCAATGCAAAAACCAGCATTGAAGTACTTGACATTGAGGTCGCTCGTTGCTCCTGCTGTTCTCCTCACGTTGGCGATGCAAGGTGTTTTTCGAGGATTTAAAGACACAAAGACTCCTCTGTTTGCGATCAGTAAGGAAACCTTCCCTTTTTAGTATAATGTAGTTTCTGAATTTTCTAAAGAAATTCGTCATCTCTTCTTATCTATGTATGCTACAATATGTTGTATCTCCTTTTCTAAATGGAAAGTTGTGATTTTTTAACTGTTAATGCTATCTGTAGGTTGATATTGTAAGAAATATAGACACGTATACAACTTATGTCCCCAAAAATATGTTGTTTGTTAGTTTGTATTTGAGCGATGTGATATTCTTCTGAATCAAAGTGTGATCCAGTGGTTGGAGATGTCATGAATATAATTTTGGATCCGATCTTATCTTCTTGTTTCGTCTGGGTGTCTCTGGTGCCGCAATTGCCCATGTCGTTTCTCAGTAAGCATACTATTTCACTGCAGAATCACCACATTTTCTCTTTAGTTATCAGCAGAAACCACATTTCAGAATCAGATTTTTCTTTATTTCTTAGGTACCTGATGGCATTGATACTCATGTATAGATTGATGGAACAAGTTAGCCTCGTACCTCCAACGATCAAGGATCTGCAACTCTCTCGGTTTTCTCAAGAATGGTAATAATCTCGTCTCATCTCATGGTTTGTATTATGGACTCTGTTTCCGTTCATCTCAAAAGTCTTGTGCAATTTACTCGTAAAATCTCTCCAAACGATAAGCTTCTCATTTCCTCTTGAGGCCAGGGTTTTTGCTATTATTCAGAGTGATCGCTGCAACTCTCTGTGTGACGCTGGCCACCTCGATGGCAGCAAAACTTGGATCAAATTCCATGGCCGCATTCCAAATCTACTTGCAGGTCTGGCTGGCGTCCTCGTTGCTTGCTGATGGTTTAGCCGTGGCAGGCCAGGCAAGATCCTTTTTACTATCTTTCTATTCTAACATAAGCATTGCAATGAGAGGTGTCAAATGGGCGTGCCGAGCCCATCAAGCTAGTGAAAAATCAGGTCATCCCAAAAATCGATCAGCCATTTTTGAAGATATAGGCCCGCCCTAAACACCGCGCTTTTGTGGGCCTGTTGTGGGCCTTTGGACTTAATCGGCTGGGCGGAGCCATGTTTGACAGCTCTAGTTGTAACTCTACGTTGCTTCTGCTTTAAAAGTTAATATTGTTTTGGTGACGGAATTAAATTGTGGCGTCTTAGCGCAGGCTATTCTAGCCAATGCATTCGCAAGAAATGATCACGAGAAGGTGATGGCGACAGTTGCTCGTGTCTTACAGGTGAGCATCTGTTCTGATAGTTTATGCTCGTAACAAGTAGTGATGACTGACTGCATCCCATGTGCAGTTAGGTCTGATTCTTGGCCTCATCCTATGCTTTGTGGTAGCCATCGGGCTACAGCTTTCTTCGCGAGTCTTCACAAACGACAAGGACGTCCTTCGCCTTGTACACCTAGGCATCCCGGTAACCAAAACCTCTAAGCATCATACAACTTTTCATTTCATTACGTTTTATGTATTTGTAGCTCATTCATTTCGTCATTTGATCACAATAGTTTGTGGCATTAACACAACCGATCAATTCTTTGGCTTTTGTTTTCGATGGATTGAATTATGGAGCGTCTGATTTCGCCTATTCTGCCTACTCCATGGCAAGTCAAAGCTACCAACTTTGAGTTTTTTTTCTTAAGATACTCGCAGTCGCTACTCATCTTAGCTCTGACACTACTAACTCGCCCTACAGATTTCAATCGCGATGATGAGTATTGCATGCTTATATGCGCTCTCTTCGACCAATGGTTTCGTGGGTATATGGGTTTGCATTATCGATCTTTGTGAGTTTACGAGCGTTTGCTGGATTTCTGAGGTACGTTTCTTCGACTAGCATGAGAAAAAATCGAACGGGACTAAACCCGAATCGATTTTTTTTTTTTTTTTTTTTTTTTTTTTTTTATGGAACTTGAAGCTTTTTGCTTGCTTGTACGTGCAGGATTGGGACGAGAACTGGACCCTGGAGTTTTCTTCATGGTTGATATCATAAGATAATTTTTATTTAACTGATAATTAATGTAAATCTATGTTTATTTTTGGTATTCGTAATGAATCTATTTATTCCATGAAAAATTTCGCAATCCTATCTTTTGATGATGATGAATTTGGGGATCGTGTACAAAAACTATAATTAATCTAAGCTTGCTCCTGACCTTTTTATTTATTTATTAAAGACATATATTAAGTTGTATGAATGACTCAAAATTTGTAGAAAGACTATATGCACTCAAACTTAAAATTAAAAAACACGAGAATAATGTATATAATTTTCTTTATAAATCGGCTCTGACATTTAATCCTGGAGCTAAACGTGAGGTAATTGATTTTGTGAGGCAGCAATTTGGCGTCCAGGTTCTGCAAAGCCATAGTTTTTATCTTGGTTTGCCAAGTTTTATGATGAAAAGTCGGAGATTGCAGTTTGGTTAAGAGGGTGTCAAAAAGAATTGATAATTGGATGACGAAATGGTTTTCTATGGGTGGAAGGGAGGTGTTGATTAAATCAATGCTACGGTCAATTCGTACCTATACAATGGCGTTTTGAGAAACACATGCATTGGTTAACTTGGAGGGAGTTATGTAAACCAAAGAGTAAAGGTGGCATGGGGTTTAAAAGTCTAGTTGCATTCAACCAAGCATTACTAGCTAAACATGCTTGGCGTTTTATTCGTTTTCCGAAGTCCTTAGTGGCCAAGATTTTTAGACAATAAGGACTTTATGGAAGTGACACTCTCAAGTAATTGCTCTTATGTTTGGAGGTCTATTTTAGATGGAACGAAAGTGTGCTTGTTTAAAGAAGCTTGGGTGGATAACTTTCCTAAGGGACATATGATTCAACAGGGTAATGGATTTGATCATTGCCGTGTGGCTGATATTCTGAATGATAACCTACAGTGGAACAAGACGAAGATGAACGAGGTCTTGCTTCCAGTTGAGATTGAAGAGGTACTGAAAATTAGTACACCGGAGAGAAATTCGACAGATATTCGTTATTGGAAATTCGAGTCACGAGGTGACTACAGCGTTAAATCTGGCTACTTGGTAGCCACTAGCTATTTTGACTCTCCTGTATCAAGCTCGGAAGATAGTAACTCCATTTGGTGGAAGTTCGTATGGAGTTTTGACCTCCCTTCACGAGTTAGAATTTTTGTTTGGGCGAATATTCCGTAATATCATCCCAGCTGAGATGAATCTACACAAACATCACGTTCCTGTATTTGGTCGTTGTGGATGGTGCCGAAAGGGTTGGGGTACTACGAGCCACGTATTCTTATTTTGTGAAAATGTTCGGTACAAGTGGGAGGGTTTTAAATTTTGGAAGTTGCTTAAGCGGTGAGAGGGTAGTGACATTCGAGAAATTGGCGGGGCTATGAAGCTCAATGTTTCTCGAGAATGGTTTGAGAAATAGCTTATGAGTCTGGTTGATTTGGAAAGGATTATGCGAGCAAAAATACAAGAATATTCCTTTGAAACTTCAAGAGTTGGAACGCGAATGCAATGGTTATATTGAAGCGTATGGCGAAGCTCGTAGACAAGCTGCTTGTCAGTCTAAACTTTTGCCGCCAGAAAGAAGTAGCAGATGGAAAAGTCCAATGGGAGACAGATTCAGATTAGATGTTGATTATGCGGTAGATGAAGAGGGAGGTAAAGCATGCGTGGGGGCTATT
Source organism: Schizonepeta tenuifolia (assembly GCA_029490685.1). Taxonomy (NCBI): domain Eukaryota; kingdom Viridiplantae; phylum Streptophyta; class Magnoliopsida; order Lamiales; family Lamiaceae; genus Schizonepeta; species Schizonepeta tenuifolia. The sequence continues at coordinate 32,172 of JANLIY010000214.1, read as the reverse complement.
GTGCGAGATGGGGCGAATCACATTGTCTTTGTTATGGCCAAGCCTGTGATTAAAGCAGCGAGTGTCTTACATGGTGAGTTAAAAGCTCTTGTCCATGGAATTGTCCAGTGCATTGAAGATAATATTTCACCGGTGGAGGCCTACACTGACTCCATGCTAGCAGTTATAGCTATTGCGGATGGAAAGGAATTTGACAGCATATTGTTGCTGATATAGTGGAATTCTTCACTATGGTTAAAGATCTCAATGTGCTTTCGGTGAATCATGTTCGACGTGAAGCAAATAAAGCGGTTCATAAATTAGCTAGTTTAGCAAAGTCTTTAATGTCCACATGTGTGTGGCATGATAGCTGACCTCGTTGGCTATTAGATATTGTCAAGTTTGATTATAGTTAACCTATAAAAGTATGGTTTTCCTTTAAAAAAAAAATGTATATAATTTTCTTAAATATCAAGTAAAGAATTATTAAACTCTATAATGTTTGTGTATCAATAAACTTGGGGGTGTTCAACATAAATAGAGTTGTAAACTTAAAGTTAGAATTTATAGGGTTGAAAATAAACTTTCCTTTTTTACCGAGTTTGGTCATTTGTAAATGGCAATTATTACTTTACGGCCATATTTTTAAAAGCTGCCCCATTGCCATATATGATAGCGCATAATATGGAAAACAAAGTACATATGGCATATTTATGCAAAATACTTACTGAAATATGACAATGAGAATTATGTTAAGATTGGGACAAATATATCATTGTTGTCGTCAATATCTTAACCTATTTAAACTTTGAATTTGATTTATTCCTAACCTTAATCATGCATATAGTGCAGCCTTAATATGTATCTTTACAGACTTTACTGTACATCCTTTTTAAAAATATTCTTTTAGCAATTTAATCATTTGATTGGTGTACATAACTAACTAGCGTATAACCCGTTGAAAATCGACGGAAAATTATAAAAATTAATAAAATTATTAAATAGTATTAATATGTGATGATTAAAAAAATATTATTTGTTAATTATTTTAAAGTTAAATAATTCGATTATGCAATTTACTAAACTCGCTTAGAATTTATATCTCTTGAACACATCTTAAATTCAATTCAAAAGTAATTTTACCACATGTTAATTTCTCAAACCTATATATTTATGTTTGTTAAAAATTATAACTAATATATTCTCATTCCTTTCGATAATATTTAAAGCTCTATTCTTCTACAAAACCGATGTGGGCAAAAATATATTTCTCTCTCAAAGGAAAGCGACTCTTAAGCTGAATCTTTTAGCTTTTTATGAAGAAAAAGAGGCAAGAGATGGAGCGGATAGTGAGAGAGAGAGAAGAGATATATAGATAGCGAATAATACTATAGATGTTAAGATTGTCTATAAGATGAAAGTGACCTTAAATACCCCACATTATGAATTCAACACAAGATTAAGAAAAAAAAAATAAGTTAAACCACCGCTTCACAATCATCCCGTCTACCCCGACAATTCCTACCTAGAACCGGTCTATTGACTACAATACTGATTTTAAATCATATAAATAATCATCTTTCAAATATTCAGAAAAAAAATTAATAATGACATTTGTTTTCTTTTTACCTGAAATTAATATTTAATTATATACATAACTATATACCAAAAATATTCAAACAATACTTAATAAATAAAATTTAATTATAAATTGTAGTATTATATAAATAATCATCTTCCAAATATATTCATAGAGAAATAAGTGATGACATTCGTTTTCTTTTTTACCAGCTTCGAAAATAACGTTTTTTTAACTGAGAATAGAACTTCAAGAATTATTTCACTATGTACTTGGTAGTTTTTACTTTTTACAAAACTTTATGTGGAATTATTGTGATTCATGAAATTATTTAGTTAATTATATAAGATAAAAGTTGACCATAAATATCCTTAAGTTTATGAGTTCAAAAGTATATAATATATTAAAAAAAAAAGTTGTTCCGCAAGTACTGAATTGACCCCTCTATGCGCACGATTCTTGGTCGGAATTGGTTCGTTGATAAATCGTTAGTAATTTTTCTACCAATTTTCCTACATATTCTACGTTTTTCAACGAAGACGATTAATCAAACAATTTGAGATAATAATTGTTTGAAATTTATATACTCGTACTTGTTTAAAATCCGATTAAAAAATTAGTCATTTGTGTTCTTTTCTGAAAAAAATCCGTATATTAGTCTACCGCCACAGTTCTGCGTCGGAACTGACCCGCTGACCACGACTCTAATTTATAAATGCGTAATTTATAAAATTTATTTAGAATTTGTATAGATCTAAAAATTTAATAAAAATAATGATTGTACTATTTGTTATCGTCCTTAATCGTATAGTAATATTCGTTAATTAAAAATTATATATAGATTATGCAAAGTTGGAAACCCAACTACGAATAAAGTAAAAATTATTCATGGATGACGATTATAGATTTTAGAAAATACATGGGAAAAAAAGCATAAAATAAAAAAAATTAGAAAATACATGGAAAAAAAGCATAAAATGAAAAATTTCTCGAGTTGAGTTAACCGTTGGTTGAAAATTGGCTCGTCTACCGCCACGGTTCCGGGTCATAATTGGCCCGTTGACTATGATTTTGATTTATAAATGCAAAATTTATGAAACTCGTTTAGAATTTGTATAGACTCAAAACTTTAAAAAATTGATTTACCTATTCACTCATCTTAACTACATAGTAGTAATATTTACTAATTACAATTATAAATTATGCAAAGTTGGAAACCCAACTACAAATAATGTAAAAATCAATTCATAGATGACGATTCTAGATTTTAGAAAATACATGAAAAAAATAAATAAAATAAAAATTTTAAAATTAAAAAGAATAAAGAATGAAAATGTGTCACGTGAGATCCCGAGTTGAGGTATCCGTCAGTTGGAAATTGGTCCATCTACCTAATTACTCCTTCCGTATTACATATAAAGTCCCATTTTCACACATTTCACATGTATTTTTTAAAAAGTCTCATTTCACTTTATGGACTCATACACCCTCAAGAATCTCTCTTATTTACACTCATTTGTCATTGATGGGCCCACCTTCCAACAACTTTGTCACTACCTTATGTTAATACCACTACTTTTTCATCAATACCACTACCCCTAGTTTCTAACTTTTACCCCACTCAAAAACACTTTACTAATTTTCTTAATACACGTGCCCATTTAAATTGGAACTTTATAACTAATACGGAGAGAGTAATTGACAAATTAGAAATTACTTATTTTTTTATCAAATTAAATAAAAAAATATTAAACTATTTCCAAATTTAATTCGGTCAATCAATAAATTATCCAAACTATTTTGGAACCTTTTATTCTATCAACTAATAAATTGGTTTCCTACTAAAAATAATTATCTATTCGACCAATTAATAAATTGACCAAATTAAATTAAATTAAACTAAAAAAATAAAACAGTTATTTATTCGGCTGATTAATAAATAAATTGGCCAAATAAAACTCCTTAAAAAAATAATTATCTATTCGGCCAATTAATAAATTGACCAAATTAAATTAAATTATAAAAGTATAGTTATTTATTGGGCCGATTAATAAATAAATTGGCCAAATAAAAATGGTGGAGCAAAAGATGAGAAAATACACATTGATTCTAGGTATTTATAGCCTTTTCAATAGGTAAAATTTCATTGAAAAAACCGATGTGGGACACAAAATTTTAGTATAGATATTTAAAATCTATTATTTTACATTTAAAAATTTTTGAATGTGTCACGTGAGATCCCGAGTTGAAGTATCCGTCAGTTGACAATTGACATATCTACCTAATTAATTGCCAAATTAGAAATTATTAATTTTTATCAAATTTAATAAAAAATATTAGACTATTTCCAAATTTAATTCGGTCAACCAATATATTATCCAAACTATTTTGGAATCATTTATTCTTTCAACTAATAAATTGGTTTCCTAATAAAAATAATTATCTATTCGACCAATTAATTAATTGATAAAATTAAATTAAATTAAACTAAAATAATATAGCAGTTATTTATTCGCCATTAATAAATAAATTGGCCAAATAAAATTCCTACAAAAAATAATTATCTATTCGGCTAATTAATAAATTGACCAAATTAAAATTAAACTATAAAAATATAATTATTTATTCGGCCGATTAATAAATGAATTGGCCAAATAAAACTGTTGGAGCAAAAGATGAGAAAATACACAGTGATTCTAGGTATTTATAGGTTTTTCAATAAGTGAAGTTTTATTGAGAAATCGATGTGGGACACAAGATTTTAGTATAGATATTTAAAATTTATTATTTTACATTTAAAAAATTTTGAATGTGTCACGTGAGATCCCGAATTGAGGTATCCGTCAGTTGACAATTGACCTATCTACCTAATTAATTGACAAATTAGAAATTATTAATTTTTATCAAATTAAATAAAAAATATTAGACTATTTCTAAATTTAATTCGGTCAATCAATAAATTATCCAAACTATTTTGGAACCATTTATTCTATCAACTAATAAATTGGTTTCCTAATAAAAATAATTATCTATTCGACCAATTAATTAATTGATAAAATTAAATTAAGTTAAACTAAAAAATATAGCAGTTATTTATTCGCCTATTAATAAATAAATTGGCCAAATAAAATTCCTACGAAAAATAATTATCTATTCGGCTAATTAATAAATTGACCAAATTAAAATTAAACTATAAAAATATAGTTATTTATGCGGCCGATTAATAAATAAATTGACCAAATAAAACTTGTGGAGCAAAAGATGAGAAAATACAAAGTGATTCTAGGTATTTATAGGTTTTCAATAGGTGAAGTTTTATTGAGAAATCGATGTGGGACACAAGATTTTAGTATAGATATTTAAAATTTATTATTTTACATTTAAAAATTCTAAAATTTGAGAATTTAGATAAATATGAATGGAGGAATATAAGGGGTGCCACGTAGGATTTTTTCAAATCAAGAATCGTTTTCCTTTTAGTAATATAATGATAATGATGGTACAAAAAAATTTCACAAAGTAACAAAAAATTATCGTCGACAATCGATTTATATCTCAATTTCTAACAGTACACTTTACATATACTAATTAAATCATTTTCTTTTCAAAAATAAATGAAATCCATTTTTTATCAAGTAGTTATATTTAAGATCCTGTCCAGATAATACTATTTCAATTTTGTTATTAAATATAGAGTACTACGAACTTAGGCATCAAGTTTTCAATTGATGTCATCGTGACTTTATTCTTATATTAATTTCTTAATTAAGTTTTTTTTCAAGTGAAGTTCTTCTTTAAATTAGGTTGACTTAGGTTTAGCATCATGACTCATGAGTCATGACATGGTCTATATACTAAATAATTAAGCATTTTTTTTATCGCGATCGGCAATTATCTAGAGTTAAAGAATCATACTATGTAAAATAAAAAATTAATTAAGTTAATGTTTCTTTGGGTAGTTATGCGACCAACCCTACCATTTTATTTTCTAGGAAATGAAAAAAACTCGCATATCCTATTGTGTATGCTTTCTGATTAAATCTCGTTCATCTACAACATGAATGTAAATCGCAAAAATGAGATAAATTGTAGTAGAGTAATGATATTCGGATACACTGTAGCTATGCAATTCATTATAAAACGTTTTCTTTAAAGGAACCCAAATTCATTAATCACAACGAATCAAACAAAATAATCTCCAAAAGTCATAAAGACCGCGTTACTTATATATAAATTTATAATCTCTCGATCACAAACTTTCACTCTCTACATGCTAGACTAAGCCACCTAAGGGGTAACCATTTTAGTATTGTTACTTACATGTAGGTGTTTCTGGCCACCTAACATTTTAGATCCTACCTCAACTTTAATTATTTTAAGAACTTTTAACTCTATCGCTCCTCCTTTTATATACTTATAAATTAGTCATGAACGATGACAACAAATATGTACCTTCTCTTGGCTAGCTGATTATATATGCATCATTTTAAAAGCAAGATACGAATAAAAGAATTATTATATTTTCTAAGTAATTAAATTTGTTTTTCTCGAAAAGGGAAGCCATATTAGACAGATATGCGCTAATGAAATGAAAATAGGATATTAGAATACGACGACTCGATAAAAGTGATGGTGACAACTTTACACAAAACCATAAATATTTCTTCATCAACATCTTACTTCTTTTTTTTATTTTATATATTATTTTGAATAGAAAAGGACAAGTCGGATTTGATTAAAATCGTTGATTTTAGTCTTATGTCGTTTTGTCATGCATAGTTATAGTCTCAATAAGTTAACAACGTCGATTGGACAAAGAAAAAGGTCAGTAAGCACCGAAAGGAAAGGATAGAGGAATAATAATGTAATTTTTTTTCTTTAGTTCGGATTTCAGTATCAATTCTTTGTAGCTTTTATTGGAACTAGTTTCTATATAAACTTCTATATATATATGAAAATTCAGTCTGGTTTATAATTCTAACATGTATGGTCGATTTACCACATTAGACAATCCAACTCGATAAAGAATTTTTTTTTTTTAAATTACAAAATAACACCTCAATTTTTTCGTAGAGTGACATTCAACGTGTTCGACGTTAAGTCCACTAGGTTGTGATCTCCCAAACACACATAATTAGTTGATAAGGCCACTCGAAAATAAATACAACAATTTTCCAAATAAAGTAATGTAAGGTATTTTGCCTTACCAAAATCAGATCATATCACATTCGATGTGCGAATTTAAAAATAATATTGTACCGAATGCAACATGCATTTAATTATTAAAGACCTTCATAAATTTTCCGAAGAAATAATGTAGCTTTTGTTTCCCCCTTTTATTATTTATGGGAAAAAGTTCAAGTACACCATTAATATTTCCATTCAAGATCAAGTAAATTTCTGAAGTATTTTTAGGTACATACAAGTCCTTAATGTTAGAATTTATTAATATACATGCCCTTCTTTGCTATTGTCACTTCCTAAAATGGTTTATGCCAAAAAAAATTAATTTTTTTTTGTATGGTTTTTATTCTCTTTATTTATTCTTGTAAAATTTTTTTATGAAAACTTTGTACTTTTACTATATATTTACATGATGCAAGTTTTTAGATCATGATTCATGAGCTTGTATAAGAAAAAGAAAATGATAAGTAACAAATTTACTTTTTCGACAATCTAGAAACATTAATTTCTTGATTTAACTATACACAGCTCGGGATAAAGAAAGCAATATGAAGGTTAAAAGTTACAATATTACAATAAACTATGAAAATATAACATTTCTAAAATAGAGCATTCCGAAGAAATTTTAAAACTCAATTGAATTTTCACTTTGATTCAAGAGTTTCACTTCTTACTGTCGGTTCAAATTCAAAACTCCCAACCGGGCAAAGAATTTTCGCAGGCTTGTTTTTAGGATAGTTAAAATTTTCAAAATAATTTCTTATAGAAATAAATTTTGCCAGTTTCTCTCTATTTAATGAAGAAACAATTTTGAATTTTTTGCAAAATTAAATTGCAAGAAATTAGAGAGTGAGAGAGAATGCTTAAAAGATATAAATAAATAGAAATGCTTAAAACATGAAATTCAATAAAAGTTTGGTATAAAACCTTTTTAGGAGTGACAATATAGCAAAGAAGGGCATGTCTCTGTTAATAAATCCTAACATTAAGGGTTTATATATATCTAAAAATAGTTTAAGGACTTACTTGAACCTGAATGAAAACATAAAGGGTATATTTGACCTTTTTCCTTTTTTTTTTTAATTATGCAGGCGGAACCATTACACCACCAAATATGATATGAATATATTATACCGCCTTTTTTCTAATTACACATGCCGGCGGAACCACTACACCACCAAATATGGTAGGAATATATACTACACCGTATTACACCGCAACGGGATTGAACCCAAGATTTCCCACTAAGGAAAAATCTAAAACACCTCAACCAGCCACTTGAGTTAGTCCTCATCCGCAACCTTTTTCCCATTATCTATTATCTAATCCAAATCTCATATCCTCATCCTCCTTGAAAACCAAATCTAATCGTTGGGATCCTAATAAATTAATCTTAGTTGAGGTTCCAATGCTTTCTTGATAATACCACTTACATAAACATTAAATACCACTACTATAGGAATATATTAATTAATTTAAGTACTATGGTATTGGAAAAAATTAATTAAAAAAAAATACTGCTTCGAAGAATAGAACCTAATTCTTCTGTACTAACTAAACTAAGACATGTTAAAACCAAGAATAAAGAACACCCCCACCTCCTTCCCACTTCAAATTCTTTATCAATAATTTTATTCTTTTATAATATTAAGGGGAAAAAAAGGCACGAAATTAAAAATAAACAAATAATTAATAGTGGAAAATCAACATGGGGCCAATTTTCTCTCTTAAATCAGAAAGGAAAGAACATACCAATTACTATAATGTTTATGAGAAGAAAGCTTAAGATATAAGTCTTCTCTTTCACCACTCACTTTCCAACCACAAAATATTACCCAGAAATTGAATTTTATTTTTTCCTCAATTATACAAGAGTGTAGTAAACATCCATATGATCATTACAACTTTGACAAATAACAAAAAGGGGTCAAAAAAATAGCACTCTAGTCAAACATAAGATCAAAAGAGCTACAAAAAAAAAAAAAATACTACAAATATTCTCACATATCTAATAAACATCACCTATAAGGGACTAAAAATCTCATATAGCATAAAGTTGAATACATCAAATGATACTCAAGATTCATGCCATGCATTATCATAATCTTGATCATCATCATCTCTTCCAAATCAAGTCTCATTATTCCTCCCACAAAAGAAAAGGAAAAAAAGAATTGAGAGAGAGAGAGAGAGAGAGAGAGAGAATAAATTGCTATATAATCTATCAATCTACATTCCCATCAACATCATCCATGGACACTCAAATCCAACTTTTAGGCATGGAATCCACTGATGTAAGGTTCCATGCCTTGTTGATAATCCACTACTCCAAAAACAAATACCCATAAACATATAGAAAACAGCACTAAAAGCACAAGATGTAAAGGTATTCTAAGAAAGTAATAGATATTCTAAGCAAATCAAGAATGTAGCATAAAGAAGGAAATTCCACAGAACAAAAGGCATAACTAATATGAAAACGAAAAACGAATCACCCGTTATCTTGATGTTACATCAGTGATCAGATAAGAGTTCTCTAATGCCTTCCTTTCCCTTTATCCTGAAATGAACTTATTCCAAGTCACAACAACAAAGAAAGGCTACGTTTTTAAGTACATCAACTAAAGCAAGATATATCACAATGACATCTCGAAGGCCTAGGGGCACGTCTCCACGAAGACAAAAGTTGTTACCTTTGAGCTGATTTATACTGGTAATTAACTAGATAAGAACCTAGTAAAACTAGAAAAATCTTATATTCAGTAACTGATAGAATAGTTTTCTTCTAAGCCGGGCGTTCTTCAATCATCCCAGCAACTACTCATTCCTTGTAATATCTAATTTCAAAGAATTAATAAAAATAGCAACAACAAAAAAAAAAAAAAAAAACTAGTTTATCCTTATAGTCATAGCATCGTCCTTTCATGGCGCTATGCTGCCTTCTTTTGCTAAAGCTTGCAACCAACAAAACCCGAAACTTAAAGCTTGAAACTTCACCAAAAATCTCATCAACTGGACTTAAAGGTTAAGTAGAAAGATTCTGATTTTACTGAGCCATGAGCTGATCAAGCTGCATTTGCTCGATCCATGCACCTAAAACAGATTGGTCAACTTGTTCAATCTGGTTATTCATATTTGCACCTTCACCAGAGGATGTGGCAGTAGTACCTGTAGCACCAGAAACACGAGGTGCAGATTTTTCCTTCATATCCTGTGGAGATTCTTTAACGAGCGAGTGTACCCAAGATAAATCGGGCTCCTCACCATTGTTGAGAAGCTCAAAAGATGACGATCTCTTGAGCTTTCCGAAGTCATCAGCATTGATACCCCACTCTGGTTGCCCGCCAGGGGACCCCCACTTCGACCAAGTCTCCTCCAGCGAGGCAACAGCAGCTGCAGCATTGGAGCCAAGATCACGTGAGCTTAGACTACGAAATTGATGGTGCTGCTTTTCCTGTCGAGCTAGCATTGAAACACGGGCACTCATTGGTGAGATAGGCTCCACAGTACGAGGCGACATTCTTCCAGACGATGGAACTCCAAAAGGGGCCTGAAGTAGAGAGTGATCAACGTTTCTTGGTGAAAATGTTGTCTTGATTGGAGAAAGCATGCTCTGTTGCTGCTGCTGAAATTGGTTAAGGACAGCTGACTTGTGCGTTGGCGAGAAAACGGCTGAAGCCAATGCTTGATCTGAATATCTAGGAGAAGAGCTCTCTGCGGAAAATATATCCTCCAGATTCGAAGGGGTTAGGGTTTTAGGACGAACAGAACGGTTCAACATATTAGTACTAATATTTGGCTGGGAGAGATGGGGTAGCTCATTCAAGAGCTGCTGCTGCTGCATATCAATATCTCCAAATACATTCAAGTTTTCAAGTGGAATATCTCTAGCATGGAAAGATGAGCGTAACCGACTGGATTGTAGGTTGCTTCCAGGCAAATGCAATGCTGGAACATTCTGCTGAGATGGCCAACCTTGGTTTGAAATGCCATTGGCAGATGGAGACATGGGTGGAGTGAAAGAAGACGGTGAACCGGGAAGGAGGCTCATTGCTGCAGCAAAATCCATGGCATTAGCAGCAGAGGCATTTGATCGAGGAGACGGAACAGCAGAGCCAGTTGAGACATATAAAGGTCGAAGCTCCTCTTGTGTGTGAGCAAAGAAGCAAACTCTTCTATTGCAGCTTGTGCCATCTTTGCACAACCGCGTCCTGTACTGAGCAGGGTGGAGCCAGCACTCGAAAACCCCGTGAGCATATTCACACATGTCCCCTCTCCTACATGCCCCCTTACGAAAATCTGGACACGGTACACAGCTGTAGTGGTACTTCCTAGGATCCCGTCGCCTAGCATTTTCACCGGGATGAACAAACGGGCACTCGGTCCAGTCATGTGAGTAGGCACGTGAACAAGGCCGAACCTTGAATGAAAACATTCTAAACTCATCGGTAGAGTAGATGCTGTTCTTGATGTCAGGTAAAGAGGGGTCGACAGGGTATTCCTTCTTCTCTGGTGTAGATGAAGCAGGACCACCATTGAACTTCATGTCCTCCGGAAAAGGCGCCGACTCTGGAAAACGTGGGGACCCATTTTCACGAGATGGTGAAAGTGGTGGAGAGTCGAGACTCGAAGCACCTGTCAGCACTCTGAGATGGTGCTCCTCCTCAAAGGAAGCTCCCATTGTGAGCATCATTTCAAGGGAGTATTTCACTGCCTGCAACTTTGGAGAGACGACGATAACATCAAAAGGGCGACGACTATTGGCATCAGTTAAATTTGGATCTGCACCTGCTGCCAAAAGTAGCTTCACAACGTCAACTGCATTAACAGATCCACCAGAAGCAGCACAGTGAAGAGCTGTGCTATTATCAATGCCACAGTTTCGATTCACATCAACTTCAGGTAAGGAAACAATCATCTTCAGAACATCAATGCTGCCATAAGTGGCAGCCACCATCAAGGGAGTCAAATGCTGAAGAACCATCTGACTCGAGCCATTTTGTCGACCATACCACAGTCCGACCTCATCAACACTTGAAGGTTCGTGATCAAGATACTTCTTGAATCCCTCTACATCATTGTTGGCAGCAAGTTCAAGCAAGCTTGTAAAAGCATCTTCAGTTTCTACATTCAGAAAACTAACACTCATAATTGCAGCTTGTCTATCTTCAACACGAAAGAATATATTTTATCTTGCGGGTTTACTCAATCCAGATTGTATATCTTCCTGTTTTGGATATCCATCTAGATGAGACGGGAAAACAAGAAAGTCCAGTTATACAATCAGTGAAGCAAAAAACTATATATGATAAATCTCATCAAATATAAATTCTACTTAAGAAACCCCTAACATAAAAAAACTGAAGGCAATCAGAAATCTGTGGCTCAAACAAGAGAAACTTATTTATAGCATAAAAGAGATAAAGGGCTATTTTCTGATAGAGAGGAATAAAGTGTGCTATTCATTCATAAAAGACTAAGGTCGATCAAACAGGACCAAATTTGCACAAAAAACAACCTGTAAAATCTAGTAAAACGATAGATCATCATATGAAAAAGTAGTAAATGGTAAAGTAAGAAATAATCTTACAACCAATTTCAATTTCAAAATTCTTGTATTCCAATAATTGAGAAAAGTAAATGATATTTGATTATTTACAGCATACACTCATCAATCTAGCAAAGATAACATCATGCAGTCATGTGGCAAGAAACACTAAAAGATCAATTCATCTTTTTTTGGCATCTCTAACACTACAAAGCATCTAAATCAATCCTCCAAGTTCCAAAAAAAGTTATCTTTAAACTGTAATTAATTCTTTATTCAATGATCACATATCCAGAAAAAGTTCCACTTCAAAACTAAAATCCCACTGTAGAAAATCAAGCACTCCAAATATATAGCTACAGTAAAACACCAATCATCCATAAAGCCAGGAAAAAAAAATACTACTAGTAGATATCTAATTCATCTGCAGAGAAACCCAAACCAGAAAGAAATAAGAAAATTAAATAAATTAATAAGTAAAACAACAACTCTTAGAATCCTTGTGCCATGCATGCCTGCAAACTCAAGCTCAAAGATTGAAGCTTCAATCATTTTCTTACAGAAAAAATAAGTTTTTACAAGGATCAAGATTGAAACTTCATGAAGCGTAGAGTAAAAACACCACTACATACAACATACAAAAAGATATACTACAGCATACAAATACACACACTTCTCACACATATTAGCAAAATCCAACAGATAAAACTTCGAAAAAAGTAAACTTTCTCACCATTTAAGTCCATAATTCAAAAGAGTAAAAAATGTTAGCCCCCAAGCAGCAACAGCAGCAGTTGCATCTTTGCTATGTATATACACTTGAAATTAACCGTATATATAGGTACACGGGATTAACATATACGGGAAGGTGTATTTACAGATCTAGAGAGAGAAAGTGAGTGATGAACGAATGAGAAAGTTGGGACAACAAGAAGAGAGAGCTTCTTCTTCTCCCCTCTTTTTTCTTCGCCATTTCCTATGTTTATGTTTTTTTGTTTACTCTCTCTCTCTCTCTCTTCTCTCTTCGTAATAAATCATCAAGAGGTATCGTCATATACCAATATTTGTGCTGCATAGAAAAATAATTGAATACTACCATAAATTAGACTAATTTGTATTTTTCAATATCACTAGCTTTTAATTAATGTTATTTATGAATATATCACATATAGTTATAGCAAATACTGATGTAAAAAAAAATCTCTAATCGCCTGCATCTTTCTGTCCTCACTTTCCATTGAGCTCACCAATCAAATAATTTGACATATTTTTCGTTATCAAAAGCAGGGATTGAATAAATCTTTTGGCTAAATTCATTATCAACCAATCTCCACCACTAAAATGACGTGATTTAATTATCGATTGTAACTTAATGAGAGGTGCTTCTCGTCCTTCTCCTTTTTCGTAAAATTTAAGATCAATTTTTCATATTTCGAAATGGAATCGCGTTATTACATCAACTAGGTTACCTATGTAATTAGCAATAAATAATAATAATAATAATAATAATAATAATAATCCTTTTGGAATATGCATACTTGGCAATCAGGGTTTTTTTTCTTTTTGCCCTCGTAATATATTAAAAATTTTCTGAAATAATGGTTTAAAAAAATATCCAGACACAAAAAACAAAAGGAAAAAAAGCTACCCAATAATTGAAAATATCCTTTTCATATATAATCACAAAGCAATAAATCTGTACGAACTATTGTCGTGTAATATTTTGCTACATATTCAATTTTCAATAAAAACTTCCTAATTGAATAGATAAATATACAATCCAAAGGCAAAGCAGATTAGATCATATATTGTCTTTTCATATAACATTTCTTATTACTTTGATAAGTTGATAATATGTGATATAATTAATGATTTAAAATTTTAAAAATATATAAAACTATTCTAAATCTTGAATCATGTCACAGGTGTCATCTCTTATTAAATCAGTAAGAAATGTCATGTTAAAAGACAATAGAAAGATTCAATTTAAAGTAACAGAGCAAATAAGAAAAGACATCAAATTTGTGATAGATATCATCATTTTGTCCAAAATGTAATATTTTTTTAAGGTTGAACAAATATTACATTTTTTAGTTTACTCTTTTTTTTAGATCAAGAGTTCAAGACATTCTCAATTAGAGCAAATAACGAAATTGCAAAGTGAAAAAGTGTATCTGAAAATAAAAATCAAATAAGGCCTTTATTCGTCAAATTCTCAATTTTCCAATAAAGTCAGTGTTTATTTATATTGTCGTGGTGTGTTACTTTTTGGTTGGTTTGGTTGACTTGATAAATTTGTGGGATAACGTACGCCGCGTAGCACCTGATTTTAACCCGTAAAGTTCTATTTACTGTTTGGTGGAATTTTAAACAAATTCACCCTACATGTAAATGAGGTTAATTTCGATCGAATTTCCAGATACTATATTTTTTTTTTACTTTATAATTTAGAGAGTAAGTACACCTGTTGACGTCGACGGCTGCTAATAGGTTTGTTGAGTACGTTTAATTTAAAGAAGATTACAAACAGTACTTTTGTATATTGTCATTTTTATGCATTATTATTATTATCATTGATCAAATTATATACTAGTATATGTAACATTGTAGACACTCGACGTATCGAGAATAACTTTATATGATTCGAGTGTGTTATTTGATTTTTTAAGTTTAGATTACTTATCTTAGATATGATTTGCATGGTATGACACGATGGCGGATTTTACTCGGTGCATACTGAAAGTGGCAAATATATATAACAATAAAAGTTCAAATTATCATATGTGGCTTGGTATATTTTCAAGAATGTCGTGAGCTCGAATTTTTAATGATATTACCGATCGGTAAGCTGGAACAATATTGGAAAATGAAGAAAGTTTGCTATCTACCTTAGAATATCTTATACTTCATTCATCCATAATAAATGTGGTTCAATTTCTTTTTTGGACTATTCACGATAATTGTGGTTCTTCCATAAATGGATATGACCTCACTTAAAATGTTACCCTTTTACCATTATTCCTTTTATCCGCATTCTTCATTTAATTGTAAAAGAGTACTAACACATTCTTCACTCACAATTCTTTTACCACTCACTCTCATTCACCCTCTCACTTTTCAAATCTGTGTCACTTTCTCTGAACCACACTTACAGTAGACGATGAGAGTATATGATATGAGTGTTCTACCATATTTGATTTTTTATGTATTAAATTCATTTTCATAATATTTCTTTCATTTATTTTTATTAAGTTCACACGTAATACTACTTTGGTATTTGTAAGATAATTTGGACCAAGATTTTAGAATGGTATCTTAGGATTATTAATTTATGAACGAACCTATTCATTTTCTTATTTTGATGTTTGTAATTGTCTCCGTAAAAGGAAATTGTTTGTATATATGTCGATAAGGAATTAAGGATACACCAAAATCAAATCAATAACCAATACTAGCTCACTTAAAAAATACTTACCTGTTTAGGAAAATAGATAGTATCTTGACCAAAACCCAGTGCAATTCCATTCATTTTCCCCAAAATATGAAACAACATACAATTAGAATTTAGAAATATAATTATAAATGTCATCTTTATTCACTTATCGTATATGAAACTCTGTAATTGCATATATGTTGTGGTCTCACTCCATTAAAATACACACTTTGGTGTTGCCAAAATAAAATATACGTATCTCCTCTCAAACAAATTTTTTTTAAGCATATTTCAGCTTTATGCTTAATTTTGACTAGGGGTGGGAATACGGATGGGGTATGGTACCTTACCCGAAAAATTGGATACCCGACTCCATTTTTTATCTAAATACATTACTCGTACCTGGCCCTATTCTTTATAACGGGTATCCAAATACCCGGCTCTGGTTTCCCATTCGGATATACGGGTACCCCTAAACTCAATTCAAAAAAAATATATTATATTTCTATTACTTATCCCGCTTAGCACGCAAAAATCATTACCAATAAATATTGAAATGAAAAAATTGGAAAATTGAACTCTAATAAAGATTCAAATAATCGAACTCATATAACATTCAAATATTGCAATAAAAGTATCAAAATAACCACTAACAAGTTATCAACAACAACAAAAAAAAGAGTTAAGTCAAACCTCATCGTGTTGTTCTACATAGGCTAGGATAGGGCTTATTGCAATAGATGAACTCTATATATAAGTCTATTTTCTTATTTGTTACATTAGGACTAATTTTAAGAAAACTTAAAATATTAAATACTGTTATATTAATATTAATTACAACTTATTTTAATTTAGACGGGTAATTGGATAGGTACCCGAGTACGGATCGGGTATATCCGATACACGCGCAAATAAAATATATGTATCTGTCACCCTATCCGTACCCACAAAATCTGAGTTTAGGGTACCCATTTACCCAGGGGCGTAGCTAGGGGTGGGTGGCATTTGGAAAAAAAATAGTAATATATACGTAGTTTATTATTTAATTTGTACATTATGCCCGTCATGTGTTCGATAAAATTCTCAAATCAGTTATCATTTTTTGAAACTTTAGATTTAGATTTTATTCATTCTGGATAGTTTAGTTGAGCAGTGAGAGATTGAGTCTCATGGCTTTCATGTTGCTAAATCTTATTCTTCTTCAACTCCTATTGTTATATTCCAAATGCCTATAATTCTTCCAAAATAGATATCATTAACCCCTCAAATTTTCTTTTGCCGAAACAATGAAACCTAAATGTTGCTTGTTCATTCTTGATGGCTTCAATAATTCTAGTTCATACTTGAGTTTTTATATTATTATGGAGAAAAAATTGAGTCATAAATCAAAAGTCGACTTTTTTCACGAAGATTTAAAAAATGGCATATATTGTTGGACTTCCGAAAATTGGCCCCCCCTGAACCGAAATCCTGGCTACACCACTGCATTTACCCACCGGATATCGGGTATGGGACGAGTATACCCGTAAATCACAACCCTTATTCTCACCCGTAATTTTGACCATGATTGTGACATCTTCCATCAAATTTTTAACCAATCATTAGTACTATCTAAGAAATGTGTAAAACATACGCATCTCCTCTCAAACAAATTTTTTTAGAGCATTCACAATAGTGGGTGTTGAAGCCCTAGGGTGATGAGTATTTAAAGTTTTTTGTGGGGTTCCAATAATTAATAGGCTTAGGGTGAAAATTCTACAATGGTGGAGCCCTAGTCCTAGGATGATCCAATGTTGATTTTGTATTTAATTTTTATTTTCAATTTTACTTTGTTTTTTGAATAGTAGTAAGAATAATAAAATTTCCAAATTGTATTGAAACATTGGAAAATTATAATACAATTGATTATTTAAAAACTGAAAATTAAAAATTACATATATACATCCGAAAATCCACATTTAATATTCAGCATAGCGCACATTTCAAGGTGGCGCCTCAATTGTTGAGGCTCCGTATCAGTTGCTCCTCGTGTAGATATCCTAGTCTTGCTTGAACATCGTAGCGTTTCGCATCATGCTCATTTCTTCCCCGATCTGGCCGATTTTTTCGAGGCTACCACCTTCGAATTGACTTTCCCCTTTCTCTTCTTCGCCGTTTTGATGTCGCTTGGACGCGGTTCCGGCTTTGGCTCCAGCTCCGCCTCCGCCTCCTCCTCTTCCTCATCCTCTTCTTCATCCTCGGGCACATCGTCGTCGTCGTCGTCGTCGTCATTGAGGTTGATTCCTCTAAATTGGTGGTATGCAAATGGCAGCGTCTAGAAACATTGATAGCCACTGGGACCTGACGGCGGCGGCGAATGAGTGAAGTGATTGAAGCCCGGCAATGATGAGTACTACCCAAATCCACCAACATGCAACAAACGATGAGTGTTGCCAAAATTCACTACCGGGCGACGACGAGAGCGATGGAAAACTGTCCGCGGGTTGGGTGAATAATTATCGTGTGAGAATTGGATTGGGCGATCGGGAAAAGGGACGAGAATTTCATTGAAATGGTGAATAATTTTGGGAGTACCACTGGTTGAATTCATCATCTCCCATATTTTTTAGAACAAAAAAAAATTATAAAATAGGATGAATGGGATAATTTTAGAAGTGAGACTGAAAGAGTAGAGAAGGTGTGGGTGTTAAAGAATGAATGAGAGGTATTTTTAGGAAAAAAAAATGTAGTCGTTTGAGGTTTTTAGCCGTTAGGTAACTTTTTATTTTACTTTATTTTTCTTTATTGCACAATTTTAAAGAAATAAAATAAAGCTGAAAAAGGAGGAGGCGACGTGTGTCCCTCCTCCCTTCCCATTTTGCCGATGCAGCCCGACCTTCACAACGAACGAGCGATTGCCTGCGCCGGAGCTCCAACGGGCGTTGCCCACCTTCCGGTCGAACGATCCACCTTTGCACCTCCCGATGCCCGCGACAATGACCGCCGTTGGGAGTGTTCTTAAGCATATTTCAACTTTATGCTTAATTTTGACCATGATTGTGACGTCTTCCATCAATTTTTTTACCAATCATTAATACTCCCTTCGTCTAGATATATAGTTGACACATTATATATAGACAACACGGGTTTTAAAAAATTGGTGGGTAGTAGTGAATTTCTGTGAGTATTATTGTGAATGGAGTAAGGGTCCCCCACTATAAATGTGAGTGGAATAGTGAGAAATATAAGGTTAAGTTTATTGTATTAGGTGAAACCCTACTACTATAAATGGAAGTGACAACCATATTATGAGATGTATTTTCATAATATACTATACTGCTTTTAGATGGGATTGAACCCAAGACCTCTCATTAATGAGAAACTTGCAATACTTCAGCTAGTCATTTGAACTAGGTCTGGTCTTCTGCTTATTATTATTACTAAGAAATGTGTAATGGTAATATTTCAATAACTGGCTGAGAAAGTGAAAAGACAATTTTGGATCGTGTTAAACCTGTGATGATGAGTTGTGATCTGCGAATAAAAGCGCAGACTTTAGCTACAAGCCAATTCTGATTCAAACTGAATTCTCTATTGTCACTTCATGTGACATATTTTATTGCTTTAATAAGGAGATAATACGTTGCGTAATTAATGATGTAAGATTTAAAAAATATATAAGGATAATATATACCTTAAATTTTGAACCCTTAATCATATCATATATAATTACTTTATTAAAGTAATAAAAAATATCTTATACAGAGGTAACAGAGGATTTGATTCTGGTTAAACACCTAGTCAAATTAATAAGGACAAAATTGGAATGTATTTATACCATTCCGCCCAGTAATCATGAAGATTTTAATAAATTTATCTTTTTCTTTTTATGTTTACAAAAAAAAGATTACTCCAGTACAAAGTAAAATAATTGGTATTGGTTCGAAAAATATATCTATGAATCATATGTAGATCATCAAAAATATTTGCAATAAGCTAAAAATCCTCTCGCATATAAAAAAAATATAGAGCCCTTAAAATAATTCATGTTTCTGTCATTGCTTGCACTTCCAAAAATAAGATCATAAACTTAAAGGATAAATTGATAGCAAAAAATGGACAAAACTAAATAAAGATAGTATTTATTAATTTATGCGCAATCTTTTCGGATATTAAGCAAATGGAGGGAGTAACGAGAAAATAGTTTTATGATTTACGTTGATTGTTGATATCTGCGCTAATTGTCAACAATATCGAGAGATCCAGTCATTTGATTTGGACTCTGAAAACAGGCACAAAAGAAACTATGCAGTGTGATAATTAATTAGAATTAAACATGTACCAAAATTAGATTTACATTTATTTTTGAAAATATATAGTAAAATAGCCACCATCAACATTAAAACTCAACATATAGTTCACCCTCTTAAAATTTACAAATTATAATCATTATTTATGTTTTAGAACTTAACTATCCTCACTAATCAGAATTCAATGTCAAACCTTCTCTATTTCAAGTTTCAACTAACCCACCATCCAAGTTTTTTTTTTCTTTTTTATTTTCGAGATTTCTTTTCTTTTTTATTTTCCAATTTTTTCTTTTTTTCCTGTTTTTTCAATTTTCCAGAATTTTTTCTTTTTTTTTCTATTTTTTTATTTTTCAGACCTTTTTTTAATTTCCAATTTTTTTTCGCCTATTTTTTTTGTTTGCTCTTCGTTTTTTGTTTGTCTCTTCGTTTTTTATTTGCCGCTTCTTCTTTGGTCAAGATTCGAGTGAGGGGAGCCGAAGGCCTCGAAGCGAGCCGAAGAAATTCAAATTGTTGGCCGATGATGATCCTTATATTAGTAATCGGAGCGAAGGCGGAGCCGTAAAATTGGAGCCGAATGCGGAGCCGCAAAATCGGAGCAATATAACTTATCATGTTCAAAAGTAGACATTGTCGTGACGAAATGTACTAATTGTGAAAATTTGGTACTTTGGCACTAATGACCAAGTACCAACAGAAAACACAAAAAAAAATACTAGTAATTGGTACTTTGGCACTAATGACAATATTAGTGCCAAAAGTGCCAAAAAAAGCACAAAGAAAAATAAATATATGGTACTTTGACACTAATGACTATATTAGTGCCAAAAGTGTCAACATAAAGCACAAAAAAGGTAATTTGATACTTTGACACTAATGACAATATTATTGTTAAAAGTGTCAACAGAAAAAAAAAACACTACTGGTAATTTTGGTACTTTGACACTAATAACCATATTAGTGCCAAAAGTGCCAACATAAAGCAAATATATATATATATATATATATATAATTTGATACTTTGGCACTAATGACAATATTAGTGCCAAAAGTGTCAACAGAAAGCACAAAAGTAATTTGGTACTTGATACTAATGATCATATTAGTGCCAAAAATATCAATAGAAAGTAAAAAAAATAAGTAATTTGGTACTTTGACAATAATGATCATATCAGTGCCATACGTATCCGACCCCTTGTATCCAAATTCGACCCGACCCGCGTCCTGATCCGACCAAACGCGCCCTTCATTAAGGATATTTTTATCTCATATTCAAAAAATGGCTAAAATTTATATTTTCGAAGAGAGTACATTAAAATTTGTGTTTCATTTCTAAGTATGACTATATCAAAAGTTAACTCTTTATTTTATGTTTACGTGTACATTTCTTTCGACCTAATAAAAGTACTTAATATTATTATCGCGATTCTGAAACATTCAGTAAATCAACTAATATTGAGAGTTTTATCTGTGTCATAAATATATTTACAATTAATAATTTATCCGACGACCACAACTGCTGTAAATTAAAATAAAACATGGTGTATTCACTCGTTATTAAAACAAAATGTGATTGTGACATGGATGGTCAGAAGTTTTTTCGCAATAAGATCTTGAAATTAATAAATGGTTATAGCCTTTTCAATTAATTACCTACTCTGTCTTACCATCCAGGGTTACTTTATGATATGATTATTTTAATCATATTTTTAGATATCATAAACTGCTTTACAAATAATAGTTTGTTGGTCCAAATGAAACAAAGTTTGACCCTGAAAAAAATCAAATTCGAAATACACGAGTTAATAGAGTCCAACCTCAAAAAACTCCAATAAAATCAATTACTAAAATATACTCCTAAAACGTATTGTGAGGCATATATTTAAGAATCATAACGTAACTTCTAATTTTTGTAAATACAACATAAAATTTTCACTCTTTTCAAATAAAATACTACTAATATAAACAGACAGACTAAATATGTGTGACAAACTTAACCAAAACAACATTTTTTAATTGTTGTAAGATCAACCAACATGACGTTGGTTAATTGGATATTTAACGACATCACAATATTTTTACATCCATAATCAACGAACACATTTATTGAATTTAGTTTTTAATATATTATAATAAATCAAAATTAATTTATATTAGTATAGTTAAAATATCATTCATTATAGCTAGTCTATAGTTTGAAGAAATGATTAATTTCGGGTTGAAAGGAATTATTATTTTATTCTTTTTATATGAGATTTTTTTTTGACATGATGAGATTATAAAGTTAAGATGTGTAGATTATATATATTTATACTCCCTCGGTCCCGTTCATAATGCAACATATTCCTTTTTGGGGTGTCATATTCATCTTGCAACGTTTCCTTTTATAAAAATAATTAGAAAATAACTTGATTTACTTTATTCACTTTAAAACAACTTTATATCACATCAGTAACATTTTCTTCACTTTAAAATTACTTTAGAGCATGTACTACAAGGGTCTTGTTAGACCTAGGTCTAAGCACTGTAAAGCGTGATTTTACTGATTGGTGGTGTTGAGTTAGATATAGGTTGATTTTCTCACTACAATGGAGTTGAGTAAGACCTAAGTCTAAGCACTGGGAAACGTGATTTTAATGATTGAATAGATTTTATTTTGTTATTTTGTTTATTTGTAATAAATATTATAAAAACTAACTTAATTAAATTCAGAAATTAATAAATGACAATTTTATTGAATTAAAAAAAAAGACAATAATTAAAAAAAATACAATAATTAGAAAATAAATAAAAAACACAATAACTATTTGGTAAAGCTCCCCATATAGGGTGGTCGACAAAATAATCCCGTCGGAGGCGTTGTTCGGCCTCCTCACGATTCCGGTGCAGGTACGTCCTCGTATCCTGGTCGTCGTCATCTGACGAATCAGACTCGGCCACTATTTGGTAAAGCTCCCTGGCTCACTGCATACATTGGCGGCGTCGCGCCTCCGCCTCTTCAGGATTGTAGCTCGCACCCGGCCAACTCATAATTTTTTTTTTTTGAAAAAACGAGTGAATTTGTATGATGAATGAATTGGATGAATTGATATGGTGGTGTGGTATGGATGAATTGATGTGGTGTTGTGGTGGGATATATATAGGAAAAAAATTGAGATATTACCGTTGCTCCTTCACATATATACGTTGGACACAAAAAAAATATACCCGTTGATTTCTTTATTTTTTAATCAGAAAATGAAAAAAAAATAGGAGAGGACCAATGGGGACACGCCACGTGGCCCCATATTTCATCCGGTGTGGAGTCGAAGGCTGGGTCGAGCGAACGACACCGGCCTCGCCACCGCGATCGACACAGGGGGATGTCGATCCCCCACTGTGGACTCAACACAGGGTGTGTCGAGTGGTGGGATGTGTCGAAGTCTTCGACACCGCCGATCGACACCCCCCTTCGAACCTTGCTGTAAATGCTCTTATATCACATCAACAACACGTTATTTACTTTAAAAATATTTTATATCACTTTATTAATATACTAATCACTATCTTTACTCTTAATACTTTTTTTCTTAATACTCGTGTCGAAAAAAAATTGCATTATGAACGAGACGGAGGAAGTATATCACATCTATAATGCATGGTCCAAAATAATCAAGAACTTTGGGTATTTTTTACATCTAAAACCAATAAATATAAATATTTAATATTAAACAACTTAAATAAATCCACCCTAAACCAATAAAGTAAACACGGATATTGTGTTCCAATTTCAAAAGTCAAGTTTTTTTTTTTGGAGCTACAAAAGCCAAGTTAAATGCATTATCTAGCACCTTCCTCCTTTTCTTTTTCTTTTTGTATTTCTTTTTTCTGATTTTGATAGTGTATGCGACTGATTGAATAAGTGCGAAAAAAAAGGGTCCTATTAGTAGGTGGGCTATTCAAGTGGGCCCTATGTTTGGGTGTTGTGATGCTAGATTTGGACACATGGCATGCATTGCTTATTTTGGCAGCTACTATCACCAAATGGGAATTTTAGATTTCACAAATTTATGATATCACCCACAACTGTGGATTGGCGTGGCCTCTTCAAAATTACTCCATCCGATCCGATTTTAAATGAGCATTACGATTAAGAAAATTGATAAAGTATTTTAAGTAGAGTAAAACTTAAAAAGCAAGAGTAATAAAATAATGACAAAAAATAGTAATGACAAAAAGAGGTGATGTTGACAAAAAAATAAGAATAAAATTGTTGGAATGATAAAAAAATAGAAATAAAGTTGATGTGAGATGGGGTCCTAAATGACAAAGGGTAGTAATTCTCAAAAGTAAGAAGGATATGATGGTTTAAAAATCAGAGTAAACTTTTAAACTTCAACATTTGAAATGGGTGAAATAAGACTTTAAAACCCGAACGGTTGGAGTATCATACTTGAAGTATGATACTCCAACGTTCGGGTTTTTAAAGTCTTATTTCACCCATTTCAAATGTTGAAGTTTAAAAGTTTACTCTGATTTTTAAACCATCATATCCTTCTTACTTTTGAGAATTACTACCCTTTGTCATTTAGGACCCCATCTCACATCAACTTTATTTCTATTTTTTTATCATTCCAACAATTTTATTCTTATTTTTTTGTCAACATCACCTCTTTTTGTCATTACTATTTTTTGTCATTATTTTATTACTCTTGCTTTTTAAGTTTTACTCTACTTAAAATACTTTATCAATTTTCTTAATCGTAATGCTCATTTAAAATCGGATCGGATGGAGTAATTTTGAAGAGGCCACGCCAATCCACAGTTGTGGGTGATATCATAAATTTGTGAAATCTAAAATTCCCATTTGGTGATAGTAGCTGCCAAAATAAGCAATGCATGCCATGTGTCCAAATCTAGCATCACAACACCCAAACATAGGGCCCACTTGAATAGCCCACCTACTAATAGGACCCTTTTTTTTCGCACTTATTCAATCAGTCGCATACACTATCAAAATCAGAAAAAAGAAATACAAAAAGAAAAAGAAAAGGAGGAAGGTGCTAGATAATGCATTTAACTTGGCTTTTGTAGCTCCAAAAAAAAAAACTTGACTTTTGAAATTGGAACACAATATCCGTGTTTACTTTATTGGTTTAGGGTGGATTTATTTAAGTTGTTTAATATTAAATATTTATATTTATTGGTTTTAGATGTAAAAAATACCCAAAGTTCTTGATTATTTTGGACCATGCATTATAGATGTGATATACTTCCTCCGTCTCGTTCATAATGCAATTTTTTTTCGACACGAGTATTAAGAAAAAAAGTATTAAGAGTAAAGATAGTGATTAGTATATTAATAAAGTGATATAAAATATTTTTAAAGTAAATAACGTGTTGTTGATGTGATATAAGAGCATTTACAGCAAGGTTCGAAGGGGGGTGTCGATCGGCGGTGTCGAAGACTTCGACACATCCCACCACTCGACACACCCTGTGTTGAGTCCACAGTGGGGGATCGACATCCCCCTGTGTCGATCGCGGTGGCGAGGCCGGTGTCGTTCGCTCGACCCAGCCTTCGACTCCACACCGGATGAAATATGGGGCCACGTGGCGTGTCCCCATTGGTCCTCTCCTATTTTTTTTTCATTTTCTGATTAAAAAATAAAGAAATCAACGGGTATATTTTTTTTGTGTCCAACGTATATATGTGAAGGAGCAACGGTAATATCTCAATTTTTTTCCTATATATATCCCACCACAACACCACATCAATTCATCCATACCACACCACCATATCAATTCATCCAATTCATTCATCATACAAATTCACTCGTTTTTTCAAAAAAAAAAATTATGAGTTGGCCGGGTGCGAGCTACAATCCTGAAGAGGCGGAGGCGCGACGCCGCCAATGTATGCAGTGAGCCAGGGAGCTTTACCAAATAGTGGCCGAGTCTGATTCGTCAGATGACGACGACCAGGATACGAGGACGTACCTGCACCGGAATCGTGAGGAGGCCGAACAACGCCTCCGACGGGATTATTTTGTCGACCACCCTATATGGGGAGCTTTACCAAATAGTTATTGTGTTTTTTATTTTTTCTAATTATTGTATTTTTTTTAATTATTGTCTTTTTTTTTAATTCAATAAAATTGTCATTTATTAATTTCTGAATTTAATTAAGTTAGTTTTTATAATATTTATTACAAATAAACAAAATAACAAAATAAAATCTATTCAATCATTAAAATCACGTTTCCCAGTGCTTAGACTTAGGTCTTACTCAACTCCATTGTAGTGAGAAAATCAACCTATATCTAACTCAACACCACCAATCAGTAAAATCACGCTTTACAGTGCTTAGACCTAGGTCTAACAAGACCCTTGTAGTACATGCTCTAAAGTAATTTTAAAGTGAAGAAAATGTTACTGATGTGATATAAAGTTGTTTTAAAGTGAATAAAGTAAATCAAGTTATTTTCTAATTATTTTTATAAAAGGAAACGTTGCAAGATGAATATGACACCCCAAAAAGGAATATGTTGCATATGAACGGGACCGAGGGAGTATAAATATATATAATCTACACATCTTAACTTTATAATCTCATCATGTCAAAAAAAATCTCATATAAAAAGAATAAAATAATAATTCCTTTCAACCCGAAATTAATCCATTTCTTCAAACTATAGACTAGCTATAATGAATGATATTTTACTATACTAATATAATTAATTTTGATTTATTATAATATATTAAAAACTAAATTCAATAAATGTGTTCGTTGATTATGGATGTAAAAATATTGTGATGTCGTTAAATATCCAATTAACCAACGTCATGTTGGTTGATCTTACAACAATTAAAAAATGTTGTTTTGGTTAAGTTTGTCACACATATTTAGTCTGTCTGTTTATATTAGTAGTATTTATTTGAAAAGAGTGAAAATTTTATGTTGTATTTACAAAAATTAGAAGTTACGTTATGATTCTTAAATATATGCCTCACAATACGTTTTAGGAGTATATTTTAGTAATTGATTTTATTGGAGTTTTTTGAGGTTGGACTCTATTAACTCGTGTATTTCGAATTTGATTTTTTTCAGGGTCAAACTTTGTTTCATTTGGACCAACAAACTATTATTTGTAAGCAGTTTATGATATCTAAAATATGATTAAAATAATCATATCATAAAGTAACCCTGGATGGTAAGACAGAGTAGGTAATTAATTGAAAAGGCTATAACCATTTATTAATTTCAAGATCTTATTGCGAAAAAACTTCTGACCATCCATGTCACAATCACATTTTGTTTTAATAACGAGTGAATACACCATGTTTTATTTTAATTTACAGCAGTTGTGGTCGTCGGATAAATTATTAATTGTAAATATATTTATGACACAGATAAAACTCTCAATATTAGTTGATTTACTGAATGTTTCAGAATCGCGATAATAATATTAAGTACTTTTATTAGGTCGAAAGAAATGTACACGTAACATAAAATAAAGAGTAACTTTTGATATAGTCATACTTAGAATGAAACACAAATTTTAATGTACTCTCTTCGAAAATATAAATTTTAGCCATTTTTTGAATATGAGATAAAAATATCCTTAATGAAGGGCGCGTTTGGTCGGATCAGGACGCGGGTCGGGTCGAATTTGGATACAAGGGGTCGGATACGTTATGGCACTGATATGATCATTATTGTCAAAGTACCAAATTACTTATTTTTTTTTACTTTTCTATTGATATTTTTGGCACTAATATGATCATTAGTATCAAGTACCAAATTACTTTTGTGCTTTCTGTTGACACTTTTGGCACTAATATTGTCATTAGTGCCAAAGTATCAAATTATATATATATATATATATATATATTTGCTTTATGTTGGCACTTTTGGCACTAATATGGTTATTAGTGTCAAAGTACCAAAATTACCAGTAGTGTTTTTTTTTTCTGTTGACACTTTTAACAATAATATTGTCATTAGTGTCAAAGTATCAAATTACCTTTTTTGTGCTTTATGTTGACACTTTTGGCACTAATATAGTCATTAGTGTCAAAGTACCATATATTTATTTTCTTTGTGCTTTTTTTTGGCACTTTTGGCACTAATATTGTCATTAGTGCCAAAGTACCAATTACTAGTATTTTTTTTTGTGTTTTCTGTTGGTACTTGGTCATTAGTGCCAAAGTACCAAATTTTCACAATTAGTACATTTCGTCACGACAATGTCTACTTTGAACATGATAAGTTATATTGCTCCGATTTTGCGGCTCCGCATTCGGCTCCAATTTTACGGCTCCGCCTTCGCTCCGATTACTAATATAAGGATCATCATCGGCCAACAATTTGAATTTCTTCGGCTCGCTTCGAGGCCTTCGGCTCCCCTCACTCGAATCTTGACCAAAGAAGAAGCGGCAAATAAAAAACGAAGAGACGAAGACAAACAAAAACGAAGCAAACAAAAAAAATAGGCGAAAAAAAATTGGAAATTAAAAAAAGGTCTGAAAAATAAAAAAATAGAAAAAAAAAGAAAAAATTCTGGAAAATTGAAAAAACAGGAAAAAAAGAAAAAATTGGAAAATAAAAAAGAAAAGAAATCTCGAAAATAAAAAAGAAAAAAAAAACTTGGATGGTGGGTTAGTTGAAACTTGAAATAGAGAAGGTTTGACATTGAATTCTGATTAGTGAGGATAGTTAAGTTCTAAAACATAAATAATGATTATAATTTGTAAATTTTAAGAGGGTGAACTATATGTTGAGTTTTAATGTTGATGGTGGCTATTTTACTATATATTTTCAAAAATAAATGTAAATCTAATTTTGGTACATGTTTAATTCTAATTAATTATCACACTGCATAGTTTCTTTTGTGCCTGTTTTCAGAGTCCAAATCAAATGACTGGATCCTCCGATATTGTTGACAATTAGCGCAGATATCAACAATCAACGTAAATCATAAAACTATTTTCTCGTTACTCCCTCCATTTGCTAATATCCGAAAAGATTGCGCATAAATTAATAAATACTATCTTTATTTAGTTTTGGTCCATTTTTTGCTATCAATTTATCCTTTAAGTTTATGATCTTATTTTGGAAGTGCAAGCAATGACAGAAACATGAATTATTTTAAGGGCTCTATATTTTTTTTATATGCGAGAGGATTTTTAGCTTATTGCAAATATTTTTGATGATCTACATATGATTCATAGATATATTTTTCGAACCAATACCAATTATTTTACTTTGTACTGGAGTAATCTTTTTTTTGTAAACATAAAAAGAAAAAGATAAATTTATTAAAATCTTCATGATTACTGGGCGGAATGGTATAAATACATTCCAATTTTGTCCTTATTAATTTGACTAGGTGTTTAACCAGAATCAAATCCTCTGTTACCTCTGTATAAGATATTTTTTATTACTTTAATAAAGTAATTATATATGATATGATTAAGGGTTCAAAATTTAAGGTATATATTATCCTTATATATTTTTTAAATCTTACATCATTAATTACGCAACGTATTATCTCCTTATTAAAGCAATAAAATATGTCACATGAAGTGACAATAGAGAATTCAGTTTGAATCAGAATTGGCTTGTAGCTAAAGTCTGCGCTTTTATTCGCAGATCACAACTCATCATCACAGGTTTAACACGATCCAAAATTGTCTTTTCACTTTCTCGCAAGTTATTGGACAATATTACCATTACACATTTCTAGTAATAATAATAAGCAGAAGACCAGACCTAGTTCAAATGACTAGCTGAAGTATTGCAAGTTTCTCATTAATGAGAGGTCTTGGGTTCAATCCCATCTAAAGCAGTATAGTATAATTATGAAAATACATCTCATAATATGGTTGTCACTTCCATTTATAGTAGTAGGGTTTCACATAATACAATAAACTTAAACCTGATATTTCTCACTATTCCACTCACATTGCTAGTGGGGGACCCTTACTCCAGTTCACAATAATACTCACAGAAATTCACTACTACCCACCAATTGTTTTAAAACCCGTGTTGTCTATATATATGTGTCAACTATATATCTAGACGAAGGAGTAGTATAATGATTGGTAAAAAAATTGATGGAAGACGTCACAATCATGGTCAAATTAAGCATAAAGTTGAAATATGCTTAAGAACACTCCCAACGGCGGTCAGTTGTCGCGGGCATCGGGAGGTGCAAAGGTGGATCGTTCGACCGGAAGGTGGGCAACGCCCGTTGGAGCTCCGGCGCAGGCAATCGCTCGTTCGTTGTGAAGGTCGGGCTGCATCGGCAAAATTGGGAAGGGAGGAGGGACACACGTCCGCCTCCTCCCTTTTCAGCTTTATTTTATTTCTTTAAAATTGTGCAATAAAGAAAAATAAAGTAAAATAAAAAGTTACCTAACGGCTAAAAACCTCAAACGACTACATTTTTTTTTCCTAAAAATACCTCTCATTCATTCTTTAACACCCACACCTTCTCTACTCTTTCAGTCTCACTTCTAAATTATCCCATTCATCCTATTTTATAATTTTTTTTTGTTCTAAAAAATATGGGAGATGATGAATTCAACCCAAGTGGTACTCCCAAAATTATTCACCATTTCAATGAAATTCTCGTCCCTTTTCCCGATCGCCCAATCCAATTCTCACACGATAATTATTCACCCAACCCGCGGACAGTTTTCCATCGCTCCTCGTCTCGCCCGGTAGTGATTTTGGCAACACTCATCGTTTGTTGCATGTTGGTGGATTTGGGTAGTACTCATCATTGCCGGGCTTCAATCACTTCACTCATTCGCCGCCGCCGTCAGGTCCCAGTGGCTATCAATGTTTCTAGACGCTGCCATTTGCATACCACCAATTTAGAGGAATCAACCTCAATGACGACGACGACGACGACGACGATGTGGCCCGAGGATGAAGAAGAGGATGAGGAAGAGGAGGAGGGGGAGGCGGAGCTGGAGCCAAAGCCGGAACCGCGTCCAAGCCGACATCAAAACGGCGAAGAAGAGAAAGGGGCAAAAGTCAATTACGAAGGTGGTAGCTCGAAAAAATCGCCAGATCGGGGAAGAAGAAATGAGCATGATGCGAAACGCTACGATGTTCAAGCAAAGACTAGGATATCTACACGAGGAGCAACTGATACGGAGCCTCAACAATTGAGGCGCCACCTTGAAATGTGCGCTATGCTGAATATTAAATGTGGATTTTCGGATGTATATATGTAATTTTTAATTTTCAGTTTTTAAATAATCAATTGTATTATAATTTTCCAATGTTTCAATACAATTTGGAAATTTTATTATTCTTACTACTATTCAAAAAACAAAGTAAAATTGAAAATAAAAATTAAATACAAAATCAACATTGGATCATCCTAGGACTAGGGCTCCACCATTGTAGAATTTTCACCCTAAGCCTATTCAATTATTGGAACCCCACAAAAACTTTAAATACTCATCACCCTAGGGCTTCAACACCCACTATTGTGAATGCTCTAAAAAAATTTGTTTGAGAGGAGATGCGTATGTTTTTACACATTTCTTAGATAGTACTAATGATTGGTTAAAAATTTGATGGAAGATGTCACAATCATGGTCAAAATTACGGGTGAGAATAAGGGTTGTGATTTACGGGTATACTCGTCCCATACCCGATATCCGGTGGGTAAATGCAGTGGTGTAGCCAGGATTTCGGTTCAGGGGGGCCAATTTTCGGAAGTCCAACAATATATGCCATTTTTTAAATCTTCGTGAAAAAAGTCGACTTTTGATTTATTGACTCAATTTTTTTCTCCATAATAATATAAAAACTCAAGTATGAACTAGAATTATTGAAGCCATCAAGAATGAACAAGCAACATTTAGGTTTCATTGTTTCGGCAAAAGAAAATTTGAGGGGTTAATGATATCTATTTTGGAAGAATTATAGGCATTTGGAATATAACAATAGGAGTTGAAGAAGAATAAGATTTAGCAACATGAAAGCCATGAGACTCAATCTCTCACTGCTCAACTAAACTATCCAGAATGAATAAAATCTAAATCTAAAGTTTCAAAAAATGATAACTGATTTGAGAATTTTATCGAACACATGACGGGCATAATGTACAAATTAAATAATAAACTACGTATATATTACTATTTTTTTTCCAAATGCCAC
>JANLIY010000213.1:0-44795 GCA_029490685.1 Schizonepeta tenuifolia | reverse complement strand
GGGTGAAAGCCCGTAAGTATTGCTCCAACTCGCGGTTGACGACCTCCGTTTGCCCGTCAGTTTGAGGGTGATAGGTTGAGCTGTGGCGGAGGGTGGTGCCGCTGAGCTTAAACAAATGTTGCCAAAAGGCGCTGATGAAGACGGGATCACAATCGGAGATGATAGATGTCGGGAAGCCATGCAATCGAACAACCATTTCCA
The DNA here is from genome assembly GCA_029490685.1 of Schizonepeta tenuifolia. NCBI lineage: Eukaryota > Viridiplantae > Streptophyta > Magnoliopsida > Lamiales > Lamiaceae > Schizonepeta > Schizonepeta tenuifolia. The sequence goes on along the minus strand of JANLIY010000213.1, from coordinate 44,594 downwards.
TAAACAAGGAAGCAGTGGTGGCAACGGTGAATGAAGTGGGAAGACGACCAAAATGTGCAAATTTAGTGAGCATATCCACAACTACTAGAATGACAGTGAATCCTCTACTTGGTGGTAATCTAGTGATGAAGTCCATTGTGATTTCCTCCCAAACGCGTTCTGGCACCGGAAGAGGCTGCAATAATCCGGCGGGCGGCTGAGTTAAATACTTGGTTTGTTGGCAAATGAGACATGTAACCTCAAATTCTTTGACGGTCTTCTGCATATTCAGCCAATAGAAAGTGGATGCAAGTCGCACAAGGGTTCTCTTGACACCACCATGCCCTGCCATCGGCGTTGCGTGGGCTTCATGTACTAAACGAGGAATGAGAGTAGAAAAGCGGATGATGTAGTATCTCTGCCTAAACAGAAGAATGCCTTCAACCACGGAGTATTCCGAGTTCAACTTGTGCGTGTTATATTGCTGATGAAGCTCTTGGAGATCCGCACAATTTCCATTTTCTTGCCTTAATTGAGTGATGAGCTCAGCTATGGGAGTGTTTCTTGCCAAGAAGATCTGGGCTGACTCCTTCTCGGCCCCAGTTTCTTTCTCTTGCTTCTCATGGCGTTTGGATAAGGCGTCGGCAGCTAAATTAGAGTTACCTGCACGATACTCAATTCGAAAATGGAAGCCAAGAAACTTACGTACGTATTTTTGCTGCTCCGGAGTTTGAATGGTTTGTTGAAAGAGCTCCCTAATACTCTGTTGATCAGTGTGAATTATGAAGAAACACCCCAACAAATATTGTCGCCATTTATGTACAGCCTCAACAATGGCATGTAATTCTTTCGTGTAGGTGGAAGCCAATTGCATTCGTCGAGAAAGCTTTCTGCTGAAATACGCCACAGGGTGCCCCATTTGCATGAGCACGACTCCAATGCCAACGTCGGAGGCGTTTGACTCAACCACGAATTCCATGGAGAAATCCGGAAGGCTGAGCACGGGAGTAGTCAACATGGCTTCCTTCAGTTTCTCGAATGCTAGCTCTGCCTCTGCGTCCAATAAAACCCATCAGTGCGAAGTAAATCAGTGAGGGGAGCTGCGATCCCAGCGTAATGTCACACAAATCGCCGGTAATAGCCGGTGAGACCAAGAAAGCCGCGAAGCAATTTCACCGAACGTGGAGTAGGCCAAGATTTCATTGTTTCGATTTTATCAGGATCAGCGAGAACATTTCCTTGAGACACGACGTGACTGAGGTAGGAAATAGAGGTTTGTCCAAACACACATTTCGACGCTTTCAGCACAAACTGCTGCTGATGAAGGCATGAAAATACTTTGGAGAGGTTTTCGACATGATCCTCCATCGTAGGGCTATACACTAATATATCATCGAAGAAGACTACCACAAATTTATGCAAATAAGGAGCGAAAAGTTGGTTCATAGTGGCTTGGAAAGTCGAGGGCGCATTGCAGAGCCCAAACGGCATAACTAGAAACTAAAAATGACCATCTGCAGTTCTGAAAGCCGTCTTTGCGATGTCACGGTGGTGTAATCTGATCTGGTGGTAGCCAGCATGCAGGTCCAATTTGGTGAAAAGACGAGCACGACCCAAATCATCGAGCAGCTCGTCGATGGTAGGGATGGGGAAGTTATCCCTTACTGTCACCGCGTTAAGCGCTCGATAATCAACACAAAAACGAAATGTGCCGTCTTTTTTTTGCACCAGCAGCACCAGCAAAGAGAACGGTGACTGACTTGGCCGAATCGTGCCTTGTGCTAACATTTCCTCCACCAATTTCTCCATTTCTTGCTTCTGGAATTGAGGGTAGCGGTACGGCCATATGCTGACCGGATCCGTATTTTGCTTCAGATGGATACAATGATCAATACTCCGGTGAGGAGGGAGGCCCGTTGGTGGAGAGAAGAGGTGTTGATATTGCTGAATGAGATTGTGTAGGGCAGCAGGTGTGGACTCGGGCACAACAAATTCATTAAAAAATTCAGGCCCTATAGCGGATGAGATGGGCCTAATAAATATGGCCCAAATATAGTCCACCTCGTCATGTTGGGCCGCGGCCTGTAGTTGTGAGAACGAGATAGGCTGCATATCTATCGCCGGATCGCTGACGAGTGTGGTGGTGACGCCGTTCACGGTAAACTCCATCGTTTGAGCAGCTTAATTATGGGTGACAGAACCCAGTGTTTGTAGCCACTGAATTCCCAAAACGACTGCTGGCCCGGCAATCTTTAAAAGGTGAAGATCGATTGTGATAGTGTGACCTTGAACCTTAATCTCTACGCCGGGGCAAACACGATCACAAACAATAAAATCGCCATTTCCCACAAACACGCGAAATGGAGGAATGGATCGAGTGTCCAATTTCAGTGAACGGGCGATAGCCGGCTGCAAGAAATTATGAGTGCTTCCGCTGTCAACGAGCACCCTTATCGGTTGACGGTGTATAGTTCCCAAAAGGTGGAGGGCACGAGGGCGACCCAGACCCAAAAGAGTGTTGAGGGTTGAAATGTCACCGCAGACATCCAGATCCGGTAGCTATTTCGGTTGTTCCCCCTCCTCCGGTGGTGTAGCTTCAACACTGTCGACGTCGTCAGTCCTAAAAAGGACGTAAAAATGACTCCGACAACGATGGGAAAGAGCCCATTTTTGGTCACAGTTATAGCAGAGCCCTTTCTCACGTTTCTCTCGTAACTCCTGCTGCGAGAGACGATGAATCGGAAGGTTAGGCGTTGGGAGCAGCGGCTGAGCTGTCGACTTAGGCGATGGTGATGAAGTAGGCGATGGTATCGAACTACTCGAGGCAGAAATACGGACTGGCGCCGGCGACGATGGAGAAAAAGACGAGACCGGCATCGCCTTCACCGGAGATCGAGAGGACCAGCGTTGCTCTGTACGGGATTCTTCCAGACGGGCTTCATGGGCGCGGGCCAAGGCAAAAGCTTCCATAAGAGTGGCAGGTTTGGAGAAGGAAAGTTCCCCACGAATATCAGTTTTTAACCCAGTAATGAAAAAACTAACGAGCAGGGACTCTGAGATGCCAGTAACCTTATTCATGAGGGTCTCGAACTCAGCCTGAAACTTGCCGACGGTGGACTTCTGGGTGAGTTTAGATAAGTAGCCCTGTGGGTCATTATAGACAGAGCCTCCAAAGCGGTGGCGCACGCTGTGAAGGAAGACTGGCCATGTCGAAATAAGGTGGTTGGATTGCATCCACTGGAACCATGTGGCGGCGCGACCTTCCATATGGAAAGAGATAATTTTCAAGCGTTGTGCCTCCGGTGTTTGATGATAGTCAAAGAAAGCTTCCACATGGAAGATCCAGTCGGAGGGATCAGAACCGTCGAAACACGGCACCTCCATTTTCATAGGACGGAAAGGTAGTGACGCTAGTGGTGGGGGGAGGGGGCGGCGGCGGTGGCGGTGGAGGAAGGGGTTGTGGCTGAGTGACGTTGAGAGTGAGCAAATGAGAATCAACTGTAGACATATAGTTGGAGAGGGTGGAGTTGGTAGCGGCGATCTAGCCTTCAAGACTTTTGATAGCGGCCAAAACGTCTATGTCGGGTTCTGTCATGAAAGAGGGTAATCAATGAAAGCACCAATGATAGCAAAGAACAAAATGAGGCTACTTTGAGCGAGCCAAACTCCAGCTTAAAGAAGGAAGATAGAGGGGAAAAGGATATTTTCATTCATTCCTAAACCACCTTGTACAGTGCTCTCTATTTAATTCCTACTGCCACAAGGGCTTACATTTGCAGAAAACATAAAACACCAACAGAAAATGTGGGGGGACCAGGGTGGATACGAGCCAGCTGTCCTCATGGCCGTTTCATCACATAGTCATGCAACCGAGCTGGAATCTTTTTCTCTCGAGCGGACCTTCTAGTTGCAATTGGGCCTTTCACGATATGGGCTTCTCTTTCTTTTGTTACAGCTCTCTCTGAGCTTGGCCCAAGAGTTGTATCAAATATGTAACGATTAATGCGCTCGTGACATAAATATTGTTGGACTGAATAAGGATTGACAATTATGATTAGCTTTGATTTTATTTGCTAAAACTCAAAGGACTAGCAATTTGTTTTCAACGATGATATAATTAAGCAAATTTGATCCCTAAATCTTTCAACTTATTACTGGCCCGGTCAATTTAAATTTGAAAAATTCTAAACAAATTTAAATTTAAAAATTTATAATGAAAATGCAAATATATTTTTCTCAGCCTTTATCATAAATCAACGGGACTATTGAAACCAACAAGACGATTCAAATAGACATAAAAAGAAAATTTTTACTAATTTTAGTTAATATTAACTTTTTAGTGTTCAGATTTTAATTGAGTACTATTACCCGACAGGTTTGCGACGAGTATATACAATAAAGTCACTATTTTAATCGAGACGTAGAAAAATTCTAAAGAAATTTAGATTTGCAAAATAAATAATGAATGAGTATTTGGTTTATATATTGTCATTCATAATTATAAGTTTAGATACGTAAAATATAATTTATTTTACCAAGTTTGATGTATAATTAACGCAAAACAACATAACAACTTCTAAATAAGAGATAAAACTATTTTTAAATATAAGTCGGTCTTTGGAAAGAAATTCTAGTCAACGGGCTACTTACTAGTCAATTAGTAATAGGAAAATAAACGGTACTCACTTCTCGGTGATCCATTCCAATTTTCATTTATTCTCGTATTTTTTTACATTATTAATTCATAATAGAACACATATAGTTTTTTTTTTTGGTAATTAGAACTTTTTATTACCAACTGAACCAGAGGTGAAACTACAAACTACATCAAAACACAGAAACAAGAACCATTTTATGAAATTAACGTAAAAACTGCACTAGTTTTGAGTTTGCTCTACTTCGGAAGGCTGCATGGAATTGACAGTGCCTCACAACCTGATCCTCAGTACTAGAAATGTCCTGAAATTTCCTCATGTTGCACTCTCTCCCAACGAAGTAGATAGCCAACGACAGCAACATCCTGTACCACTGTTGGTTTCCCGACTTTGAACGACAATGCATGGACAAAAATACCTTCTCCTCATCACGGCTGCAGTCTGGTCTGATTATTCCTTCCCAATCTTTGAGCCTTCTCCACACTGCTCTGGAGAAATCACAGTGGAAAAACAAGTGATTTATATCCTCAGCTGCACTTCCACACAAGATACACAATGGATCCACATTCATTCCAATCTTCACTAAGTTGTCACAAGTGACCAACTTTCCAAGAACAGTCATCCATGCTATAAATACACACTTAGCAGGAGCTGGGTTGCAACAGATAAGTTTTTGCCAGCCCACTTTAGTCACCTCTCCCCTTAGTCTTCCATACATTACTCTGATGGAGAAAGTAGAATGTAGCATAAAATCCATACCTCCAATATCTTGTAAATACTCACGAGCTGCGATGATTTTCCTAACCACCCAAGAAGCTTGTTGAGGCAATGGCATTGTAGTAAGTGTCTGATTCTTGATGTAGTATCCGTAGATCCATTTGATCCAGATTCTCTCTTTTCTCTGAGCTAGGCACCACAAAAGCTTGCAAATTGCAGCTTGATTCCAGATCTTCATATTAAGTATATTCCATCCACCAGCTGCTTTGGGAAGTTGTAGCTGATCACAAGCCACTAAAGCACGCTTAGAGATGCCAGCTTTTCCTGTCCATAAGAAGGTACGACATGCAGTTTGAATCATCTTGATGACCTTCTGTGGAATCAAGAACACTTGGCACCAGAAAGATTGCATGCCAAAAAGAACTGATTTGATTAGTTGCAATCGACCGGCATATGATAGAAGCTTGGAAGACCAGCAATTCACTCGGGCTAAGATGTTATTTATCAGAGGCTGACACTGTATTACAGAGAGCTTCTTCGATGAGAGGGGAACTCCAAGATATCTAAATGGCAGCTCGCAGTTTGAATCATCTTGATGACCTTCTGTGGAATCAAGAACACTTGGCACCAGAAAGATTGCATGCCAAAAAGAACTGATTTGATTAGTTGCAATCGACCGGCATATGATAGAAGCTTGGAAGACCAGCAATTCACTCGGGCTAAGATGATATTTATCAGAGGCTGACACTGTATTACAGAGAGCTTCTTCGATGAGAGGGGAACTCCAAGATATCTAAATGGTAGCTCGCCTTTGATTAAGCCAAACTCAGTTAATATTTCTTCCTGAACTCGTGAAGAGACTCCTTCAAAGTAAATATTGCTTTTCGACTGATTTGCTTTTAGACTAGAGACCTCAGAAAAGTCCTGAAATACTTTCATGAGTTGTCTGACTGAGGTGCTATCTCCACGAGTAAACATATAGTTATTAGTTATTATATTTATATAATTTTTCATGCCTCACATGTATATTTGTTATTACTATTTTTATATTTATTCTTCACACTTATTTAAAGCTTTGTGTATTATTAGTTCATAATATTAATATTGTATATTATATTTTAATTCTTAATATATATATATATATATATATATATATTCTCAATTTCTAAATACAAATTATATAACTCATTTTCATTCTTAATTATATGTTTAATAATTATGAAAAATAAAAATATTTTTTAAGTTAGTCTACAAGTAGCTCTAATAATTAACTTTAAAGCAACAAAATTAGCATTTAAGAGGTCGATAGAAATTTTGTAATCGAAAATCTCTACGAAAATTATATAACTCATTTTCATTCTAAATTATATGTTTAATAATTATGAAAAATAAAAATATTTTTTAAGTTAGTCTACAAGTAGCTCTAATAATTAACTTTAAAGCAATAAAATTAGCATTTAAGAGGTCAATAGAAATTTTGTAATCGAAAATCTCTACAAAAATTAAATAAATATATTTAATCAACATATCTACATGAAATTCCCTTTATCTTTTATTCATATTTTTCTAAAATTCTCGATAAGTGCGTGCTAGAAAATACTACTCATATCACACTGAATCTAATGTATGAATAGATAGCTAAAAAAAAAAAAAAAATTCTTGAAAATCTAATATATCTTTCACGGCCTTAGGATAAGATTAGAGATATCAATTTACCATAAACCAACGAGACGATTCAAATAGACATAAAAATAACAATTTTTACTAACTTTAGTTAATATTAACTTTGTAGTATTCAGATTTTGTTCGCTATTTTCTTTCACACCGCAAGTGCACGGGTGTAATTGTGTACTGAGAAACAAGGTCGTATTCCACAGAAACTGTAATAACTCAACAAGTACTACTTTCAATCATCATACTCTATTTAGACTCCGAATTTTAATTTGGGTTTCTAATTAAACTAATTAAGAAAACAAAGAGCAAACAAAAAGCAAACAAAAGTAATTAAAGATTCAAATAAGATAAAAGTATCCTAAGGCTTCGATTTCAATGGATAATTAAAATTCAAATCTCAATCATCAATCAATTAACATTGGGACTTGACTCTTCTTAGAACAATCACCAAGATAGCTTAAACCTACTCCCGTAGCAAATAAACCGTTGATCACATGCAAGGGTTTTCGTTCCCGACAAACATCATATGCATGCAAGTCCAAAAAGATCTTAAGATTAATGCTCTCACACAAGGCTCGTCCCCTCTCGGTTATTTTGTAATGCGTGTCTTATATTCCAGTTCATGTATTAACTCTCATTTCCCGACTATTGAATCAATACAACTAATTATGCTAAATTGGTGATCAATCAACTAGCATGCAAAACAATTCAAGAACATAAGAAAGAAGAAAAGGTCATAATTGATTAATTGATTAAGAATCAAAGATTAACTATCCATTTACTCTCTAACCCTAGGATAAAAGAAAATTAGCTACTCATAATTAAAGTAAACACATAATCAAAAGAAAAGGAATTTATAAACATTAAATAAGAAAAACCGTAGTCGAAACAAATCTCGTCTTGAACTCTTGAACAAGTCTTCAAAACTCCAAGGCAAAGCTAAAAGAAAATAAAACTAAGAACAATAATATAAGGTGTAAGATGATCCTTTTCTATACAATAGAAGGAGTATTTATAGCTAAAAACCTAAGACAAAACGTGTAAGAAACAAATCCTCAAAAGGAAGGGAATTATAATCGAAGTAGGAAGATTTTTGGGCTGAACCGCCTCGCCATGCGGCCGCATGCACAACCGCATGCGATACCGCATGGAAAGGCCGTGAAAATCCCGTTTTTTAAAGCAAAAGTGCACCTCATGCGGTCCAGCCATGCCAGACCGCATGCGATCTGTGTCTGCGCGCAATAATTTTCAATCGGCTCGTTCTCTCTCGTTTCAACTCCGATTTTGGATCCGTTTTCGCCTACGAACTCTTATCGAGTTTGTTGGGAAATTTATTAGTAAAAGTTTTGATGAATTCCAAAACCGACTGACCCCAACCGAGTAGATGTTGCCAGAACCTAATGTTAGAAGTTAGGCTCGCTGTTTGAGCAAAGTTAAGATTTTATCTTTACAGGTCTCCAGCTGAAGATGGCAACAAGGCATCACTCAGACAGAACATCAGTTATGATGAAAGACAACTGAGAGTTCATTTGTTCAGATGGAATGAGGGGAAGTCTTCAGAACATCAGTTGTAAAGGAAACCAACTGAGGGTTCGTCAGATGAGAAACAGTAGAGAGGAAGAGAACATCAGATGAAAAGGAAGTCATCTGAAGTTTCAAACTCAACTGACTAAATACAAGGAAGACAACTAAGGGTTCAGTTTCAGAACCTCAGTTGTAGAACTCAAACAAGAAGATCAACATCATGAAGTTCAAAGTCAGCTGAGAGTTCAACAGTTCAGTCAGAACATCAGCTGAAGACCACTCAGATAAAGATCAAGATTTTCAACCAACTAATCGAGGTTGACTGTCAGAAAGGTTTAAGATTTGAATTTCAAAAGGAAGTCACATGAGAGTTTGACCGTTCAGTCATTACCCCATCTGGCCCAACACAAGGCTGTCTCAGAAGGAAAGCAGAAGAGCACAGATGCCATATCGGGAAAGTCTGCAGAGATGAGAGACAAGCCATCGCTTTCAACGATCAGAGATCAACAGCTCCTCCAACGGCTAGTTGATACTCTCCGCCTATAAATAGAGGCTTCCATTCATTGGAGAACAGAGGGGAAGACACACAAGAGAAGACACACGAGACGAGACAAGAGATAGAGAAGTGCAATCACAAGAAAAACAAGCGCAAGAAAAATCTGCAAAAATCATATTCTAAGAGCATCAGCAGCTGAGAGTTCAAGAGTGATAGAACATTAGTAGCTGAGGGTTCATAGAGTTATAATCTATCTTAGATCTTAGTTTGAGTGTTTATTCGTTCAAGCCATAGATCCAGCTCTCATTCGTGATCAAGCTGTAGTTGGAAAATCCACCCACATACACACCTTAAAAAGTGTCTGTTAGGATCATACTCTTCCTGTAATTGAGTAGCTAGGTTGTCAAGTACCCGCAAACTTGACATAGGTTGTTAAGTACCCGCAAACTTAACTGTAAAGGTTGATAAGTACCCGTAAACTTATTGCAACGGTTGCACAGCCCGGGTAAGCTGTGTGGAACTGTCCAGAAGAACTTGGACTGAGGTGTGAGGATTCACATCTCCCCGTGGACGTAGGAGGGTTATCTCCGAACCACGTTAAATCCCGTGTGTCTGTGTTTATTTTTATTCAGTTGCTTATTGCATTCTTATCTGATCAAACTAACCAGCATACAAACTGCATTTTTGCATATTCAACTGTTTTGGTTTTTGACCAACCCTGCACTAAAAAGCGTGAGTTGCTTTAACGAGTTTTAATTTCCACCACATTCCGCACAGCCTCACTCTTCCAGCTGAGGTTGCTTACTCAGCTGTGAGATTCCAACTGAGTCCGTTTTACTCGGTTGAAGTAATTTTTAAGGGTTAAGTTTTAAAATCCTAACTGGTGTATTCCCCCCCCCCCCATACACCAGTAACTCGTTTCGGGACCATCAGAGTTGTACTTTTATCTTATCATGTTCAATTTGCATAATTTTGAATCCAATTTTCTAAAAAATCAAACAAAGCACGAACGAGCATCATATTTTACAAATTAACAATAGTTAAGTACAAAACTCACTACAAACATGAGTTCTCAATACAAATTGACATCAATTAAGCTTATAAGGATGAGAAAATTCATGTTTGACAGATTTTTATCGAGTACTATTACCCAACAGGTTTAAAATGGCTACATACAATAAAGTCACAATTTTAATCCAGATGTTGAAAAATTCTAAACAAATTTAGATTTGAAAAATACATAATGAAAATACAAATATATTTTTCTCAGCCTTTGGCTAAGTTAGAGATAACAATTTATCATAAACCAACGAGACGATTCAAACAGACATAAAAAGAAGATTTTTTTTTACTAATTTTAGTTAATATTAATTTTGTAGTGTTCAGATTTTAATTGAGTACTATTACCCGACAGGTTTGTGATAAGTATATAGTACAATAAAGTCACTATTTTAATCGAGATGTAGAAAAATTCTAAACAAATTTAGATTTACAAAATAAATAATGAATGAGTATCTGGTTTATTTTTATTCATAATTAATAAACAACATAAAAAATTCTAAATAAGATATTTAGATTCTAAACAAATTTAGATATGTAAAATATAATTTATTTTACCAAGTTTGATGTATAATTAACGCAAACAACATAAAAAAATTTAAATAAGATATAAAATTATTTTTAAATATAAGTCAGTATTTGAAGAGAAATTCTAGAGACAGTGGGGGAAGCGTTGAGAGATAAAGACAATTTTTCAAAATTATAATAGTGTGGTTTGTTGTTTGGTTGTTTTATCGTTTGCAAGATGGATGTATTTATTCCCTCGCTCACTTTTGTGAAATAAAATACTAATTTACTAAAACAAACTATTTTTGAAGTATATTTAAATAGATAAAAATAAAATTATTTTCTGTCGAGTCTCGACGGGCTACTTACTAGTATATTTATATAGTATATATGTACATATATTATCATGATTGTAAGTTTGTAACTATCTGATGCCTTAAGTATATAATGTCAATTTTCCTTGCGTGTATTGTCATTGTTTTATTGGTGTAACTCAACCTTCTTCTAGTCTATGTTTATGAAGGCACTAACATCACTATACACCTAGCTTATGCCATTATTGTTTAACGGCACACATCTCTGTATTTTTCACGATGGAATTGGTGTACGTAGAAGGATCCCACATATATATATCAATGGTAATCCCACCACAGTTACGAGCTATGCATTTCCCAACAGCGGTCAGCTCATCGGGGCACTACGTACTCATCAGTCTAGGCTTCCCAAACCATAGGGGAATTCACGTAATGATGATTATTTACCCAATCCTCAATGCATACCGGTTATGCAAATATACATTAATTCAATTGATCACCTATTGGTTCTAGCCGATACTAATTCATAATTAATTTCCTCATCATAATCATCTAAACCAATAAAATACATGCTCCCTCCGTCCACGAAAAAGACACCTATTTTGTCATTTTCGTTTGTCCACGAAAAATACGCCTGTTTTATTTTTGGTCAATTTTCTCCTAACATTTACCCTCCACTTTATCACTTATTCATTCATTTGTCATTGTTGGTCCACACAATTTAGTTTAGTTTAATCCTCCACTCAACTCAAATGAGACCTCTATTACACTCACTTCAAACACAAGCCATTATTTAAACCCTTTAACGACAATTAAAAACTACTCCGTATAGTAAGTGGGACACTTACTCCACACACAACACACTCCACCAGAATTATTAAACCCCGTGCCAAAATGAAATATGCGTCTTTTTCGTGGACGGAGGGAATACAATTCATATGTTAATATGAATTCATCTATTAATATGTTTCTAATATCTATCTTTATCCCTAATAACCTGATAATTAAATTATAATTATTAAAATATTTTGATGAAAAATACATAAAATACTGGAATTTATAAATTCAATATTAATAAAATTCATGTAAACAAACAATTCTTTATTTTTATTCAGAACTAATAAAAACCAATTGATGACTCCATTAAAATAAATATTAATAATAAATTAAATACCAAGAGCGCAAATCTCTGTAAAACTATTTAAAATCAATATTTATCTAATTTCCTTTATCATGAAAATATAACATAATTTCGTCATTTTGTTTTTCTGAGTTGGAATAATGAGAATTGAGTGAGACAATATTAATCTATATCCGATGTTATGTAAAATAGAGAGCATGAAAACATTATACACGCTCTGTTATTTAAAAAAAAATATTAGTAAATTATAATTTAAGTGAAAATAAAAATGACTAAAAAAAGTGACATAAGTTGAAGATAATACTATTCAGAGGTCGATCCAAGATTTGATAATGGGTTGGGTTGATAAATGATAAGTAAACACTTCAAATTTTTTTAAGGCCATAATTTAAAGTTGAAATAATTTAATGCATTAGAACAAAAGAAACATATTTAGCTTTAATAGGCAAATGGTACATAAAATTAAACTTATTTCTTATTTTTAGGGGTGAAAAGCTATAATTAACTTTGATTATTATGTCTAAAGTTTCTACTAACACATTTAGTGCTTCAAATAAACAAGATAATTTTCTTTTGAAGAAATAAATGTCACGATTAAAAGAAATTAAATATTTTGATTTAATTAGCTGTACAAATATTTGTGTGTAATGCAAATTATTTAATAAAAAGTTAGTTGAGGTGTTTTTGAACTAGGCTAGGCCCACACGGTAAAAATTTAATTTTTTTTTTAAGTATAGCATTGAGATTTAATGAGTTAAAAACTCACAATTTTGCACTGGACTAGACAACTCAGTCCTAATGTAGACCCGCGTCTGATACTACTAAATGATAAAGTAATATACACATAGTGATTGATTAGTATGGGAATAAATTGTTTGTTGCCAGTGCCACGAATTCTAAGAATCTACATAAGCATGCTAATTTGGCCCAAAAGTTTTAAATCCACTCACTCTCTTTCCACGTCTTTGAGATGTTTGGATTCATTTCATGCTATTCTTTCTTCTCAAACTCTCTTCACAAATGCATTCGTACTGTATCTAGACTATATATTGTCATTCAATTTCAAATGATTTCTTCCTTTTTTTTTTTTTTTTTTTAATTAAGCCAACCACCGCATTATATTCATCTCAAACTATATCTTCTGGATTCGCAAATCTTGTTTTGCATTCTTAAATAGTTATGATTGATGGGCCTCAGCTAAAAAGGGCTTAATAACTGTTCATAATTAAATAGTTTACGCATTTGACTGGCAAAACATAATACTACTATTATATAGTAAAAGTTTGTAGTCGCATCATTATAATTCGGTTGTTGTTTTTTATTTCTTCAAAATGAAAACTGATTGTACATCTTAAGGTTCAAATTAATTGTTAGTAACAAAAAGCTAATAAGAAAACTTATAAAATTGCCCCTAATATGCAAGCCTCCGACATTCTAAATTTGTGGTCAAGACTTAAGATCCTAGGAGTAGGCGTGTTAAGCTTTACATTGTTAATGTTCCCCACATCTTCATTTATTTATATAGATGATTTTGTTTAATATATAGAGATATCACCTTTTCGATATAATCGCATAATCATAAAGTTGGAGTAATGAGTCCGATAACTAATTACTTGTCGCTGACAGATGGCGGATTTTTTGAGGACGATTAGGACTATACTAAGTAAGTAAAGCAATATGGTTGAATGATTAGAATTAATATGTGTGGCCGATGCTCGAAACTTTAGTATTGTGAAAAAAAGTGAAGCAAGAAGCAGCACAAAATTTAGGAATTCATTCATGCATATAACTTTAATCACATATGATGCTTTAATTTAATTTGTGCTACGTGTTACATTTGAGGAACTAAAATTGGCCCATTTATGTCTGCATGCTGTGCCGGTTCCAAACATCATACGTGCACAATATAATCGCTCCAACTTATGAGATCATTAATACCTAGCTAACACGATAATGTCCAAATTGCCATTGTTTTGGTTGATTCTGCCTACACCAAAATTAATTCCAATGCACACGATGCGTGTGATTATTACTGTATATGGGCAAATAGGAAGCTGCATTTACATAGTGTGCTTCCACTAGGATGTATTTAGAGACACGTGTCCCCCAAAATTAATTTAATCAAATTAAATCATAATTTAATTATTTGAACCATGGTTTGGCAAATGAGTTAAACACACTTTATTAAAACTTTTGTTCTTCCTCCCGCCATATCTTGTTCGTCGTCGTTGAAATCGTCGTGGATCTTTCCTTTTCACCAAAAACTCGTCGCCGACTTCACCGCTTTCGCCGTCCCTGCATTTTGAAACTGTTAAGTTAGTGTGTCGTTTTTGCTTGTTTCCCATATTTTTAGTTATCTTCTCCCCAGTTCTCCAAATATGGGTGATGCCAACCAACAACTACTTCGTGGATTATCTGCTAAACATTGTATAGTTCTATTGCAAATTTTTATAATCTGGTTTTGTTCACTTAAAATTCTGTTCGTCATCTCATGTTTTCCCCAATCTTATTTTGAGTTGTTCTTCTTTTTTCTTCTTTTGATTTTACTGATTGAAGAGCCATTAAAACCAAACAAAACATTAAAGAAAGTAAGCTGGGGCGGTGGTGGGAGACAAATGAAAAGCAAATGACTAATCCCTAATTTCTGAACAAGAATAATACAGAAACCCTAAAATATACCATGTCTTTCGGAAAATTATTGAAAACGAATGAAAAACAGAATGGAGAAGGGACCGAAGCTTAAGAAACATAAAATTTGCAGACAACAATGGCCGACACCTAAATGAAAGCTTCATCGGCGATGGATTAATTAATGGAAGCAAGTGGGCCATACACTAACTCGGCCACAATTAGATACTTATAACAAAAAAAAGCAATGCAAAAAAAATGAAAGGAAATGAAATACACTATACAATTGGACGGTGGATTACATAGTGAAGCACACTAGGTGAAAGTAAGATCCAACTTCCCCTGTATATGTTATCGGATATTAGACAGTACATATATAGCTCTCTCGATCTATGAATGTAATAGATTGTCAAATTTAGAATAAATTCAATCAAACTACTTGACTAGCTAAGCTTACTGCGAACACATTCTAAATTGTGTAATTAATAGAAATTAAAGAGAGATAGTGATATCCGTGTCGTGTGGAATAAAATCACAAGTTCATATTCTACGAACCTCCTCTAAATCAAGCCTTCCACGCCTCCTTGACCTTCAATTGGTGGTATCCAGATTGAAGATTGATCTTTGAAAACACTCCCGCCCCTCTCAGCTGATCGAATAGATCTTCGATCCTTGGCAGTGGGTACTTGTTCTTGATGGTGAGCTTATTAAGCTCTCGGTGATCAATGCACAACCTCATCGACCCATCTTTCTTTTTGACAAACAAAACCGGTGCACCCCAAGGCGACACACTCAGCTAGTACCATTTATCTATTTGTGTGGTTTCTAAGCAATTGGCCAATTACATATAAGGCCAAGTGCCAAGTGCCAACAAAAAAGAATGGTTGAATTAATTGTTTTGATTTTTTACTCTTATGCAGACTTTAACCTTCTTCAATTCCTTCTAAAATGCTTTTAACAAGCTTTAATTTACCGTTATAAGTACAACGTGCCAAAATCAAAGTATGGCGTCACTAATCCAGTTACCAACAAAAAAAAATATAAAAAAAGTTGAAATAAAATTGATTTGCTTAGACTTATAACATGAGATCAATTACTCAATTACTCGTGTTGGTGTAAACGGATAGTAATAAGTTGATAAAAAAGGGAAGAGGAAAAAGGGCGAAATATAATTTGTTGGGTTGGCTAGTACAAATTCATAGCAGACAAGACAATACATCCTAATCGGGCGGGATATATAATGGTTATTACCGTTGCAAACAGTTGGGCCCGCATGTGAATGTGATACAGTCTCCCCTCATTACTCATATACTATTTGCTTTGGGCCTCACCTGCCTCCACACCCAATACAATTTCTTCCTCGTAAATTGAAGTATTAACCTACATTTTCAAATTAGAAGCAGGCTACAACTCCACCAATCAACGGAAAAACGACAGTAAAATCTCTATTGAATTTCAATAGAGAAAAGAAAACCCCCCCGTATGTTTAATCAAACAATTAGGAACTAGTATTTAATCAATACTCACACCTAGTAGTCACCTAACAACGAAATTGAAACTCTAAACCTCGAATATATATATTTTAACTATAAACCACGTTCTCAACGTAGATATCTCATCTTCTTGCTTCGCTTAGTAAAAAATCTGCTGCTTATTGACCTTTGCGAGAATTTTTTGTTATTTTACTTGCGTGTCGCTGCTAATTCTATTTTAAAAAAAAAAAACAAAAAATGGAAGAATTGGAAATTGTACATGAATAATATCTCTCAATAATAGTAATTTAGTTATGATTATAAAGTAGAAATAAAAAAATGAGATAATTATAAAATGAAGAAGATGATGTGGGCGCCTATATAAGTCAATTGAAGAAGTAGTAGATCTCCTAATCCCAACTATTCTCTCATTTTTTTTCTTGCCAACAAAAAATACGAAACATACATACTCCAGTCCACACACGCAATATTGATATTAATTGTAATTACTAGCTCATAATTTCCTCATCGATCTTTGTTGTGTCTCTAGCTCTTGAGTCTTGATCTCCATTTCAACATAAAATGGCCACATTACCTCTCTCCCTCGTGCTTCTCCTTCTCATGCTCATGCTCTCTCTCACAGGTGCATATTTCATTTGATTCATAATTTGTTCTCACTTAATTAATTTGTTTGTTTTCTTCGCATATTTTCATCCACCTTCTAATCTACCTATTTCTGCTTTAATTAATGTCAGCTCGGACCGCATTATCGGCCACATTCACCTTAGTAAATAAATGCTCCTACACGGTCTGGCCGGGAATCCTATCCGGCGCCGGCACCCAGCCGCTCTCCACCACCGGATTCGCTCTCAACTCCGGCGACTCATTCCCCATCTCCGTCCCCGCCTCCTGGTCCGGCCGCATTTGGGGCAGGACCCTCTGCTCTCAGGATTCCGCCACCGGCAAGTTCACCTGCGTCACCGCCGACTGCGGCTCCGGCACCGTCGAATGCTCCGGCAGCGGGGCCGAGCCGCCCGCCACATTGGCCGAGTTCACGCTCAACGGCTCCGGCGGCCTCGACTTCTACGACGTCAGCCTCGTCGACGGCTACAACCTGCCCATGATGGTGGCCCCGCAGGGCGGGAACTGCTCGACCACGGGCTGCGTGGCCGACCTCAATGAGTCGTGCCCGTCGGAGCTGAAGGTGGTGGCGGGCGGGGGCGGGGGCGCGGCGGTGGCGTGCAGGAGCGCGTGCGAGGCGTTCGGCGACCCAAGATACTGCTGCAGCGGCGCGTACGCAACACCGCAGAGTTGCGGGCCCACACAGTATTCGGAGGTGTTCAAGAATGCGTGCCCCCGCGCTTACAGCTACGCTTACGACGATTCAACCAGCACCTTTACGTGTGCCTCTGCCGACTACATCCTCACCTTTTGCCCTACTCCTTCCGCCAGGTACCACCACTACTAACTACTAACTCATTCATTTCTCTCTCTCTCTCTCTCATTACGTTTCTTTTCTAATACTACTATTACACTACCATAATTGTTAAACCAGTCCACACACACATATTACTAGTATTTTTTTTAATAAACCACACATGACACATCATCTTCTAGTATTTGCTAATTTGTGTGATACTATCATCTTTAATGACACACATGTTTCATTTAGAAAATTTACATACACAAAGTCAAGTTGATTCCACCCAATTAAAATATATAATTAATTACTAGTATTAATTTTTGAAATTGATAATATGATAATATATTAGTCCTCCAATGAAGACAATATATAGTATATATAATGTCATACAAATTAGCAATAGAATATACTAGTACAATTAATTAATTGTAGCACAATAGTAAAATTAAGTATAGATATATAGTTCGGAAATATAGGAAATGGAAGCATTGGGAATGCATAAAGTTGTATAAAAGGGGGCTTTTAATTTAGAATTGAATTCGTGAGTCTGTTCCTGCAATTTATGTGTGTAAAAGAAACATTGCCACATGGTTTACAAGCGGATAGTAACGAAAAGTGACGAAACTATTGGATGCGTAACATGTGCAATTAATTGTTTAGTAGCTAATTATACCTTATTGTACAAATAAATTAACATCCTTGTATTTCTTTCTGTCGATCCCTTTTTGGAAATTCCTTTTATTTCATCTCCACTTTTCCATGTAGTCATCTAATTATGTTGTGGCCATGTGCGGTTTCCAAACCCCATCCCAATTGCATGCTTTGAATCTCTCTTTCTTTTCACCACTTTTATTATTTTTGGCGGTTATGAATATGCATGTCATACTATGAGTATTTTTCTGCTGACGAGTCCCAAACGATTAGTATTATGATTATATATTCTTGAGAAAAGCAGCACCGTCCAAAATCGATTGTTTGCGTAATCTTTGATGTATGTTAATTTATTTGAATAAATTAATTGACTGATTAACCTTCTGGTAAAGACAATCAAGTAGAATAAGCAAATGAATAAAAAAATTATAAAGGCGTGGGCTAGATTTGTTTGGACTTGATTAGTAGTAATGAATTAATAAGGAAATTATTGGTGGTGAATGTGCAGCAAAAAAGCAAGTGGAGTGGCAATAGCTGGGCCAGGAAGTGTCTCCTTAGTTACAAACGGAGTTCATCACCCTTGGCAATATCTTTCTTGCAGTTTGATCGTTGTAGCGGTTATTTTACAGTTATGGCGGTGGTTTCATTGACTCTAGTCGTGATACGGTTATTCTTTATGAGGAATTGAGCCGAACATGCAAAATTACCGTTTCTGGTATGTAGATGAAACTTTTGTAGGGCTTATTTGAGGATGTGAGGTCATGTGAGTATGTTGTGGCAATTTTAAACCAAGAGAATTGAACAAAATTGTTTAAATTAAAGAGGTTGATTTTGTCAGAATTAGAAGATGCTTCACACATTCTTCTCTGTTGAGATTTCTGTATACGTTCTGACGGTGATTAGCCTCGTTACATGTAATTAATCAAATGCGATCCTTTTATTTCATTATATAGTATTTCATCTCGTGTATGCCACTTGTGTATTTTTTAAGTTTTTTCTTAAGTTTTGCTACTTATTTTACTAAGCAATAATTAACTTTTTGCGGGAACACATAGCACGGCTGCAACCCTACTACGAGTGACGGGGAATTAAAACAATTTAATTCTTTCGATTTGTCGCACTTATTGATTTTTTCTCTTATTGGTTGTATGGAATATTTAGTACTTGCTTGTGGTCCCATAATTAATTACATCAACATTGTTATGCAAACGTACCACTAAAAAAAGAAAAATCATGAAGATATAAAATTAATCAAATACTGACTATAGTTTATTAGGGTACTTTACTTACGATATTAATGTGTTAGTGTATTATTATGATTATAATTATAGTAATTATTATTACTATTATTGATATGGCATGTACATTAATTATTTCATAAGAGGAAAATGTTGCATGCCAAATTCATTACGCATCAGATATTTTAATGTTGGCTGAATTCATGATCGTCGTACAATAAATAGATGAGGCACTCCCTATTGCAATCCGTAAACTTTTGATTAAGTCGATTTTTTTTTTAATTAAGTAATATCAATTTTATTTGGGGTATTAAATAAACCATGTTTTGTAACCAATAAATTCTAATTAATAATTAACGAACTCTAATCGAAGACAAATAAATTCTAACTAACGTTAATGAAGAACAACAAAATTAAAAGAAAAAATAAAATAAAACAAAAATAAGGATATACATAAACAAACATGACCATGAGAGAGAGTATACTATTAGTAGAGTTTCGAACTTTAGATGTGAGTCATGTGTGAATCTTGCCGCCGGAATTTTATATTGAGATTTTATTCATACTAATGGACAACATTGGCTGTATACTTTTATTCGATAAAATTAATTAATTATAGATATTGAATTAAATAAAACACAGTTCATGGCTGCCAGGAGGAGACATTTTACCTTTTACTTAGCTCAAATGAAAGGAATTATATATTCAACTTTATTGACAGCTGTAATTGAGACATGGTGAAAACAACTCTAATAATTCTTTAAATTGAACATGGAGGAAAATATATATATATATTTCAAATGAACAATTTTGGATAATATATAATATGCCTTTGAAAAGTTTCTTGATTGATTTGAGCTCCTCAACTTGCTCATTGCGACCTTTCACGTAATTTGATTAATTTAAAATTTTATGGTGTAGTTAATGCTTCTATTCCAAGATTGAATTCTTTTACAGGCAAAGCGAAAAAAAATAAAACTAAATCGTACAAGATTTTCTGATTTTGATCACCAAATTTTTTTAAATGTATTAATTTTGCTATATATTAGTATTAATTTATCAATATTGTATTTAAATTAATATTTTGACCATCATTAAGCTACTTTTTGCCACATACATATAATATCCTATTTAGCATTTTGCTGGTCAAAAATATAGAAACTATAATTCGACAAGTGCTTGAATTGTGAAAAAACTTATTTTCTTACAACTGTTGTCACGACTGGCTTTCGGCCACTCTGTAGGGTTGGTTGTAAAATAGATAAATCTGATTAACGTACGTATTGCATCACGACTATAATCGTACTTTTTTTATTTTTTTTATTTTTTCTAATAATCTTGAAGCATTAACTTATCGTGTAGCCGAAAAGGAGGAAATATATATGAGGCGATAAGGCATCTAGTAGACCAATAATTTATCCAGAAGACTAACCATCTACAGTATCAAACAATTTAGCTTTTGTTGCATGTAAACATAATCATGTTTTGAAATATAGTGGTGCAGTTTCAACGGACCATTATACATAGATATATAAAGGTTGGGCGAAAATTAATCATGTCGTAAGTTGATAAAAACATAATCAATTAGAAACTGATGATCCATTTGCGTCGCTCTTATAGTGTAACCTCATTCTCTTGTTTAAGTAAGCATTTTAAAAACAATCCAACCTGGTTAAATATTTCCATTCTATGTGTAGGCTATTTTTATTTTTGTTACTTAAAGCTGTTGTCCAAATAAATAAATCCGCGCTATTAATGAAGTTCATATGTGAATTCGCAATGCAAGTGGAAGTGGTCATCTTCTTCTTGGCTAAATATGATGACATACATAGTACAAAAGAAAAAGGTCTAAATCCTACGAACACCAATAAAATGGAAAGATCATCTTGTATCATTAACAATAATAAATGGGTTAAACTGAGAGTGATAGTGAAAGTGCAGGTCTAAGATCAGTAAAATAACTAACGAAGCTCTAATAATATGCTGTTTTGCATTTTTCAGAAGTAGGGAAAATATATATATATATATATATATTCGCATTTGTATTATTTACATAAATGCGAATCAAACATTTTTGTACGTACAATATTGAAAATTTGAAATATATAAAAAAGCATTAAAAATTGTGATACTATTACTATCCAATTAGTCAAGAAAATGATATGACTTTGCATTTTTTTTTTTGTCATGGAACCCGCTGCCGCGCACTAGATAAAGGTATGACTTCTATATTTTTTTTAATGTTGTTGGAACCCGCAACCACTACTTTGAGTGCTCACTGGGTATATGACTTTGTATTTAATACTACAAGGTAAGTGCTAGATTGATCAATCTGATTGGGATCAAAAATATTTATTCACATCAAACCAATAAAAAAATGTTTTTTTTTCATTTAAATCTCTCTTTATCTTTAATAAGATGATTTTTTTTATTAGGGAATATATACGATTCCTTAACCCTTTCTCCTCATATATAGCTGAAATAAAATAAGAAAACGATGTCTCAAATTTAATCTGGGTTTTGACAAAAAACAAAACCAAAAAAAATAATCTGCGTTTTGACAAATGATGTCAGAGATTAGCGTCTCTTTCATGTCCATCTCTCACGTCAAACACATAATATATATATAGATAATTAATATGTTTTAATAGTACTATTATTCAAGAAAACCTTGATTTTTCAGATGATCAAGGGGTGGGGTGTTTCACCATTTCTAATAACGCCCTTTATATCTGATGTTCGGCTTTTAGAATTGTTATTAAGGTGGACGTTACAAAGTCGATTGCATAAATCTAAGGATTGTACGTTAATCAGATTCATATATAATAATTTACTAAAATTAAAGTTGATCCAATAAAATCCGTATTAAACAAGTTACATGAAATTGTCGGAGAAATATATGAATATATATGAACATATAAAGTAAAACTTTCGAGATCAATCGATCATATCGTTTCACTTTAATAATGTTACTCAATTTAATTGGAGAACAAAAGTCGACCGGAAATGCAAAGTTTGATAATTTTAACTATATTTTAAAATGATAGTGTAAAATAATACTCCATTCATCCCTATTTAGTATGGTGCGAGGGGCGTGTACAAGTTTTAAGAAAAAGTAGATAAATATTTGGCAGAAATATTTTAAGTAGATGAAGGGATTCATTTATGATGTGTTGTAAATTTCTTAGTAGATGAAGAAATTTTACAGAGATAAATATATTGAATTTTTAAGGATAAAAAATTAAAACACATGTCTTTAAAAAGAAAATATAAATTGGAATCGCTAAAAAAGGAAAGTATGTATAGTAACTTGGTAAGCTGGGACGGAGAGCGTATTTGATTTGTCAACCAAAATGTTACAAATACATGCATTTTGGGCCCAGCTTCAGTTAGGGTTAATATCTCTAAGCCCAACAATTGGGCTGTAAATGGGATGACTGGTGGCCCGCTGCTTCCTTTTCCTCTTTATCCATACTACTGCATAATGATATTACCTTATTTATGATAAACTACTTATTTTCATTAAAGTATCTCTATATACTATTGAATACACCTTCTAAGAAATTGTCACACGTTACTTTCAAACAAAAGAAATTGTCACACGTCAGTACAAAAAATAAGCTAAAAGTCCGAACATTAAATTGTTTAGGTCTTCGTACTTAAGAATCACTTAATGCAATTCCTAACTTTCTGAGTAATAATAAGGATAAAATAATTCCGCAATATTACTGTAATAAATATAGTGGCTAGATGTCACAAAAATACTGTTGGAATTACTATATAGTAGTTGGCATCAATTTCATTTCGACCAAAATACATAATTCAATGTCCAAATATAGATTGGTCGATTTGGAACTTTCACAAAATCATTAAAAAATTAAATTATATATATTAAGTTTCTAATATTTATTCTTTGAATATACATTTTCTTTAGTCAACCAAAGAGTTGAGTTAAAGAAAAGCAAGCATATATACATGAAAGGGAGGGTGTTATAATTATTATTGTTTTGAAAGCCGTATTAACCAGTTTTATTCTTACAGGCTTAATTCTTTTCTAATGTCCAGGACCAGATATACAACTGAGCTTGTTTTCATAAAAGGTAGTACTAATGTTTTTATTAATAAATTTTATATATCTCTATTCAACCTTCTGATTGACTAATGGATTTTGTACATTAAGAGAATAAGTATGTGCATATTAGAAAGTTTACTGCTTTTTCAAGATTTTTTTAATCTTTATGAAAATTTCAATCAACCTATATAAGTGGGATAGATGAAGTAGTAAATTAAAGATAAAAATTAATTTTAATTACGTAATAATTTATGTTTCTGGTGCACAACCGGACTTCACATGTTAATAATGTACACTATTAATTAGAATGGAAAGAATTAAAGGAAGCTAAAAGAAAGACAAAAAAGTGTTAATTGGTCAAACATCATATCGAGAGAAGGGATTGTTCACTAATTTCTTTCACACTATAAGTACACAAGTGTAATTAAATACATGGAAGTAAGATCGTATTTTACAAAGATTGTATTAATTCTAGCAAGTATTACTTTCAATTATTCCTCATCTATGTAGACTTTCGAAATTCTAGAAGTAAACAAATAATGATAAGAACAAAATAGCAAAAATAATTAAGAATTCCAATAAGGGAAAAGATATCTTAAGACTTCGATTTCAATGGATAATTAAACTTAAACTCTTATCAATCAACCAATTAACAAGGGATTTAACTCTTCTTGGGACAATTACAAATTTTACTTAAACCTACTCTCATAGTGCCTAAACCGTGGATCACTCACTAGGGTTTTCGTCTCTGATAAACATCATAAGCAAGCAACTCCAAGAGATCCTAAGATTAAAGCCCTCACACAAAGCATTTTATCTGCATGTATTTCCTATTTTAGTTTTATCTTCAATTTGAATTTTATATTTTCGAATACGATTTAATTTTATATAACACGTAGATATGGACCTATGGTATTGCCACTGTCTCAATATGTAAGCATACTAAGAAGAAAACAAGCTAATTAATAAAAGAAATATAAATTAAAGTGTATTAACGCAGTGAAACAAAGTAATTAATTAATTGGCAGCCCCATTAGTTGTGCTTTTTAATTCTCTGAACTTTTCCCCTTTACCTTAGCTATAATTGTGAGCATAAAATCTGTATCATCTGTCAAACATGCCCTTATCAAAACAAGCCTTTAGTTTTCCATTCCTAATTTAAGAACAACTGTAATAAAATATATGATCAAATTATCTATTACTATTTTATTCCAAATTAATTAATTTGATATATTTGATACTATAAGACAAGAAACGTTTTGTATCTAAAAATTCTTCAAAAATTTAATAAGTTTTCCTTTTTTAATGCGACCAGTAGAAAATCACCTACGTTGCACGTGGTTTACATTCCTTGTAAATATTTCTTTTATTTTGTACATTATAAAGATAATTCATTTATCATACGATACTATTACATTATTTTTTCCTTTAATTATCTCTTTTAAGACCCAATAATTGTTTTTACATTGATTTAGAAATAAACGTTGTGTTTCAAGTAAGACAATTAGATGTTTTATCAAAAGCTTATATACTAATATCTATGTGACTTATGTATGACATTATCTACGTACAATTAATTAATTGTGGATTTAAACAACGTAATAATTAAAAAACTGATAATGAAAACATAATGACTAACAAAATAATGGTGTTAATACAAAACTGTGGTGTAATTGAGCTATACGAATTAAGATATTTTCTGTTGAATTTTATACACTCAAACCTCTATTTAGTTTGCAGACTCATTTTCGTTGAACTTGTTAAAGTTAAAAATCATTCAAATCTCCATTATAATTTTAAAGTAGATAATGTCCATAAATAACTATTGTAATAAAAATTTACTTATTTAATTGGTGAATTATACTCATCCACCAAACATACTATGTACATATATTGATTGATATTCATCGAAAACTAAAATGTGTGTGTGTGTGTGTGTGTTTGTAAACATTATTTTTGGGAAGTAAATTATTTATTAAGTCGTACTTATATAATATTGAAGCCATATGAATATAAATATGAGTCTAAAGTCATCAACATTAAAAATTGAGTCTAAAATATTCAATTGACTGAAAATATAAAAATATCTCTAAAGGTTGGTATAAAGTATGTCAATAAGGAATGATATTCTTTAAGATTATGTACACAAATAATGAAAAATGAACAAAAGGAGAACATCAATTGTATATTTTTATTTTTAATTTTCTCAAAAATTCATTTCCCTCTTAAAATATTTGTTACTGAATTAATAATAATAATAATAACTCCTTCCGTCCCAAAAGAACATGTATTTTCCATTTATATCATCATTTACATAATTCTTGAAACCAGTGTCATCTCAACCAATGTGTGTTCTTGTCAACATTATTATAAACTTTACTCTTACCTTAAAATTAAAATTACGTAACATCAAGGAGGAGGAGAGAAGTCACTAATGCATACTCATGAAATTACTCATCATTCCTATGAATAACGACAATTCCTAACAGCAATTATGCATGCCATTAGATTATGAAGAAATTCTTTAATCACCATTCCATTTTCATCATTTTTCTATACATCAACCACCATATAATATTCATATTCTTAAATTAATTTGATACTTGTCATAGTATGTAATTATAAATGACCTCACGTATATACTACATCATCATCCATCATATTTTGATATAGTATTTCATTTTGGAATGTCCATAAAAATTGGGAATTTTCATGCTTGGTCATTACTATCTTTCACTATATGGGGGACCTTACTTCACTCACCTCAAATGTACCAAAATCCGTGCTTTCATAAGCTACGTCCAAATATGGTGAAAGGGAAAAGTATAATACACTTCGTATTGTCAGTATGATTTTGATAAATTAAATATTTAATAATGTATCTTTCACCAAATCTTTTTTTCACAAGACATTCATTTATGATTGGCCTTGTCCAACATTGATTTATTCTAGCTTATCTTTTCATAGTCATATCCTTCCAATTAAATGTGATTGTAAATTGAGATATGTATATATAAAAAATGACTTTTATTTAGGACTAAAAATATGATAATATAAAATTTAATTTAAAAATAAATATTTATTAAATAAGTAAGAAAATGATTTACTCCATGTTTATAATTATGTTTGCACAATTCTAAAATTTACAAATGTACTTTTTAATTCATTATTTTACCATCTTAACTGTTCTCATAAATTATTCTTCAATACACACCGTTTACAAACATGAAATATTCAATTTAGTTAAAGATAGCAATAAAGCAAACATATTTAATTAGTAGAGGTACCAACTACTTTTTAAGATTTGATTCTATTCTTTTGAAATTCAAAATAATATAGTACCTCTAACTTTGTTGAATAAGACCCTTAACTTTACAATAATGTTTAAATAAGGCTAGCATTTTTCTCGTCGCTCAAACATTGACTAAACTAACGGGTGGAGGTGATGTGGATAATTCAATGTCAGCTATGAGGTGTTTTACTCTGACATGCATGACAGAATTATTGTAAGAAAAAAGTGAATATCGAGATGGATTAGATCATATTTAACACTATGTTTTCAAATACTGAACATTCTTCCTTCATTAGAGCATTTTATCGAATAGAAGATAGAATAATATTCAAACACCATCTCTACCGGTCGAAATAAAAGGCATGCCTTAGTTAAATGTTTTTGTAAAGTTTATGATGTTTTTTCAGCAAAGTTTAAAATTTAAGTCATAAATCATAAAGTGGTAAAAGTTCGGACCACAAATTATAATTTGGCTTATTTCAATCCTACTAAATTTTCATTTTTAAGGTATATATACTTAGATATCATTCACCAATATTTCTAACCTCGCATCATGTTTTATAGACCTTGTATTTTTCTAATTTTTCAAATTTGATTCAACAATATTCAATTTAATCCAATTTGAATTAATTAATTCCAATAGAAAATTATTAATTTTAATTGAATTTTTTTCATTCTAATTATGAATTATCGATCCTCGTCAGAATTTATTAAAATTTCTTAACCGTATTATATATTGCAATAGTTTATATGATAAATTTATTATACACGTATATATAATGGATAGATATATTATTTTCATTATATATCATAGGGGTTTATTAAATTTATCATATAGGGTTTTATTTGAAGAACGATTTTGAGTATATGATATGATGATACAGAGACATGACATGCGTTTTTTCTTTTCTTATACATATATGATTACTTTTTTTTGTTGTTCTTATCCTTCTTCAAATAGAAGTCTAATATAATTAGAATTTTTTCTTTAATATATTTCATTGGGCTTTTATAAATTATATTTATTGGATATCTTCTAAGTAACAAATATAGATTTACATTATTCTCCTGAATATAAATATAACAAGGGGATATATTAGGCAAATCAAATTTTGCAAAAATTCACTCTTTTATAGTAAGTATAGATAGATATAGATATAGATTATATATGTACCATTCAAATTTGTTATTTTGACATGTACGTACGATCATGTTATTCTGTTCATGGCATTTTCACATTCAGATTGCTCCAATATTTGGTCGAGCGCTTTACGGAAAGGAATGCATTTGCCTCCTTTTTGTAGTGGATGATGCATGCAAAACTTTAGTAAAATAAGAGAGACCAATCCTAACATTCCTATAATTAACAACACACTCTCTAAAAATGTTCATCAATATTCGGATTCAATCTCCATCTTTCATCCTTACATGAAATTTGTCTCACGTATTCTTATATAGGTGAAGAATAAATTATACCATTATATAACTATAGAAGCGGCTTTTGTAATAATAATAATAATAAATTATACCATCATTATTATTATTATTATTATTATTATTATTATTATTATTATTATTATTATTATTATTATTATAACAATAATATATGGTTCCTTAAAATGCTCCATATATCATTTGCTCCAACTTAATTATCTCTCTATTACCAGGATGATGAGTATAATTAGACAAAAATTTGGGTGCAACTGTTCCACCGTAGGATACCCGTCCATTTGACCCGATCCGGCCCGACCTGACCCGTTTGACCCGGTCAAACCCCCCTTTGACTAGTTTTTTTTTTTTTTTTGCCGTTTCTTCTATGGTCAAGACGCAAGCGAGGGGAGCCGAAGGCCTCGGAGCGAGCCGTAAAAGTCCAAAATATTGTCCGCCGATTATCCTTATTTTAGTAATCGGAGCGAAGGCGGAGCCGTAAAATCGGAGCCGAAGGCTCCGACGGGGAAAAAAAAATCTGGAAAAAAAAAAACTGGGGCGCGTGGGGCCCACGCGCGGGTCGGGGCAGCGCGTGGCGGGTCGGGTCGGGTTCTGTGCAGACTTGGTGCAAAAGTCTGCACAGGAGTGTTTCTCATATAATTAATGAACAAAACTTGTGTGCACATTCTGCACCCGACCCGACCCGACGCGCCGACTCGACCCGCACATGAGATCCACGCGCTGCGCATGGACCTCGTGCTTTTTTTTTAATTTTTAGATTTTTTTTTATTTCCAGATTTCTTTCCCCTCTTTTTTGTTGTTTGTCTCTTCATTTTTTTGTTTACCGCTTCATTTCTGGTCGAGATTGGAGCGAGGGGAGCAAAAGGCCTCGGAGCGAGCCGAAAAATTCAAATTGTTGCCCGACGATTATTTTTATATTAGTAATCGAAGCGAAGGCGGAGCCGTAAAATTGGAGTCGAAGGCTCCGCAGGAAAAAAAAACTGTAAATTAAAAAACAAAAAAAACTAAAAGAAAAAAAAGTCAAAGAAATGGTTGACTCGGATTGACCGGGTTTTATCAGGGTCGGGTCGGGTCGGATCAAACCCATCTCCACCATTGAGACGTCTGTACCAGAGTTGTTACTCTATAACTATCCTTTTGGTTTTCGTTTTCTTTTTCTTTCTTTTTTTTTCTTTTCTTTTCTTTCGTTGTTTAACTACAGATATTTTGGACACAGCTAAGACAAAGTAGGATGAAGAAAGTTTAAGATTGCTAGACAACTTTTTTCTTTTCCCTATCGCGATATAAAAGATAAGTCTAGATTGTGTAAAAAGAATATCAAGATAAGACTAATTTCTTTCCTTGTTAACTTGCACTAGCTGCTTCAACCAAGTTGAGATCTTCTATCCCATATTTTTTATGTCCTAGTTGTGTACCATATTAAATTTATTATATTTCAATAATGATAATTATAAATAACAAATAGAAACTGCAATGTAATAAATTGTAATTACCAAAGAATTGAAATAAAACACTATAAGCCCAATATATGGAATAATCAATTTTTTTAAGTCATCACACCCACATGATTCAACCCCTGTCCTAAAGCTAGGTTGGAGGAGAATCGTCTCACTAGTCAACTATTAATAACAACAATCTAAATCAAAACTTACAAAACTAATATAAATCTTGCTTATTAGGTATAATTATGATACTATAAAAGTAATCTAAAAGTACAAGCAATTGAAATTTAAAAAAAAAAAAAAAAAGACTGTACACATGAGAAAAAAATTATGGAATAGAGAGGATCATGTGGCATTGACGTGGCCGTATATCAAAATTAACGTCTCAATTTGTGCTTGAAAGTTTTTGAATGTTACAATAAATTGAACATTTTCCGCTGATATTTATATTTATTATTTCAAAATTTCCAAAACCTGGATCATAACAAAGATTTTGATTCTACCGTGATAGTTAATTAATTAATGTTTTCTTCCTTTTTTTTAAATAACTCAATAATTTTGGCATAGTATAGAAATTAATTAGGCCTCTGTTTAGTTCTTCCATTTTTTTTTTTTTTTTTTGACTTGTTGCCTAAAGATACCCTAGGCTAGCAAACATTTAGGTTGCATTGTATCACACAATATACTAAACCAGACTTTTAGGTGAACCTTTATTTTTTTAATTTACACACACATGATACGAACCCTTGATCACTTGATTAGAGAGAAAGTATCTTACCATTTGAGTTGCTCTTAGGTGAACTTGAGCAATGTCACTTGATACACTGACTAACTCTAAAGAGATCCGACTTTTAGTTCTCTGTCGACTGCCCAAACACACCTTAATGTTTAACTTATGACATGCACACACACAAATGACAAAACCCAAATTTTAGGTTAGATTAGATCCTCTATTCCATATCCGTGTTTTATCTCCTATTGCATTTATAAGAGAAGACACGTGTCACAATTAATGGTTCAAATTTAGGAAATATATTTTCTCTATATATACTCTAAATCTTGAATCCTTAGTCATTTCACATGTTGTTCTCTCATTAATGCAATAGGAGATAAATACGGAAATGCAATAGAGGATCTCAATTGGTTTTAGGTGTGTATCAGAACTTTTGTCAACTATTGAAAGAAAAAGGAAACGAAGGAAAAAAGTAATCAATTGACTAAAGTTTATTGAAACAGATTTTGGTCTTCTTTCTAAACGGAACATTTTAATCATTGAATGAACGATCTTCAACAATATCATCATGATCAGATAAAATAAATGTTCAAATTAGATAAAATAAAATATAATTTCACTACCTCCTGACTAGCGATCCAATTCTGTGTAACTGTGTTTAGGGGAGCCAGGGATTTTAATTTGAGGAGCAACTTCTTTCTATCTTAACAAATTTAAATTAAAACTTTTTAGGGGGGTTAACAAATTTAACTACTAGTGATTAGAGAAATGATAAAACTTTATTTGAACAGACATGCATGTTAAGAGTGTATACGAATTGAATTAGTAAAACATATTAGAAATTTCTTCATGCTTGAATCAAAAGTTTAGGTAAGTTTCTGCGTCTATTCATCCTACAAAATTTAAAAATATATACTACTCCTGGATACGATTTTAACGACACTAATCAGTGATCACTACATGATTACTATAATCATGATGCAAGTCTGCTTGAGCTGCAAGTTGGGGGACTTGGGATTAACACCACAAATTAATGAATTCTATAAGTAAAATATCATTGGAATAAAGCCTAATTTGTTGGGTCCGAACAAATTAGTGATGCAGTAGTAGTATTTAGTATTTGGAGTAGACTGTAGAAGCATTTTATCTTGGAAAAGGACAGTCGCTATGAGTGTGTGTCACATTTATATATAAATATGAGCACAACCAAGATGATTAAGATTCCCTTCCCACTCAATCCTCTCCACTCATTCCCTCAACCTCCACTGCTCCTCCGCCGTCGCCGCCCTCCCTCTCCCTCTCCCTCTCCCTCTCACAAATTGATTAAGGGGAGGAGCACCACCACCCCTTACTTCACTACTAGTAGTATTAAACATTCATTTGTTTGGTATTGCTATCATTCAACAAATTAATTAAATTATCATTCATCATGCCTTCTTCCTTCAACATTGTCTTCATCATTCTTCTCTACCTTTCCCAAGGCAAAGGTACATAAGGAATTTATTTCATTCTTTATTCAATTATCATTATTGTTTACATGTATTAGAATTAGATAAGAAATAAATGATACTCTGATGATGCAGGAGTTAAAAGTGCAACATTTACATTTGTCAACAAATGTTCACAAACAATTTGGCCGGCAATTTTAGGCAGCCCAACACTGGAGACCACAGGATTCGAGCTCCCCAAATCCGGTTCGCGCGCCTTCCAGGCCCCGACCGGCTGGTCCGGCCGCTTCTGGGGCCGAACCGGCTGCACCTTCGATGAATCCGGCCTCGGCTCCTGCGCCACCGGCGACTGTGCTTCCGGCCAATTGGAATGCAACGGCGCTGGCGCCACCGCCGCCACGCTCGCCGAGTTCACGCTCGGCTCCGGCTCCATGGACTTCTACGACGTCAGCCTCGTCGACGGCTACAACCTGCCGCTGCTGGTCGAGGTCAGCGGCGGCTCGGGTCAGTGCCTCTCCACCGGCTGCGTGGAGGACCTCAGCCAGAAGTGCCCGTCGGAGCTGAGGACGGACGGCGGCGCGTGCCGCAGCGCGTGCGACGCCTTCAACACGCCGGAGTACTGCTGCAAGGGCGAGTACGGATCGCCGGCGACGTGCAAGCCGTCGATGTACTCGGAGGCGTTCAAGAGCGCGTGCCCCAAGTCGTACAGCTACGCGTACGATGATGCCACCAGCACCTTCACTTGTACCGCCGCCGATTACGTCATCACCTTCTGCCCTTCGCATCCTAGGTACAACACAATTCCCTATTTATTGCTAACTAACTCGCAGGGAGTATTTTCTTTTTTTACTTCTCTTTTAAAATAATGTGATGTCTGTTTCTTTCAGCCAAAAGTCAGCAAAATCAGATGATGATGGTGCGCCGGATAATTCAGGTTCGGGTTCTCAGCCCGAATCCGACGCAGGGAGCGGTCGGTTCAGTAGGGCGATTTTGGCCGATGGGTCATGGTTAGCAGATTTGGCAACGGGACACTCGAGTTCACGACTCTCTCCTGCTGCCACCTTGCTCTTGCTGCCTTTAATTCTACTACATCTCGCTGCTTCACTAGTACATTTTCAAATTGTAACAATTTTTTCACTTCGATTCATTTGAAAAAGCTACGATACAGAATAACCGCAAAAAGAGGTTTTACGTGGAATGTCAAATGAAAATTTATGTGATCATAAATAATGATTTCTGTCAAAACTCGCCATCAACTCATTTTGGAGTCGCATGTTTATGTATATAAGTTAAGTGCGATGCTGTTCGGACATATTATTACAAATACAATATTAGTGGCACATTACTTGTAGATATTGTAGCACAACCACATCAATTTATATCTAAAATAAAATGTGAAGGTCCCCTTGGAGGATGATCTAGTGGTAAAAGTGAGCGCCTGAAACTGAGAGATCTCGGGTTCAACTTCATGAAAAATGCCTCTATAGATCGAGCCTATCACACTTGTACTTGGAAAGTGTGGTTTACATACCCTGTGTGGTTTGCAAGTTACTGCATAAGAGACGAGGGTTTACCCAGTGCGCATCGAAAGTAACGGTTGCGTGTTCCCAAGACATAAAAAAAAATGTGAAGGAAGATTGCGTTTTCTAATGGGATGATAATAGTTTAATATCACTATCTATAATAAGTTTGCCTAAACTTAATAAAATATCACACTTCCATATTGAATTAATTTTGTTTTCTAATCTAGATCAAGCCTGCTTTTACATATAGAATGGTCGTGTTGATAACTGAAATTTACGTGAAATATTGGAACTAATTGTCGAATAAGAGTAGTGATATAAAAATCTTTTAAATTTCATGTCATTTAGCTCATTCCACGTAGACTTTAGCAAACGTCCGTTATAAAAAACATGAATATGGTCAAAATTGAAAATCAAATTAATTTTTGTTATTATTATGTCAATGCAAAAAAGGGATCTATCTATGACTTCTGCTTAACTTGTTGCTACAATTTCCACACATTCGATGTTAATAATGAAGGTAAATCGATAACGATTATTACAATTTTTCTGTTTTATTACAATTATATTGCGTATAATGCAACCTTATTTAGGTAAGAAGGAAAACTCTAAAATTGATGTTATGTGCAATGTACTTCCATAAGATATTTTTGATATGTCAATATCCACGAAAGGATTTCTTCACATATATATGTCACGCCTTTTTGAAGTCACTTTTTAATATACATAGACGAATTATTAGAATTCCTTTGACATTTGTAACTTAAGATATTTCTCAAAATAATTCAATATTTTACCAATAAACTATAATTTTCATAAGGAATATAATCTGTAAAGGCAAATTTATATTTTCAACAATCGATTTTAGTATGTCACTCTCATTTGATATAACATTTTTCTTATAGTCATGATTCCTTGATAACAATGTCTATTTCCACACCAAACAAAATCGCAGTAATTAATTGTCCAAGGATCGAAAAAAACCCACCATCTCTAAGAGCATCCACTACGGGTATCTAATTAGACCCCGAATCTATCATCGGGAAGCATAATTTCAATGATTGATGGAGGTGAGTAAGATCCTAATAAAAATTTCTACTATGTGGATTGAGTAAGACCCCGAATCTATAATCATTGATAATGATTGAATAGATTTTATTTTGTTATTTTTTTTGTATTTGTAATAAATAACATAAACATACTTAATTAATTGAAAAATTAAGAAATGATAATTTTATTCAATCACAAAAATAAAACATACACTAATTAATAAAATAAAAATACAATAATTAAGAAATAAAATTACATAATCAAAGAAAAAAAAATTAGGACAACTACTCGCACCCAAATTCTTTTGCAAATTTGGCGCAGACTTTGAGGTGCGCCGCCAATTGACCGAGAGTCATATACGTCGTGTCTCGCGTAAAAATATCGTAGGCCCACTTCTCCCTGCTTTCACTTTTCTCCCCCTTCAAGTTTTCGGCTACGATAGCCAACTCTGCCATCCGCCGTCTCCTTCGCCACCGCCTTGCCCTTCCTCCCCTTCTTGACAGCTTTCACTCCTTAGGGACGAATTTGCATCGTGTTTGCATCGCTCACGGATGTCGTGGATGTGTTGCCGCTAGCAGACGAAGTATAGTCGTCGGCTTCATTTATCCTCGTCCGCTTTGGAGCTGTTGCCGTCGTCGGGTTTGAAAAATTCAGGATATTCTTCAAGAGATCCACGATGTCCTATAGGGGAAGCTTCTTCCGTACTGGGCGGAGTAACTATCTTCGACCATCGTGTACAGATCGAGGTCGTTCCGCTCGCTTTCGAGTTCGTCTTCGAGTTTGATGTACATGACGACGAAGTTTCTGGATCTGTTTCTTAGCGCGGCCCTACGCGCACTTCGTTGGACCCTTTTCGCGCGGTCCAGCGGGAGCTATGTGCTCGTTAAAGTGAGCACATATTTTCGTCGAGAAATGATTCTGGGTTTGGTAGTTGCTAGTCACCGTGTCAGCCCGAAATCAATGTAGCACCATGCGAGGAACTCTATATCGTCAGGTGTGTAGTTAGGACCTCGCAGTGGCTTCGATGCAGTGCTTGATGCGGGGGGCTGTTTGCCCTTGCGCCTCGCCTTCCCCTTCTCCTTGGCCGGAGAAGTGGCCGTAGCTTGATGTGGGCGGGAGCTTTCCCCTTTGCGGCGTGGCGGTGGTGTTGGCTCGCGTTCCTCCGATTCCTCTTGTTGGGAATCTTCGTACGCCTCTTCCTCTTCCTCCACCTCAACATTGTCGTAGCAGTCGTTGAGGTTGATACGTCTGATTCGAGCTGTTTTCGATGGCGGCGTGTCGAATGCACGATATCCACCGGATGGAGTGGAGAATTGGAAGAAGCCGGATGTCGGGGGGAATTGAGAAACCCCGAAGTCTGTGAGTAGACGTAAGACGGGGGGAATTGGGAGAACCCCGAAGACTGCGAGAACCCCGAAGACTGCGAGAAACCCAGTCGACGGGGGGGAATTAGGAGAACCCCAGCGACTGCGAGAAAGGTGCAAACCCGACAGCGGGGGAGTATTGGGTGAAATCGGGAGAATGGGGAATTCGGAGTTTGGATTCGGTGGATTTGAACCGTAATACTACTGGTACTACGAATTGAACTCGTTTTCACTCTCTTTTTTTTGCACAAAAAAATTAGATTTGAAGATTGAAATTGAAGAAGAAAGAGATTGGGATGAAGATTGGATTTTGGTGTGGAGAATAAATGGGATGAAGGGGTATTTATAGTGAATTTTGTGTGATGTTGCCGTTGGAATTTTTGTTAATTTTTTTAATCAGAAAATAAAAAAAATAAAAAAATATTTAAACCGGACCAATGGGAGACACGCCACGTGTCCCCATATCGTTACCACAACAAAGTCGAAGGCGGCGTCGATATATCGACACCACTGGCTCGATCCATCGGTATCGCCGCACCCACTACGGCTTCGACCTCGCGGGGTCGAGGGAGCCGAGGTCGAGCGGCTGATCGACACCGGCGCTCGATCCTTGTAGTGGGTGCTCTAAAGCTAATAAATGGGGACCAAATCTAAATACATCCTTTTACAATACACATGCCATTTAGATAATTTAGTATGCTCTTATGTACTACTCCCTCCGTCCCACATTACTTATCTCACTTTCTATTTTGGACGTCTCACTCTACTTGTCTCACTTTCATTTAAGGAAATAATTAAGTGATGGTCCCGATACGAGTTCTAGTGTATGGGGAGGGGGGGAATACACCAGATAGGAATTTTAAAATCAACCCCCTGAAAAACACCACAACTGAGTAAGAGGACTCAACTGGAATCACAACTGAGTAAGAAAACTCAGCTGGAAGAGTGGTGCTGTGCAGAATGAGGTGGATACAAAAACAACTCGTATAAAACAACTCACACTCAGATGCAAGGTCGGTCAACAACCAAATCAGTTGAAATGTAAAGATGCAGTTTTGAGTGCTGGTTAGATGGACAGTTAGAAATGCAGAAAGTAACTGAACAGAAAACACAAAAGCACAAAGGAATTACGTAGTTATAAGAGAACTCCTACGTCCAGTGGAGTTGTGAGTCCACACAACTCAGTCCAAATTCTTTAGGACAACTGCCACAAAGCTTACGCAGGCTTTGCAACCGTACAGATAAGTTTGCGGGTACTTATCAATCTTTCTACTCAATTTCGGGAAGAGCAGGATCCTAACAACCTTTTTAGGGGATGTGTATAAGGGTGGGTTTTCCAACTACTAGCTCTAACAAAGAAGTGAGTTAGGATCTAAGCTTGAACAAAGGAAGACTCAAACTAAGATCGAAAGCAACCAAGACAGATTCTAACTCTCTACGAACTCTCAGTTGGTGATGTTTCTTAGAAAGAGAATAATTGCAGTTTAGCTTGTGCGCAGTATCAAGTCGTTCTTTAGCTCTTCTGTCTCCTATCTTGATGAATGAATGAATGCTCTATTTATAGGCGGTGAGGATCAACTAGCCGTTGGAAGAGCCGTTGATCTCTGTTCTGTGAAAGCGATGCTTGTCTCTCATCTCTGCAGATTTCCCGATTTGGCAACTGTGAACTTCTGCTTTCCTTCTGAGACAACCTTATGTTGGGCCAAATGAGGTAATGACAGAACGTCAAACCTTCATGTGACTTCCTATTTGTAATTCAAATTTCAACCTTTGTCTTTCAACATTGGTTAGTCGGTTGAGACGTTTGATCTTCATCGAGTGGTCTTTAGTGATATTCCATCTGATCGCTACCTTCATCTGACCTTCTGTCTGAAGAGGAACAGTTGAACCCTCAGCTGCCTTGAACTTCATGTTGTCGATTTATCAGATTGAATCCTGCAACTGATGTTCCATCTGATCAGGTGGATTGTCACATCTGACAAGCAGTGATTACTCAGATGTTTTCTTTCATCCGATGATCTATATCCGATCAGTTGGCTTGAACGCTCAATTGTCTTTCTTACATCTGATGTTCTATTCCGAGTTCCCATCTGAAGTTCTATTCCGAGTATAGCCATGTTGCCGTCTTCAGCTGGAGTCCTGTAAAGATAAAATCTGAACATTTTTCAAACAGCGAGCCTAAATACTAACATTAGATATGGCAACATCTACTCGGTTGGGGTCAGTTAGTTTTGGAATCAATCAAAACTTTACTAAATTTCCCAACATTAAGAAATCACTTTATTCACTTTATGTCACTTCAAAACCACTTTATATCACTTTATGTCACGTTAAAAACACTTTATATCACTTTATCAAGTAAAAAATATTTATATCACTTTATTAACTACACTAACCACACCCTTTATATCTAATCTCTTTATTCTTATACTCCGTGCCAGGAGCAAATGAGATAAGTAATGTGGGACGGAGGGAGTATAAAGATATGATTTTGAATGTCATCAATATTATTTTTAGATATATATTAACATCCCATCCCTACATATAACAATGTTTTTTTTTTTTGTAGGGCAACGGTGCATATAACTCAAAAGAGAACAAGAAGTGAAAATATCGGAGAACATTGTGAGTTAATCCGAAAGTAAATCATGTGGAAAAGGGATAAATTTTTTAGCTTTGTGGAGGATATTTTTGTATAGTTACTTGATTCTAAGGAAATTACTTGTTATGGGACCCAAAAGAGTAAACTTTAATGTAAAATTATGCGTGAAAGCATTTTGAGGGGTCATTGATATTGGTGGGTGGTATGTCTCAGAGACCTCCAGACATACCACCCACCAATATCAATGACCCCTCAAATGCTTTCACGCATAATTTTACATTAAAGTTTACTCTTTTGGGTCCCATAACAAGTAATTTCCTTAGAATCAAGTAACTATACAAAAATATCCTCCACAAAGCTAAAAATTTATCCTTTTCCACATGATTTACTTTCGGATTAACTCACAATGTTCTCCGATATTTTCACTTCTTGTTCTCTTTGAGTTATATGCACCGTTGCCCTACAAAAAAAAAAAACATTGTTATATGTAGGGATGGGATGTTAATATATATCTAAAATAATATTGATGACATTCAAAATCATATCTTTATACTCCCTCCGTCCCACATTACTTATCTCATTTGCTCCTGGCACGGAGTATAAGAATAAAGAGATTAGATATAAAGGGTGTGGTTAGTGTAGTTATAAAGTGATATAAAATATTTTTTACTTGATAAAGTGATATAAAGTGTTTTTAACGTGACATAAAGTGATATAAAGTGTTTTGAAGTGACATAAAGTGAATAAAGTGATTTCTTAATGTTGGGAAATTTAGTAAAGTTTTGATTGAATTCCAAAAACTAACTGACCCCAACCGAGTAGATGTTGCCATATCCTAATGTTAGTATTTAGGCTCGCTGTTTGAAAAATGTTCAGATTTTATCTTTACAGGACTCCAGCTGAAGACGGCAACATGGCTATACTCGAATAGAAACTTCAGATGGGAACTCGGATAGAACATCAGATGTAAGAAAGACAATTGAGCGTTCAAGCCAACTGATCGGATATAGATCATCGGATGAAAGAAAAACATCTGAGTAATCAACTGCTTGTCAGATGTGACCAATCCACCTGATCAGATGGAACATCAGTTGCAGGATTCAATCTGATAAATCGACAACATGAAGTTCAAGGCAGCTGAGGGTTCAAACTGTTCCTCTTCAGACAGAAGGTCAGATGAAGGTAGCGATCAGATGGAATATCAGCTAAAGACCACTCGGATGAAGATCAAACGTCTCAACCGACTAACCAATGTTGAAAGACAAAGGTTGAAATTTGAATTACAAATAGGAAGTCACATGAAGGTTTGACGTTCTGTCATTACCTCATTTGGCCCAACATAAGGTTGTCTCAGAAGGAAAGCAGAAGTTCACAGTTGCCAAATCGGGAAATCTGCAGAGATGAGAGACAAGCCATCGCTTCACAGAACAGAGATCAACGGCTCTTCCAACGGCTAGTTGATCTCTACCGCCTATAAATAGAGGCATTCATTCATTCATCAAGATAGGAGACAGAAGAGCTTAAAGAACGACTTGATACTGCGCACAAGCTAAACTGCAATTATTCTCTTTCTAAGAACATCACCAACTGAGAGTTCGTAGAGAGTTAGAATCTGTCTTGGTGCTTTCGATCTTAGTTTGAGTCTTCCTTTGTTCAAGCTTAGATCCTAACTCACTTCTTTGTTAGAGCTAGTAGTTGGAAAACCCACCCTTATACACATCCCCTAAAAAGGTTGTTAGGATCCTGCTCTTCCCGAAATTGAGTAGAAAGATTGATAAGTACCCGCAAACTTATCTGTACGGTTGCAAGCCCTGCGTAAGCTTTGTGGCAGTTGTCCTAAAGAATTTGGACTGAGTTGTGTGGACTCACAACTCCACTGGACGTAGGAGTTCTCTTATAACTACGTAATTCCTTTGGTGCTTTTGTGTTTTCTGTTCAGTTACTTTCTGCATTTCTAACTGTCCATCTAACCAGCACTCAAAACTGCATCTTTACATTTCAACTGATTTGGTTGTTGACCGACCTTGCATCTGAGTGTGAGTTGTTTTATACGAGTTGTTTTTGTATCCACCTCATTCTGCACAGCACCACTCTTCCAGCTGAGTTTTTCTTACTCAGTTGTGATTCCAGTTGAGTCCTCTTACTCAGTTGTGGTGTTTTTTCAGGGGGTTGATTTTAAAATTCCTATCTGGTGTATTCCCCCCCCTCCCCATACACTAGAACTCGTATCGGGACCATCACTTAATTATTTCCTTAAATGAAAAGTGAGACAAGTAGAGTGAGACGTCCAAAATAGAAAGTGAGATAAGTAATGTGGGACGGAGGGAGTAGTACATAAGAGCATACTAAATTATCTAAATGGCATGTGTATTGTAAAAGGATGTATTTAGATTTGGTCCCCATTTATTAGCTTTAGAGCACCCACTACAAGGATCGAGCGCCGGTGGTCGATCAGCCGCTCGACCTCGGCTCCCTCGACCCCGCGAGGTCGAAGCCGTAGTGGGTGCGGCGATACCGATGGATCGAGCCAGTGGTGTCGATATATCGACGCCGCCTTCGACTTTGTTGTGGTAACGATATGGGGACACGTGGCGTGTCCCCATTGGTCCGGTTTTAAATATTTTTTTATTTTTTATTTTCTGATTAAAAAATTAACAAAAATTCCAACGGCAACATCACACAAAATTCACTATAAATACCCCTTCATCCCATTTATTCTCCACACCAAAATCCAATCTTCATCCCAATCTCTTTCTTCTTCAATTTCAATCTTCAAATCTAATTTTTTTGTGCAAAAAAAAGAGAGTGAAAACGAGTTCAATTCGTAGGTACCAGTAGTATTACGGTTCAAATCCACCGAATCCAAACTCCGAATTCCCCATTCTCCCGATTTCACCCAATACTCCCCGGCTGTCGGGTTTGCACCTTTCTCGCAGTCGCTGGGGTTCTCCTAATTCCCCCCGTCGACTGGGTTCTCGCAGTCTTCGGGGTTCTCGCAGTCTTCGGGGTTCTCCCAATTCCCCCCGTCTTACGTCTACTCACAGACTTCGGGGTTTCTCAATTCCCCCCGACATCCGGCTTCTTCCAATTCTCCACTCCATCCGGTGGATATCGTGCATTCGACACGCCGCCATCGAAAACAGCTCGAATCAGACGTATCAACCTCAACGACGGCTACGACAATGTTGAGGTGGAGGAAGAGGAAGAGGCGTACGAAGATTCCCAACAAGAGGAATCGGAGGAACGCGAGCCAACACCACCGCCACGCCGCAAGGGGAAAGCTCCCGCACCATCAAGCACGGCCACTTCTCCGGCCAAGGAGAAGGGGAAAGGCGAGGCGCAAGGGCAAACAGCCCCCCGCATCAAGCACTGCATCGAAGCCACTGCGAGGTCCTAACTACACACCTGACGATATAGAGTTCCTCGCATGGTGCTACCATTGATTTCGGGCTGGACACGGTGACTAGCAACTACCAAACCCAGAATCATTTCTCGACGAAAATATGTGCTCACTTTAACGAGCACATAAGCTCCCGCTGGACCGCGCGAAAAGGGTTCCAACGAAGTGCGCGTAGGGCCGCGCTAAGAAACAGATCCAGAACTTCGTCGTCATGTACATCAAACTCGAAGACGAAACTCGAAAGCGAGCGGAACGACCTCGATCTGTACACGATGGTCGAAGATAGTTTACTCCGCCCAGTACGGAAGAAGCTTCCCCTATAGGACATCGTGGGATCTCTTGAAGAATATCCTGAAATTTTTCAAACCCGACGACGGCAACAGCTCCAAAGCGGACGAGGATAAATGAAGCCGACGACTATACTTCGTCTGCTAGCGGCAACACATCCACGACATCCGTGAGCGATGCAAACACGATGCAAATTCGTCCCTAAGGAGTGAAAGCTGTCAAGAAGGGGAGGAACGGGCAAGGCGGTGGCGAAGGAGACGGCGATGGCAGAGTTGGCTATCGTAGCCGAAAACTTGAAGGGGGAGAAAAGTGAAAGCAGGGAGAAGTGGGCCTACGATATTTTTACGCGAGACACGACGTATATGACTCTCGGTCAATTGGCGGCGCACCTCAAAGTCTGCGCCAAATTTGCAAAAGAATTTGGGTGCGAGTAGTTGTCCTAATTTTTTTTCTTTGATTATTGTAATTTTATTTTCTTAATTATTGTATTTTTATTTTATTAATTAGTGTATGTTTTATTTTTGTGATTGAATAAAATTATCATTTCTTAATTTTTCAATTTAATTAAGTATGTTTATGTTATTTATTACAAATACAAAAAAAATAACAAAATAAAATCTATTCAATCATTATCAATGATTATAGATTCGGGGTCTTACTCAATCCCACATAGTAGAAATTTTTATTAGGATCTTACTCACCTCCATCAATCATTGAAATTATGCTTCCCGATGATAGATTCGGGGTCTAATTAGATACCCGTAGTTGGATGCTCTTAGAGATGGTGGGTTTTTTCGATCCTTGGACAATTAATTACTGCGATTTTGTTTGGTGTGGAAATAGACATTGTTATCAAGGAATCATGACTATAAGAAAAATGTTATATCAAATGAGAGTGACATACTAAAATCGATTGTTGAAAATATAAATTTGCCTTTACAGATTATATTCCTTATGAAAATTATAGTTTATTGGTAAAATATTGAATTATTTTGAGAATATCTTTAAGTTACAAATGTCAAAGGAATTCTAATAATTCGTCTATGTATATTAAAAAGTGACTTCAAAAAGGCGTGACATATATATGTGAGAAATCCTTTCGTGGATATTGACATATCAAAAATATCTTATGGAAGTACATTGCACATAACATCAATTTTAGAGTTTTCCTTCTTACCTAAATAAGTTGCATTATACGCAATATAATTGTAATAAAACAGAAAAATTGTAATAATCGTTATCGATTTACCTTCATTATTAACATCGAATGTGTGGAAATTGTAGCAACAAGTTAAGCAGAAGTCATAGATAGATCCCTTTTTTGCATTGACATAATAATAACAAAAAATTAATTTGATTTTCAATTTTGACCATATTCATGTTTTTTATAACGGACGTTTGCTAAAGTCTACGTGGAATGAAGCTAAATGACATGAAATTTAAAAGATTTTTATATCACTACTCTTATTCGACAATTAGTTCCAATATTTCACGTAAATTTCAGTTATCAACACGACCATTCTATATGTAAAAGCAGGCTTGATCTAGATTAGAAAACAAATTAATTCAATATGGAAGTGTGATATTTTATTAAGTTTAGGCAAACTTATTATAGATAGTGATATTAAACTATTATCATCCCATTAGAAAACGCAATCTTCCTTCACATTTTTTTTATGTCTTGGGAACACGCAACCGTTACTTTCGATGCGCACGTGGGTAAACCCTCGTCTCTTATGCAGTAACTTGCAAACCACACAGGGTATGTAAACCACACTTTCCAAGTACAAGTGTGATAGGCTCGATCTATAGAGGCATTTCATGAAGTTGAACCCGAGATC
The DNA here is from genome assembly GCA_029490685.1 of Schizonepeta tenuifolia. Lineage (NCBI taxonomy): Eukaryota > Viridiplantae > Streptophyta > Magnoliopsida > Lamiales > Lamiaceae > Schizonepeta > Schizonepeta tenuifolia. The sequence continues at coordinate 612 of JANLIY010000213.1, read as the reverse complement.
TCTCAGTTTCAGGCGCTCACTTTTTACCACATAGATCATCTCCAAGGGGACCTTCACATTTTATTTTAGATATAAATTGATGTGGTTGGTGCTACAATATCTACAAGTAATGTGCCACTAATATTGTATTTGTAATAATATGTCCGAACAGCATCGCACTTAACTTATATACATAAACATGCGACTCCAAAATGAGTTGATGGCGAGTTTTTGACAGAAATCAATTATTTATGATCACATAAATTTTCATTTGACATTCCACGTAAACCTCTTTTTGCGGTTATTTCTGTATCGTAAGCTTTTTCAAATGAATCGAAGTGAAAAAATGTTACAATTGAAAATGTACTAGTGAAGCAGCGAGATGTAGTAGAATTAAAGGCAGCAAGAGCAAGGTGGCAGCAGGAGAGAGTCGTGAACTCGAGTGTCCCGTTGCCAAATCTGCTAACCATGACCCATCGGCCAAATCGCCTCCTGAACCGACCCGCTCCCTGCGTCGGATTCGGGCTGAGAACCCGAACCTGAATTATCCGGCGCACCATCATCATCTGATTTTGCTGACTTTTGGCTGAAAGAAAACAGACATCACATTATTTTAAAGAGAAGTAAAAAAAG
>JANLIY010000212.1:0-44808 GCA_029490685.1 Schizonepeta tenuifolia | reverse complement strand
AAGTCTATGATAATGACCAAAATTTTAGATATTCAGAAGGTGTTATTTGATATATATAGTCAGGCTTATCATATGGGACCTTCTTCAGATCTAAGCTGAATAATTCATAGTGTGAGTCATTAATAAGTATTTTTTTGAAAAGGGGAGTCATTAATAAGTTACTGATTCCAAATCTCCTTGTTTCTGCCCCTCATTAGAGCACGTACGTGGAGACTTCATGCTCAGTGGAGGATGCAAGAGATTACGGACATACGCATTTATCTGAGGTTAATGCACTGATGCTCTTTCATTTTGCTTCCTTCCCGATCCTGATATTCTGGTATTTAATGCTGATTGTGGTTTCAATTGTCACTGAATTATTGCACCACCAGATACTTAGTCATGCAGATAGGTTCCAGAACAAAGCTATTCTTCTAATTCACTTTTCAGCTCGTTATCAATTAGATGTAAGTCCCATTCTTTTCTTCTCTGTATCATCATTTTTTTTTTGTCCGTTCTTTTCTTGGAAGGCATCTTCGTATTTCTGTGCACATACATTATGGAAATCACAATGCCTTGATAATTCCTTGCAACAAGCCCTGTTGTTATTGCCATACATATGCATAGTCAAACTTATTACATCATCTAAGGAAATGCAGTGCATGTATGAAGGATCCTATACTATAAGTTATTCCTTTTCCAATTACACTGTATGCTTGGTTAAGGTTCCGTCGATTTCTTTTCATTTAGAAGCAAAATTTATATTGTCACTCTTTGATATTTATTGTTAAATTGTAGTCGGCTAACTTATAGTGCTTGATTTATCATATCAGGTTATTGAAAACGCTCTTGGTGCAGTGCCGCCTCCTTTGGCTGGGCGAATGTTTGCCCTCACAAATGGTTTTTAGTTAAGGTCGAAATTGCCAAAATCGTATCTGAGATGTAGACATTCTATCCTGGTTTCAGATTCCGCGGAAACGGAATGCATAGTACTGTTGGTTTCACTTTGTCACTCCAATTTGCAGGATGAAAATCTACGAGCAAAGTTGATTCGTGGAGTTTAAGGAAGTGGCTCTTTTCCTAAGATGCTTCTTCCAGCTGTTTTTGAGAAGTTTCTCTACGGTGGAAACAAGTTTGTTACGTTTGAGTTGTGTACTGTTTTTGGGTACCCAGAAAAATATTATACTAGTTTTGATGCATAGATTGTATGATTCTGGTAATAGGTTGATTTAGTTGAGTAATTTATGCTTTACACGATAGTGTTTGGTCCTTGATATTTCTTAATCTTGTAACATTTTGTTTTGTTTAACAAAGTATATATATTTTAATACATTATAGTAGTGCCTTTTGATTGAGACGGGTAATTTTGATAATTTATGTTTATTCAATGAATTTCTGTTTTCATATTTACTTAATATTTTTTTATTATCAATTAATAACAGAAAAATAAACGGTGCTTCGTTCCGATTTTCCTTTATTCTGATATTTTTGGTATTATTAATTCATAATAATACATATATATTACTTATTCTATTCATATTACAATTTCTCATGCATGTATATGTATTGTTATTATCTTTATCTTCATTCTTCACACTTCTTTAAAACTTTGTGTATTATTAATTCATAACATTAATATTATACTATATCTAATTCTTAATAGATATATATTCTCAATTTCTAAATACAAATTATATAACTCATTCTCAATAATTAAATTTAAAGCAATAAAAAAATAAATTAGCATTTAAGAGGCCAATAAAATTTTTGTAATTGAGAATCCCTACAAAAACAATATAAATATATTTAATCAAAATATATACATAGAATTCTCTTTATCTTTCATTCAATCAGTGTCTGCTAGGAAATACTACTCATATCACATTGAATCGAATGTATGAATAGATAGCTAAAAAAATGATAAAAAAAAAATCTTGAAAATGTAAATATATCTTTCTCGGCCTTTAACTAAGACTAGAGATATCCAATTTACCATGAACCAACGAGACGATTCAACTAGACATAAAAAGAACAATTTTTACTAATTTTAGTTAATATTAACTTTGTAGTGTTTAGATTTTTATCGAGTACTATACTCGACAGGTTTGCCACATGTATATACAATAAGGTAACTATTTTAATCAAGATGTAGAAAAATTCTAAACAAATTTAGATTTGAAAAATACACAATGAAAATGCAAATATATCTTTCTTGGCCTTTGCCTAATATTAGAGGTATCAATTTCCAATAAACCAACGAGATGATTTAAACCAACGAGACGATTCAAATAGACATAAAAAGAATATTTTTTACTAATTTTAGTTAATATTAACTTTGTACTACTCAATTTTTTTATCTAATACTATTACCCAACAAGTTTGCGACGAGTATAGACAATAAAGTTACTATTTTTATTGAGATGTAGAAAAACTCTAAACAAATTTAAATTTGAAAAATACATAGTAAATTAGTATCCAGTTTATTGTCATTCACAATTATATGTTTAGATACGTGAAATATAATTCATTTACTAAGTTGAGTTACAAATAGCGCAAACAACATAAAACTTCTAAATAAGATACAACAATTTTTAAATATAAGTCAGTCTTTGAAGATAAATTCTAGAGAGAGAGTGAGGGGAAAGCGTTGAGAGAGAAAGTCATTTTTTTTCAAAGTTATAATGATGTGGTTTGTTGTTTGATTGTTTATCGTTGGCAAGATGTTTATATTATCTTACATTGCTCATTTTGGTGAAATAAAATAGTTATTTACGAGAAAAAAACTATTTGTAAAATATATTCATATGATGAAAATATAAAATTAGTTTCCATCTATTATCGACGGGCTACCTACTACTCAATTAATAATAGAAAAATAAATGGTGCTCCGTTCTGATTTTTCTTTATCCTAGTATTTTTGACATTATTAATTCATATAATACACATATATTACTTATTATATAAATATAATAATTCTTCATGGCTCATGTATATGTATTATTACTATCTTTATCTCTCTTCTTTACACTTCTTTAATACTTTGTATATTATTATTCATACAATAATTCTATTCGGACATACTATGTCTGGACATATATGCTTAGATGCAAATGGTGATATGTCATTACCCTACATGGTAATAACAAATTTTGTCAAAAGTACACTTTTGACAAAATTTGGGTAAAATTGTATCCAATTTGACAAAAATACCCTTAAAGGGTAGTGGGTGTGTGTATGGTTAAAATTCAAAATACATTACTGAACTTCTCTCTCTCTTCCCTATCATTCTCTCTCCCCGTTTTCTGCGACGATACAGTAGGAAACTCCAACCCTATCGCTGCTGTCAACCACACCGCCACACTCCGCCATCACACACCGCCACACTCCACCGTCAACCTCCTAGATACAGATCTATCTAAATGGCGCCGCGAACAAAAAAACCAAAACTGCCGCCGTGGGGAAGGATAAAGAAGCCGAAGTAGCAAAAGCAACGACGGCGAAGGGTCACCACCGCGGCGACAACTAGCAAAGCAGCGACAACGCCGCCCAAAGGCGCGAAGAAACAGAGAAAAGCCGCGGCGACAGCCGAGCAAAGCCCCGACGAAAACAAGGCCTCAAAGGATCGAAGTTCTGCCGGCGCTTGAACAGGCGCCGCCGCGCGAAGAAGAAGTAGAGCAGACGCTGCCGGGGCCGCGCGAAGAAGAAGGAGAAGACAAAGAAGACCAGCCTACCACCGTCAAACGAGGAGGAGGAAGCCGATGAAGAAGATGTTTTCGAGCATTTGCCGGTAAGTTTTCCAGATCTGAAAGTTACGGTGGTTGCATGTTTGATTATCGCTTGATTTCTCCGATTTCGCGGGTTTATCATGTTTTGAATGTCAATTTCGTACCTAGTTTGTTGAGTAGAATGAAAATTAGGGTACGATTTGGAGATCTGTAATTTTGGGGAAAACTCTACAGGTACACCGGGTACGTTTTGTGAAAAATATACCGGTAATTCCAGATATGTAATTACTGGGGATAGCTTCTTGTTGAATAGCTGAGAGTGTTTATGCATGATGTATTTTGCATTCTGGTCATTTGAATATGGCCTTGTTTGGTTAAAATTGGTACGATTTTCCCAAATACGTACCAAGAAACTAGTATGTTTCTAGTACACTCGGTACGTATTTTGAAAAACGTACCGAGTGTACCAGTTTTTATTGTAATATAGGTAAGTATTTACAAAAGCGTACCTACTCTACAGGTACACTTGGTACGAAATATGAAAAACGTTCCAAGTGTACCAGTATTTCATTATTTTCAAGTACGTATTTGCAAAATGCGTACCTACATGACAAGTACATTAGGTACGCATTAGCAAAAAGTACCAAGTGTGCCATACTGCAATTGGTAAACTGAGTAAAATTTGTAAAAGCGTACTAGGTGTACCAACGTAGAATTGGTACACTCGGTACGATTTATCAATTCGTACCAGGTGTATCATGTTGTGTGTGTACACTAGGTACGATTTTGTAAAAACGTACCGGGTTTTACCAAGCAAATTATGACTAAACAGTGAATATGTATTTGTTATTGAATTGTTTTTTTTCTTATTGCAGAACCGATGAAAATACAAGAGGCTGAAGCTTGAAAAATTGAAAAACAAGACAATGACTCACGGTTATGAGTCCCTTGTTTTCGATATCCGAGCATGCCTCACCGCAAGTGGCAACTCATCGTTGGACAAGCTGAAGCAGTCCTGCCTAGGCCAATTATGGGGATGGAGGACATGAACACGCGATAGGGGAAGGCCATCCACTGGATGGTGCTTCGACATGTGGTTTCCTTCCCCGAGTATGATTCATCAGCTCTATGGTTCAAGGTTGAAAGGAAAGCTCTTACGGTTCAGCCGAGAAGATTTGCTTTGGTGAGCGGCCTGAAATTCGGCCCTGCAGATTCGACCCATACACCGACCACATCATACCGCGATCCTCATTGTACTCCCGACTATTCGGCAACCAAATGGTCACCGCTGAAGATGTGTGGACACCATTCAGGAACACGAGTTTTTTATCAAAAATCTGAAATCAAGATCAACTACGCCAATGACTACTTGAAGTTGGCAAAAATTCTGCTGGCAGCATCATACGTGCTTGGATATGAGAATACAAGAAAAAAATACCGACTGGTTGTGGTCCTGGTTGAGGATGAGGAAGCTTGGGAGAAATTCCCTGGGGCAGCTTCTCTCGTTTCAAAACAATCGACACAGAAGATAAAAAGAACAAATCCGGCATCTCTTACCACATCAGAGATGCCGGATTTGTTCTTTTATCTTCTGTGTCGATTGTTTGAAACGAGAAGCTGCCCCAGGGAAATTTCTCCCAAGCTTCCTCATCCTCAACCAGGACCCACAACCAGTCCGGTATTTTTTCTTGGTATTCTCATATCCAAGCACGTATGATGCTGCCAGCAGAATTTTTGCCAACTTCAAGTAGTCATTGGCGTTGATCTTGATTTCAGATTTTGATAAAAAACTTCGTGTTCCTGAATGGTGTCCACACATCTTCAGCGGTGACCATTTGGTTGCCGAATAGTCGGGAGTACAATGAGGATCGCGGTATGATGTGGTCGGTGTATGGGTCGAAATCTACAGGGCCGAATTTCAGGCGCTCACCAAAGCAAATTCTTCTCGGCTGAACCGTAAGAGCTTTCCTTCAACCTTGAACCATAGAGCTGATGAATCATACTCGGGGAAGGAAACCACATGTCGAAGCACCATCCAGTGGATGCCTTCCCCTATCGCGTGTTCATGTCCTCCATCCCCATAAATTGGCCTAGGCAGGACTGCTTCAGCTTGTCCAACGATGAGTTGCCACTTGCGGTGAGGCATGCTCGGATATCGAAAACAAGGGACTCATAACCGTGAGTCATTGTCTTGTTTTTCAATTTTTCAAGCTTCAGCCTCTGTATTTTCATCGGTTCTGCAATAAGAAAAAAAACAATTCACTACCAAATACATATTCACTGTTTAGTCATAATTTGCTTGGTAAAACCCGGTACGTTTTTACAAAATCGTACCTAGTGTACACACACAACATGATACACCTGGTACGAATTGATAAAATCGTACCGAGTGTACCAATTCTACGTTGGTACACCTAGTACGCTTTTACAAAATTTTACTCAGTTTACCAATTGCAGTATGGCACACTTGGTACGTTTTTGCTAATGCGTACCTAATGTACTTGTCATGGTAGGTACGCATTTGCAAATACGTACTTGAAAATAATGAAATACTGGTACACTTGGAACGTTTTTCATATTTCGTACCAAGTGTACCTGTAGAGTAGGTACGCGTTTTGTAAATACTTACCTATATTACAATAAAAAACTGGTACACTCGGGTACGTTTTTCAAAATACGTACCGAGTGTACTAGAAACATACTAGTTTTCTTGGTACGTATTTGGGAAAATCGTACCAATTTAACCAAACAAGGCCATATTCAAATGACCAGAATGCAAATACATCATGCATAAACAATCTCAGCTATTCAACAAGAAGCTATCCCCAGTAATTACATATCTGGAATTACCGTATATTTTTCACAAAACGTACCCGGTGTACCTGTAGAGTTTTCCCCAAAATTACAGATCTCCAAATCGTACCCTAATTTTCATTCTACTCAACAAACTAGGTACGAAATTGACATTCAAAACATGATAAACCCGCGAAATCGGAGAAATCAAGCGATAATCAAACATGCAACCACCGTAACTTTCAGATCTGGAAAACTTACCGGCAAATGCTCGAAAACATCTTCTTCATCGGCTTCTCCTCCTCGTTTGACGGTGTAGGCTGTCTTCTTTGTCTTCTCCTTCTTCTTCGCGCGGCCCTCGGCAGCGTCTGCTCTACTTCTCTTCGCGCCGGCGGCGCCTGTTCAAGCGCCGGCAGAACTTCGATCCTTTGAGGCCTTGTTTTCGTCGGGGCTTTGCTCGGCGTCGCCGCGGCTTTTCTCTGTTTCTTCGCGCCTTTGGGCGGCGTTGTCGCTGCTTTGCTAGTTGTCGCCGCGGTGGTGACCTTCGCCGTCGTTGCTTTTGCTACTTCGGCTTCTTTTATCCTTCCCCACGGCGGCAGTTTTTTGGTTTTTTTGTTCGCGGCGCCATTTAGATAGAATCTGTATCTAGGAGGTTGACGGTGGAGTGTGGCGGTGTGATGGCGGAGTGTGGCGGTGTGGGTTGACAGCAGCGATAGGGTTGGAGTTTCCTACTGTATCGTCGCAAAAACGGGGAGAGAGAATGATAGGGAAGAGAGAGAGAAGTTCAGTAAATGTATTTTGAATTTTAACCATACACACACCCACTACCCTTTAAGGGTAATTTTTGTCAAATTGGGATACAATTTTACCCAAATTTTGTCAAAAGTGTACTTTTGACAAAATTTGTTATTACCATGTAGGGTAATGACATATCACCATTTGCATCTTAAGCATATATGTCCATACATAGTATGTCCGAATAGAATTATTGTATGAAATAATAATATACAAAGTATTAAAGAAGTGTAAAGAAGAGAGATAAAGATAGTAATAATACATATACATGAGCCATGAAGAATATTATATTTATATAATAAGTAATATATGTGTATTATATGAATTAATAATGTCAAAATACTAGATAAAGAAAATCAGAACGAGCACCATTTATTTTTCGATTATTAATTGAGTAGTAGGTAGCCCGTCGATAATAGATGGAAACTAATTTTATATTTTCATCATATGAATAATATTTTACAAATAGTTTTTTTCTCGTAAATAACTATTTTATTTCACCAAAATGAGCAATGTAAGAATATAAACATCTTGCCAACGATAAACAATCAAACACAAACCACATCATTATAACTTTGAAAAAAAATGACTTCTCTCTCAACGCTTTCCCTCACTCTCTCTCTAGAATTTATCTTCAAAGACTGACTTATATTTAAAAATTGTTGTATCTTATTTAGAAGTTTTTATGTTGTTTGCGCTATTTGTAACTCAAACTTAGTAAATGAATTATATTTCACGTATCTAAACATATAATTGTGAATGACAATAAACTGGATACTAATTTACTATGTATTTTTCAAATTTAAATTTGTTTTAGAGTTTTTCTACATCTCAATAAAATAGTAACTTTATTGTCTATACTCGTCGCAAACTTGTTGGGTAATAGTATTAGATAAAAATTGAGTAGTACAAAGTTAATATTAACTAAAATTAGTAAAAATATTCTTTTTATGTCTATTGAATCGTCTCGTTGGTTTAAATCATCTCGTTGGTTTATTGGAAATTGATACCTCTAATATTAGGCAAAGGCCAAGAAAGATATATTTGCATTTTCATTGTGTATTTTTCAAATCTAAATTTGTTTAGAATTTTTCTACATCTTGAATTAAAATAGTTACCTTATTGTATATACATGTGGCAAAACCTGTCGAGTAATAGTACTCGATAAAAATCTAAACACTACAAAGTTAATATTAACTAAAATTAGTAAAATTGTTCTTTTTATGTCTAGTTGAATCGTCTCGTTGGTTCATGGTAAATTGATATCTCTAGTCTTAGTTAAAGGCCGAGAAAGATATATTTACATTTTCAAGATTTTTTTTTTATCATTTTTTTAGCTATCTATTCATACATTCGATTCAATGTGATATGAGTAGTATTTCCTAGCAGACACTGATTGAATGAAAGATAAGAGAATTCTATGTATATATTTTGATTAAATATATTTATATTGTTTTTGTAGGATTCTCAATTACAAAAATTTTTATTGGCCTCTTAAATGCTAATTTATTTTTTTATTGCTTTAATTTAATTATTGAGAATGAGTTATATATTTGTATTTAGAAATTGAGAATATATATCTATTAAGAATTAGATATAGTATAATATTAATGTTATGAATTAATAATACACAAAGTTTTAAAGAAGTGTGAAGAATGAAGATAAAGATAATAACAAATACATATACATGCATGAGAAATTGTAATATGAATAGAATAAAGTAATATATGTATTATTATGAATTAATAATACCAAAAATATCAGAATAAAGGAAAATCGGAACGAAGCACCGTTTATTTTTTCTGTTATTAATTGATAATAAAAAAATATTAAGTAAATATGAAACAGAAATTCATTGAATAAACATAAATTATCAAAATTACCCGTCTCAATCAAAAGGCACTACTATAATGTATTAAAATATATATACTTTGTTAAACAAAACAAATGTTACAAGATTAAGAAATATCAAGGACCAAACACTATCGTGTAAAGCATAAATTACTCAACTAAATCAACCTATTACCAGAATCATACAATCTATGCATCAAAACTAGTATAATATTTTTCTGGGTACCCAAAAACAGTACACAACTCAAACGTAACAAACTTGTTTCCACCGTAGAGAAACTTCTCAAAAACAGCTGGAAGAAGCATCTTAGGAAAAGAGCCACTTCCTTAAACTCCACGAATCAACTTTGCTCGTAGATTTTCATCCTGCAAATTGGAGTGACAAAGTGAAACCAACAGTACTATGCATTCCGTTTCCCGCGGAATCTGAAACCAGGATAGAATGTCTACATCTCAGATACGATTTTGGCAATTTCGACCTTAACTAAAAAACCATTTGTGAGGGCAAACATTCGCCCAGCCAAAGGAGGCGGCACTGCACCAAGAGCGTTTTCAATAACCTGATATGATAAATCAAGCACTATAAGTTAGCCGACTACAATTTAACAATAAATATCAAAGAGTGACAATTATAAATTTTGCTTCTAAATGAAAAGAAATCGACGGAACCTTAACCAAGCATACAGTGTAATTGGAAAAGGAATAACTTATAGTATAGGATCCTTCATACATGCACTGCATTTCCTTAGATGATGTAATAAGTTTGACTATGCATATGTATGGCAATAACAACAGGGCTTGTTGCAAGGAATTATCAAGGCATTGTGATTTCCATAATGTATGTGCACAGAAATACGAAGATGCCTTCCAAGAAAAGAACGGACAAAAAAAAATGATGATACAGAGAAGAAAGAATGGGACTTACATCTAATTGATAACGAGCTGAAAAGTGAATTAGAAGAATAGCTTTGTTCTGGAACCTATCTGCATGACTAAGTATCTGGTGGTGCAATAATTCAGTGACAATTGAAACCACAATCAGCATTAAATACAGAATATCAGGATCGGGAAGGAAGCAAAATGAAAGAGCATCAGTGCATTAACCTCAGATAAATGCGTATGTCCGTAATCTCTTGCATCCTCCACTGAGCATGAAGTCTCCACGTACGTGCTCTAATGAGGGGCAGAACAAGGAGATTTGGAATCAGTAACTTATTAATGACTCCCCTTTTCAAAAAAATACTTATTAATGACTCACACTATGAATTATTCAGCTTAGATCTGAAGAAGGTCCCATATGATAAGCCTGGACTATATATATCAAATAACACCTTCTGAATATCTAAAATTTTGGTCATTATCATAGACTTTTGCAATATGTTAACCTATTAAAGGATGAACTTGAAGAAAAATGTTAAAGAAATAAGAAATCAGACAATTACAAATATCTATGCAAATCAGACAAGTAGTATGTTCCATCATATAATCATCCATGTATCAACAAGTTTTCTATGAAATGTTTAAAAAGTTTATCTTGATGTCACTATATATTAACATCCTGTACGTCTAAGAAAACTTTTCTTTAAAAGTTCCATCCAGTTAATTGATATGCTAACACCAAAGTCGGAGTAGAACCTAAACACTTATCACCTAGGCAGTTAAGGAAAACAAGGTATGGACTACTATAGAAGTGGGAGTGTAAATGAGATTAGTTTCGTGGCCCTAAGACTTGCATGTACCAGTTACACAATAAAGGTTGAAGTTAACATTGTACCTCCATAATAAGAATCTTTGCTCTCAAAACATCGACATTGTCTGCATCAGTAATAAAGTCTGACGTAGTGTCTCCCGTAAATGCAATTTTCAGGTGTTGTATATGTGTCTGTAATCTGCCAGTATAGTTTAGCTCACAGAAGAGATATGAACCTCTAAAATTTCCATCAAAAGGAAATGACAGCATAATGAATAGTGTAAGGCAAGATGTTTCAGTAATACCTAATTTCTATCTAGACCTATTTGTGGAGCAAAATCATAGATTACAGCATCAGGATTCTAAGAAAGAGAAAGCACAGATGGGTGATCAAAGTCTGGAAAGCAAGTTTTTAGATCCATTAATTTTTTCCAAATCTATTTTGAAGATAAGGAAGTTAATTTGCAATATTATGATGCTTAGGAATATGCTTGACAATACTAGTTATACCTCTTTCATCTTAGACATAAGATATGATAAATAGTATGCAATACAGTATAAATCTACACACAGATATTTACTGCACAAATAAGATTTTTATTTTTATACAATTTTTTTAACTTAAACTAGAAGATTTATGTAATGCACCTCAACACCCGACAGCTTCAGACTTTTAACTCAACTCCAGGTTAGCCAAGATACTCCTGCTTGAGTTTTATGTCTCAGAGAATAAACTATGTATCCCTACCACAAACAAAGTCAATCCTCTAATTACCAATTTTGCTAGCAAGAACATAATTCACAAAAAAATCAGAGCAGCAAGAAAGTATTGAGGAGACCTCGGCTTGGAATAACATGATACGTTCTAAAAGCTCTCACTTTCAAATCCTTTCTATACAAACTCTTCACCTACAAAAGACTGTTAAGTTAGTGGCCAGTGTAGGAGTATTGCATAACGAAGAGACGCAGTAAGGCATTCCTTCCTACCCACATCTAGACCAACCAGAGTTATGCTTGAGCTCGGATTGATCCATGGCTCTGTGAGCTTCAAAAATCCTTTCTCCACACTTTCCTTGATGACTTTTGGCACGATGATCGTTGGTGGCGCCAGGTCTGTATAAGCCACGTGTAGCAACATACATCGGCAGTCCTCCCTTCAACAAAAGGTTGCGGTGTTTAACAAACATAATTGCAATAAGAATCCAAAAACCAAACCATAACTATCCTAGTTTCTGAGAAATGGTTTCTAATGCAACAGCTACGCTCTATTTCTCGCTCCTAAATTTCCCAATTTAGCTAGAAACCCCTAAAATTAGCTTGAAAACACCAGCAGCAGTACAAATTATCAAAAAGAAAATGGAAAAAAACCGAACTTGCATTAAAACTTCCAAAAATAAAGTTCAAATTACACGAGGCACCAATTTATAAAGGATTATGAATTATACTTTTCGACTGGTTGAGCAGCACAAGAGATGAGAGAGAACTCACAATGTGGTCCATGTGGCCGTGAGAGATGAAGAGGAACTGCTGCGAAATGGCGCGCTGGGGGCATTTGCCAATATCAAAAGCCAAGTTGAGAGAGGGAAGAATCACGCAAGTCTCGTGCCCCGCGATCGACAGTCCTCCGATTGAGTGGCCCTCGATATGCAGGTCCTCGCCGGCTTTCTTCTTCTTTTTCTTCTGTTTCTGCTTCTCTGAACTCACGTCGATTGACTCGCGCGCAGTTTCGGCGCCGGACGCCATTGAATCGGATTCACAAGAAATTGGGTTTATGCAGCGGTGGACTTGCAAGTATTAAGGGGTGTATTGGATGCGAAATATGATGTATTTTAATGGATTTTTAAAAGTCTATTCAATCTAGATTTTTCATTAAAATACAGAAGCATTGGATGTGGATTTCAATTAGAATTTCTGAAATTTATTAAAATTCAGCTCTATGAATATGGATTTTAAAAATTTTATAATAATTGAGATATATTAAATATTGAGAGGATAGTGAAAGTAGCATTTTTCATATTGTAAAGATAAAATATAGCATTTGATATAGTTCTTTAAAATTCTAGCACCTTTCAGACTTTTATACCCATTTATTCTTTGTGAAAATTCTATCTTAATACTAGTAACATACCTTTTGTTGTGAATGGCGTAAGAAAGTAACATTTACTCTTCATTTCACTTACGCTCCTCTCTAAAAAAATTATCTTCTCTCTATAACTCACACCGGTCCCAACGAAAATATGTCCATATCCTACCATTTCTGGCCACGAAAAAACCCACAATATCCTTGTTCTACTACACTGTATACGATGTAGTGGTTATTTTTTTAGTTTGCTTTAGTTTTAAGTTTCATTATTTGTTTTTGAAGTCGAAGCCTTCCATTTTCCGACTCACTTGAAGGTAATGGTCGATTCTTTTCATATTTCTGTTACTTGAGCTTCGATTTGTTCATATCCATTCAAGATTTGATACTTTAATCTGATGCTTTGCACATACAATATTATAGATCTGAAAATTTGTTTCAAGATTTGAAGAGATGACGAATGCGAAGGATAATACCCATGATTTAAACACAGATCTGGATGTTCGAAGTAGTATTGAGGTTGAAGAATACGAACTGCCGGTAAGTGGATATTTCTTAGTGGGTTTTTTTCTTGTCTGCATTCACGATTTAGTAATAACTTATCGACCTCAGTGATGGTGAGGATCAAATATTTATGTGTTATGTTCCATCGGTTCCCTATTTTTTTGGATTTCTTTATAAATAACATACCCACAAAATGCTGTGAAGTTATGCTGCTGTCACTCTCAAATTTTTTTTAGTACCGATTTCAAATTTTTTACTTCTCTTCTTGGTAACGGAATTTTTTTAGATTAGTAACTTAAATTAGTTAGCTCTGAAGTAACGTGTTCTTGGCTTAGTAACTTTTTTCTAGCTGGTAAGGGATGTGTTGTAGTAACAAATACATCGTCTCTAAGTAACGCAAGGGATTTTGTTACTTTGATTCGAAAGTAACGAATTCTTTCAAAAAGAGGAACTTGAATAAATATGGTAGTTTGCATTAAGATCACGATTTTTTTTTTCGATGAGAAACATAATTGAATAAGTTACTTTCATATGAATTCACGAATTTTGTTAAATTCACTAACAGCAGAAAATGTGGTACAATCATCAATGAAGGCACAAACATATTTTAGTTAAGTAACTAGCTGAAATTTGATACTTTTTGCAGCAATTTAACTAATTTTGTTCAACGTAGTAACTTATGGTACGTTGCTCAGTAACTGAATATAATTGAATACAATTTTTTAATTTTTCATGAAGTCAGACTTTTCTATTTGGTTTAATGCTATGTTTTCAGTGATTTTGGTGTAATTAAATTATATTTGGTTGATTCTCAAACTGATTTGCCCACATTTTATTTTTTTAATAGGAAGGATGGACATTCCGAAGGCCATCTTATCAAGGATTAACTACCAAAATTAATCACCACTGCAAGGACGAAATTCTGACCACAATACGAGCCACTTTGAACAATCATGGCGCAGAAGCTTTCAGTATGAGGAGCTTGCCAATGTGACCCTCCAAAATGCACCTTTACAAGGACAGTTAGAACGCATACAAAATTGACACCGATCTTGATACTTGCAGACCACATAATATTTTTTCTTGTTTGAACGCTCGACATGAAATTCACATTTGTTTGCCAAGTGATACATTCCAACAGCATATCTCAAATCTTCTTTACACTTGAAAAGTACACCAACTGAAAGAGGCTCATCACTGCTATTCATGTGTATATCTAACTCATTGACTGTTGAAGAACAAGACATAAGCGAACCAGGATTAATTAAATCCACTTTGAAGAGCTACTTTGTCAGAGCCATAAATTCGGTGCGGTGGAGAAGTGCTACGTAGTGGAAGAACTAAATTGCGTTTGTGAAGTAATGGATGAAACAAAGTAGCATCACCTGTATCCTCATACCAAGGATCAAATTCAAAAGGGTCATCATTGTCGAGACTATCACTACTAGCAGAATTATCGGGATCATATTCATCGTCGTCATCCCCATCTTCGCTACCTGAGTTACAGTTATCCCCACTGTACTCTTCATTAGGTATGTTCTGATTTTGCTCTTGATAATGTAATTGAGTGTTTGAAGACTGAGACGACGAAGGCGTGGGAATTAATGTTACAAAAAATTTGCAAACTCAATTTCCCAGTGCAAAATTCAGTTCAATATCATTGGTAACGTTAAGACGAACATAATCACTATCATCAACGGGTGAAGCAACCAAACATGTAATTGAATAAGTGGAAGAGTTGAAGTTAACACCACAGCAGTTAAACTGAATCTTCGCTAGGAAAAAATCGAAGGAATGATGTCACTGGACAATAGCAACATCACTTTATCTCCACCTTTGTAGACATCATTCATCCATATCCCTCCAAAATGCACAATCACAGATGTGCATCTGAGCAATAAACACCAAATACAACCGAATAGAACCAAATAAATTATATTGAACAAGGAAAAAAAATGTGAAATTTGAGAAACCACAATATCGCGAATAATCAAACCTAAATACATTTAGTAGTACCTTGGAGAGTGTGGTGTAATTACCTTTTCAGTCGACACCTTATGTATGTGGGCACCGGAAAGATACGCATAGGGGGGGGGGGAGGGGGAGATTAATTTAGGGGAAATGTAGAAGAAGTACCTTTTCATCAGTTTTATTGCGAAAATGCGGCTAGTAGGGGGAATTATTTATGTTCCTTTTTTTTTCGAAACCTAGTAACTAATTCCAATTTTTATACTGTAATGACGAAGTAACTAATATTTGTTGAGTAAGTAACAATTCACCGCTGGAACTTTGGGTGGCAGTAACTATTTTATAACTTAGTAACTATATGTATTTTGTTACCTTTTAATTTTTAGTAACGAATTTTTTCCTAAGTTACTAACTGTTACTTACTGAAAAAAAAATAGTTACAAATCAAATTAATAAGTGTTACCTACTGAAAAAAAAAATTAGTCCTCTTGCAAAAAAAAATAACAATTTTTTTTAAACTTAGTAATTATGCCTAATTTGTTACCTTTAATACGAAGTAACGAGTTTTTTTCTTAGTTACTAAGTGTTACTTAATGAAAAAAATTAGTTACTTTCCAATCAAATTAATAAGTGTTACGTACCTGAAAAAATTTAGTTGTTTTGCCAAAAAGTAACAAATGTTTATAAAGTTAGTAACTATGCATTATTTGTTACTTTTTTAGCGAGGTAACTAATTTTTTTCAGTAGGTAACACTTATTAATTTGATTTGTAACTAATTTTTATTAACTAATCCGTTACTTCGTAATATAGGGTAACAAATTAGGCATAGTTACTAAGTTTAAAAAAAATTACTTTTTTTGGCGAGGTAACTAATTTTTTTTCAGTAGGTAACAATTATTAATTTGTTTGGAGAGTAACTAATTTTTTTTTCAGTAAGTAACAATTAGTAACTCAGGAAAAAATTGGTTACTTCGTATTAAAGGTAACAAATTAGGAATAGTTACTAAGTTTAAAAAAATTGTGACTTTTTTGTGATAAGTAACTAATTTTTTTCAAGTAAGTAACACTTAGTAACTGTGTTGGAGAGTAACTAATATTTTAGGTAAAGGAATTTTTTTTTTTCAGTAAATAACACTTAACTTAGTTACATTAAGTATTGTTACTAAATTAACAATTTCTTATTAGGTACTTGAAGCTACTGTCTAACAATATTTTTAAGCTTAATGTCTCACACAAATTTAAGAGAATTTGTTAATTTACAAACAATAATTTTAAACTTAATGTCTCACACAAATTTGTCAATTTGTGAAACAACAAAAAGTAAAATATCAGAAAACACAGTCAAATGTAATCGAGCTCTATTTTTAAGTATTAAATTTGATTTGTAACTAATGTTTTTCTAGTAGGTAACACTTATTAATTTGATTTGTAACTAATTTTTATTAACTAATTCGTTACTTTATAATATAGGGTAACAAATTAGGCATAGTTACTAAGTTTAAAAAAAAAATTTACTTTTTTGGCGAGGTAACTAATTTTTTTTCAGTAGGTAACAATTATTAATTTGTTTGGAGAGTAACTAATTTTTTTTCAGTAAGTAATAATTAGTAACTTAGGAAAAAATTGGTTACTTCGTATTAAAGGTAACAAATTAGGCATAGTTACTAAGTTTAAAAAAAATTATTATTTTTGTGAGAAGTAGCTAATTTTTTTCAAGTAAGTAACACTTAGTAACTGTGTTGGAGAGTAACTAATATTTTAGGTAAAGGAAATTTTTTTTTTTCTGGTAAATAACACTTAACTTAGTAACATTAAGTATTGTTACTAAATTAACAATTTCTTATTAGGTACACATGGCCACTATCTAACAATATTTTTAAACTTAATGTCTCACACAAATTTAAGAGAATTTGTTAATTTACAAACAATAATTTTAAACTTAATGTCTCACACAAATTTGTCAATTTGTGAAACAACAAAAATCAAAATATCAGAAAACACAATCAAATGTAATCGAGCTCTATTTTTAAGTATTAAATTTTGAAGACTTACTGAGTTACAGGAAAAAATAGTTAAAAGGGCTCAAAAGGGTTTGGTAAAGGAAAAATGATTTCATGTGTGGAAGAACAAAAAAAAAATGCTACTGTTATAAACACAGAATATTTAGGCTCAAATATAATACAACTACACATTAACTACAAAATTAAGCATATTAAGTTGAATAGGAAGAAGACTAAGAAAGTTACCAAAATATATAAGAGTTCAAGAGTAACATACATACTTAACATTTCTAACACAAATAACTAAGGAGTCTACGTAATAGAGGATGTAATACAATACGATAAAACAATATAACGCATATATCTAATGGCGAAAAACAACAAGCCCAATCAGCAACGCTGCTATTGCATAGTTTTTCCACCATATCTCGGATTTCAGTACCTCCAATTGTTCAGTCAATTCCACATTTGAAACTGTGAGATTAGCATTTTGTATAACAGCGTGATCTTCAGATTCTTTCAACTGGCGGCAATCAAATTCCTTTACACGGAGTCATGTTGGAGATCATCTCTCTCCTTACGAAATTGTGCAGCAAGGTTTGTTGAAATCGATTCAGACTGAACAAGTTTTATGTGCTCATCAAGCAAAAGAAGCAATTGATCATGGTAAATATCCCTATCCATATGAAGTTGGAGTATATAATCACGTTGAATATCAGTCACATTGGGATCAATCCAATCAACGAAGTCACAACATTTTGCTGCAATAGATATAGAGGATATGAAACCAATGAGATCAACAAAGTCCAAAAATCAAAGAAAATGTGCTGCAAAAAGAATAAAATTGAATACCTCAATGTTTGGGACAACAAAATACCTCCTGGCTGAATCTTCATCAGACCAAGAGGTACTCACCACACACTTCAATCCATGCTTACATTTTCTCTCATCCATTTATGTTGTTCTATAATCACTTACGTGACTAATAATTATGGTTCGCAAATTATTTAGTTAGAAAAAAAATTAAAAGGAATATGAACTCCCAACAGCAGAACATGTATACACATCTAATTACAATATGAAGAATTAACAAAAATAACTTAAAACGATTAGAGCTAACTCATAGATCTAATACGGTAAAAAGAACAAAAATAGATTGGTGAAGTAATTTCAAATAAATCATTACGACAAAATGAAAAACACAAATCTTCAAAATTTTACAAAGAAGAACGGTGAGAAGGAAAAAATAAGGGGAAAGATGAAAGAAGTTGAAGAAAAATGCTATAAAAAGAACCGGGAAGTACAACAAGAAAACAAATTCGAAAAATAAAAATTGAAGAGAAGGAAGCTTTTGACCTGAAAATTACACAGCCACCGTTAGCTTGAGAAAAGGAGACCGCCGGAAAAGCTGCATGAAACTATAACAAAAACAGAAGTACAATAAGAAGACAAATTCGAAAAAAAAAAATTGAAGAGGAGGAAGATTTTAACCTGAAAATTCACACAACCACCGTTGAAAAAGAAAGGAGCCAGTCGAAAATGCTGCGGGAAGGCTTGGCGGATGTTATGGATTTGCAGGGGGAAAGGTTCGATAGATGTAGCACTTTGGAGGAGAGAAAGAGGGAAGAGAATTTGAAATGAAATTCGAAAATAGAATGAATATGACGGTGATAATAATTCAACACAAATAAGAGCTGTGGAAAATTAGTGAAAAGTAAAGGGTAGGGGTAAAAATGTCAAAAGGTGCTAGAATTTTAAAGAACTATATGAAGTGCTATATTTTATCTTTGCAATGTGAAAAGTGCTATTATTGGGGATATTCTCTTAAATATTCTATAAAATTCAAACTCGATGAAGTTTGATGGATTTCATTTTAAAAATTACACTAAATCAAATCCATTTGATATTTAATGAATTTTCAAAATCTATTTTATTTCAGCGTCGGGTGAGCAATACCGGTCGCTAAGGCATTTCCAGCGCTGGCTAGGGGCCAGCGCCTACTGGATGTGCAGTCACACACACCACATGGCACACACTTCATCTCTCTCCTTTTATCTCTCTTCCTCTCTCTTCTCACCACACAGTCACACAGACGCAATGTGAGAATTCCTTTTCTCTCATCATCATGCATGAGGCACCAAAAGCAAGCGATGAGAAACCCATCCCCATCCCCGGCGACATCAACGTGGCGGAGAACAACAAGAAAAAGCTTCAGTACATCGAGGAGGTGACCACCATCTTCGACGAAATCCAGAAACAAGTCCTCACCGAAATCCTCTCCAAAAATGCCGATGTGGAGTACCTCAAGTGCCACAGCTTCAACGCCCACGACCACACTGATTTTTCAAATCTTTAGAGCAATAATTACTGTAAATGAAGATTATTTATTATGTATAGGGTTGAATAAAGAAAGAAGGGATATGGCTACAATTTTCAAAGCTACTCCCTCTGTAATTAAAAGAGTGTAATGTTTGCCCAAAAACAGTGTAATTGAAATAATATTATGTTTCACTTTATGGACATTTATACCCCAAATATTCCCCTCTATTTATAGCAATATGCCATTACTTATCCCGCCATTTATTTAATTGACCTAAGCTAATTAAACTAACTTAATCTAATTATCCTAAGTTAAACTAACTACCCAACCCAAATTTGGATGACCCAAATGAATCAGCCCAATTTCCCCCAAATATATTTCTCCACCCATCCACCCCCAAACCCTAATCGGTGCCGATATCCCTTCTGTTTTTCACAAATCTCTCATCTAGGGTTTACTCCTCTCACTTTTGAACTCTGTAATCTTCGTCTCCACTCCCATCTCTGTTAATCTTCGCCTTCACTGCCGTTCTCTATAATGGCACCGATCAAAAACTTTACTCCCATCTCTGAGAGCCTGGTGGCGAAACTCGAATCGTCGCTGCTCTATGAAGATCTGAGAATCAATCGGCGCCGATCTGTGATGAATTGCAGACTCAATCTTCTTGGTCGCCGCTCTATGACGAGTCTCAGACTCAATCTCCTTCGTCGCTGCTCTATGACGAATCTCAGAAAGAATCGCCGCCGGCGCCGCTCAGACTCGATTCGCCGCCGCTCTTTGATGATACCATGGTGCCGAAGACTAAATTTCCACCGCTCGATGATGGATCCCAGTCTGGTGATGCGCCGATCTATGATGAATCTTCTTGTGTCACGTCAGTGTGCCAGAAACACAATTCGCCAATTTTGGTGAAGGATATATTTTCTTGAGGAGTATGAGGTATATATCTTCTGTTTTCAACCAACATTGTACCTGAAAAGGGCTGACTCCCATGTTGAGTGTTGTTTTTCTGATTGAGCTTCTCTGCAAAACTGAGAGTGCCTTGAGTTTTTCTGCATCTAAGTGTTTCTTATCACTGTACTAACAACTTGTCTTCATGATTTTAACTTGTATAGGTATGCCCAATGCTTGTTGAGCAGCAGCTTGCTCCCATATGCGCCATACAGTGATGTATTTCACATTGAATATTGTTGCAGCCTCTTTTTTTGGCCTTGCAGCATTGCTACAGATTTTTTTGGAGTATTTGAGGTTGTTGTAATGAATGTAACTTGCCTTGAATGCTGATATTTATTGCTGAGAGAATGAGTTAGGTGTAGTTTATTCCCTCCAACATTTTTAGTGGGAATTTTGAATTTAGGCAGAATTTTAAACTTTTGGCACCAAAATATCTGTATTAGCATTAAATGCATTGTACTTTCTCCCTCTTGAATGAAATTGTCACAGCCCCAAATCCCGAGGGACGGCAGAAGCCGGGGTGCGACTGGGGTTGGATTAAAGAAGGGGGAAGAGGGGGACTAACTGAACATACATACATAAGAGACAACATACAAACTGTGAACAAAGCTTTATTTACATAAAGGAAGAGTTAACTCGAAGGATTACATGACTGAAAGTACACGGTAGATAAACTAAGTTATAAGACAGATCTTAGTCTACAGTGATTACATATATGTTCATCATAATACTAGAGTTTTGCAGCGGAAATGTGATTTATACTAACTAAAGTCTTCCTAAGACAACTTTATTCAACCTTCGCCGCTTCCATCGCTTCAACCTGCACATTTAGAAAACATATGCAGGGCTAAGTACAAAAGTACTTAGTGGGCACGTAGCCGAAAACATATTCATAAGTATAAATAATCAGGCATCTCATAATCGTAGCACATCGGGGGTTTTATTGAAAAAGACCCGTGTCTACTAAACATTTTTCTGACTCATTTATATAAATTAGCTTGTACAAGCATTTTTCTGGTATGTTACGTTCAAATCTTGACCAATTCTCATTCACCGTGGCTGGTACCCCTCAATAGGGTATCACATACACCACAGGTTACAAAGTGCACTAACTCTGGAAAGCACTTAGCAGCTAACTCAGAGCCGATCGTTAACTAATAAATCTGGAAAACACGAAGGTTAACTCAGATAGGTACAAGAGAACTCACATAAAATATTTAAACAGTTTATGCCATGATTATCACTTGAAAACACAGATATCAAAGCGATAAAGAAAGGTTTTAGAGCATTGCTCGTTTTATTTCATATATAAAAGCCCACCTTGTAATACAGAACTAACAAGCACTAGCTTCCGATCTTCTGATCTTCCGTCCTTTCTTTACTGCTGGCTTCCTCCTTCATCGTAAAATAATAATACTTAAAATCAGGTCGTAAAATATAATCGATCATTTAAACTCGAAAAAGTTTTAGTCGTTTCATTTCTTTAGGCATTTGCACGCTTACTAGTTTCATTTTAATTAATCGGGAACGAGACTCGTACTAAACCCGTTTAGAACTCGAAAGGTCTCATACTCGAATCTTAGGTCAGTAGAGAAGGTAATCGATAGCTTAATACGACTTAAAAGATCATAAGGAACTAAGTTGGAAAGAATCAACTGAGGAAAATTAAGTTTTAGTTCATTATACGACTTAAGCAATTTCTCGCTTAACTAAACTTCTTTACTTGAATGGATAAGAGGTACCAACTCGTCTCGGTTAGCACTCAAGGATCCTTTCTTGACTCTAGGGTCAGTAGGAAAATAGTCGTCAAGTTATTACGGCTTAGACGATCGAAAGAAACTAAGTTGTGAACGAAACAACTTAGAAGAATGAAACTGGAATTTCACTGCGCATTACAGTAACTCTGGGGACTGCCCAGAACAGGGGATCTGGAAATAGGGGATGAGCCCTGTACCGTTTGAAATTTTGGGATGTCTAGTTTACGCTCCAATTTATGGATCGCAAATCCGATAAACGAGCTAAAAGTTATTACAGTTTCCTGCGAGGGTCGCAAAACTGCCGCGCTAACCCTAGTTGTTCGATGGAAAAGACGTACAACTTCTTAGGTTCGTTCTAAGTTCTCGAATTCGATTTCTTAAGAAACTGGACCCTCAAGGCAGTCATCACGTACTCCCGTACATGGTGAACTCCTTCTCAAAACTCGTCCAATAGCACGACGTTCTAAACATCGGCTTTCAACTAACAAGTACGAAACCAACAAGTTATCAAATTTCTCGTTCTAGTTCTCGACTATCACTATAACTCATATTATAATAGCTCGAAAGCTCATGACGTCAACTACAAAATTATTCCCAAGTCCATCATAAACAATAATATCAATTTAGAATTCTTATTCGACTTCTCGGTTATTAATTACGACTAATTGTTCGTCTCTTACACAATTTTAAAAGTTGTCGGATTTCGTTCATTTTCTACATCATCAAACATCATCTAACAAGATTCATTTTCATGCATATAAACACTTCATATCAATACTATATCTCAACTTACATCGACTTCTTTGTCTCTTACGACTTCATTAATATTTTTAGAAAATTCTCAAATAATTCCTATTATCCACTAACATCATTAGGAACATTATTTCATTAACAAATCAACAACTAAATCAACTACATGAAAACCCCTATTTTCTTTATAATTTCGGTATTTACAACATAATTTAAGGGGTGATTTTCTTCATCGATTAACAACATTACTCCACAAATCATACTACTATAACATCAATTGATCAATTACAAGTCTAATTACATCTTAATTTGAAAAAATCCCCAATTTCAAACCCTAAACCCTAAATCGATTTCAATCAAACAAAGGGCTTTCGATTTCTCTTAGTTCTAATCATTAATTAAACACTTCCTAAGCATGAATTTAACATCAATTGAAGAATCCCAAAAATCCTACAAAAAGCCCTAAAATTTCGGTAATAAAGAGAAGTTAGGGTTCTTGGTTTTCAATCAATTTCAACCCTAGAATTCATATCGAATCACCACTAATTTCACTTAATCGAAGATCAAAACATCTAGTTCATCTTTCCTAAAACTCGATCCAAGAAGAAAATAAAAAGAAGAGGAATCCAATTGGATAGGAACATGGAGGAGATGAATACCTTGAGGATTAACAAAGGAAGTAATAGGTTTTGATGGATGGATGAAGACTTGTGTGATTTCTTGCTCAAGATCTTGAAGATCCAACAATGGAGAAAAAGATGAAGATGGGAGAGGAAGAGGGGAGGGGGCTGCCGAAATTTTGAGGGAGGGAGGAGATGTGATTTAGTTGATATGTTACAAGGTTATAATACTTTAGGTTAAATAGGTGTAAAGGTGAATAGTAATAGTAGTAGTAGGTGAAAAGTAAAAACTATATAAAAATGAAATATCTTGCTAAAGTGAGAGAGAGAGGTCGGCTATGAGAGGGAAGGAAGGGAAAAATACGCGTTTTTCCGACGCGATACGACGTTACGGAAATCGGTCGACGAAAAACGTAGCTCGGCACAAAATCGTCACGATCCGATTCGTCCAAAAATTCTCACGTACTAAACTTAATCGGAAAATAATATTTATAAATTTAATTCTGACAAAAACTCGGGACAACACAGTCCGAGTTTTGTCCGGAAAATCATAAAAATGAACTTTCTCGGGCGAGTTCGTACCGCGATTTCGTGAATGTAAAAATCATACGGTTTTCCGTTCTGAGTTAAAGAACTAAAAATTTTTCATATGCGCTAACCCTAAATACAGTAGTCGTCTAGCTGACTTCCGTAATTTATTTTGGAAACAGATTCGACCGTTAGTCTTAGAATTCAAAATCGTAAACTTAGGCGTGCAAGGCCATTTTTTTATTAATAACTTTAAATTTTTAAGAACGTAAAGAATTTCCGGGGTATTACAGAAATTTTCCTGCAGTAGATTTTCAATGCCTTACTATTCTTTTTGCCTTCAATTCATCAGTTTCATCTTGTTGAAATCAGATGCAATTTTAAATCAAAGTGGGAAACAAACAATTGAACTCTTAATTTTGCGTAGCTTCATATCAATGCATGTGATTTTAAATCACATGCAATCATACATGCAATAAATTCCAAGTTAACAAAGCAATGAAATAAGTCATGGAATAAATTTGAAGGCATGAAATAAATCGACCACATAAAAATTAATGTGCATGAAAAAAATAAAGTCATGGAATAAATCAAACACAAGTTAAGAAAGCAATGAAATAAGTCACGTGCATGACTTATGTGAGTTGTTGTGATTTTTAAACCACAAATGCTAATTGCAATTAACAAACCTCACCTTCACTACCCTTAATATCTTTTTACATCACTTTATACAACTTTACCAGCTTTTCTTAAACTCCGCGCAACCAGTAAACATTACACTCTTTCAATTACGGAGGGGTAGTAGAAATCTTATAAATGCAAACATTATATTACTCCTTCTGTCCAGCGAAAGATGGTCTTTTCATTCTGTTACGAAGATTAAGAATAAAGGTAGTGGGTGTATTTAATAGAATATTTATTGATAAAGAATGCAATAATTTTTTTATAAAGTAGAAAGGGGACATCTTTAGTGGGACGTCCCAAAAAGAAAAGAGGGACATCTTTCACGGGATGGGAGAGTACTATCCAATAGAATCAAGTTAATCAACTTTTACTGGTGAACAATTATCAGATAAATAGGGATATGCTCAACTCAACCCAAAATACCTATGGAATTGACTCGTAATCGCACGAGGTAACTTTAGTGTAATAAGCTAACCCAAGTCGTATCTCAAGGAAGGCTAAGCAGGGTGATTAATCATGCTACGCACAAAAAGCAATAAATCCTAAACACTCTAAACAATTAGTTGGGTCTGACATTCTCACTCTTCATTATCTAGACTGAATTTAAATACTAAATTACCAACACAATAAACATAGACAAGATCAAATAAATAAAATTAACAGAATATAAACCTAGACGCTGGAAATTCTTAAACTAACACCGGTAGAAAAATTAACAAGCATAAATACTAAACAGTAAATGAACAGCGATAATAAATCATTTCAATAATGTAAAATCAAACTAAGCATGATAATGAAAATACCAGATCGATTCAACAAAGAAAATAATACTGGACAAAATTAAACGACAAATACTAAATAGAACTAAAATACTCTTGATCCTTACAAAAGTCTAATAAAGCAATTGACATGAAAGTCACAAAGAGAATCCAATTAATTTCCAAAGAAGAACGGTCGTCGTCGTCGTGTCAGAGAAAAAAAAAAGATAACCTAAAAATAAATTACAAATCGTTAATTTATATAACTAATGAGCTCCCGCTCAACATAAGCGAGCGCCTAAGAGAAACACGCGAGATCTGACAACTAATTAAAATTGAGCGACCGCTCATAAATAAGCGACCGCTAACACCAAATATGGGGAACTGAGCCATGGCGACATGAGAGGCCGCTCAAATAAGTGAGAAGCCGCTCAAAAAATGAAAACGCTTAAAATGAGCGGCCGCTCAAAGAAATGAGAGGTCTTTCATATATGAGAGACCTCTTAAGCGGCGGCTCATTTGTTTTTCGGCATTTTCTCTTGTTTCTTGTACTTTTCTCATCGCTTCTATTATTCTCCATAATTTCCTGCAAAACTACTTCCACAGGCATAAAAAGCTCACAAATAAGGCCAGCAAATATATCAACTATATCACAAAGTCTACTCAAATAAGTACAAATAAGCACAAAACAACCCCCCCACACTTAGTCTTTTGCTTGTCCTCAAGCAAAATTATATGGATTCCTTAAAAGATCAATTCAACAAGTGCTCAATTCCAACCAAGCATTCAACCAACCAGATCGAGCTCTTCAAATACACATATCTCTCCTGGATGTATCGCACTTAAAATTTAAGAAGTAACAGAGTCATAAAGCACAATGATTCGATCAGACCCAATTCTCCACTAGAGATGAATTCCCTAATGTGACTGCCTTTATAGATATTAATCTAAATCCACGCTTTTTCATCATTTTTTTTGTTCCATTTTAAATGAGTCAATTTTCGTGGGATCAAAACTTTTGGAGGTATTCCAAAGTATTCCCACGTGGTTTCCCATACTCATGGTAGATAACTAGAGGAGTAGCGACTCAGAGCTATAAAATTTTAAATAACAATCTACTTCCTATTATAAATAACAAAATAAGATCATAGGCAATCACAATGGCAACACTCCCTCTAGCATCTACCGGACAAATCACGACTCAAATGCTTAACAACAAGTTACAACTAGAATTTCAACTAATTCCACCCAACAAGAAACACGCATAAATAACAGAACAAGACATAACCACCAACTTTCACACCCCGAATATCACACTTTGAATCACATCTTCAAAAGGTCCATACAAAGAATTTCGAGTTCAAACATCAACAACGTGCAAGGGATGGAATCATTTGACCAAAAGAGCAAACACATAGAAATTTTCCAACCACCTAAATCAACTAGCTGCCCCCCACACAAAGAGATTGACTTGTCCTCAAGGCGACATATATAGAAGATACATTAAAAAAAAACGGACCACCAACTACAATAACATACGAAGATAAAACCAAAAGATAAAAATTATATACTAAACAAACCATCGTGATAAGTCACGCATTAGCCGGCGGATCTTGTGGTGGTGGGTACTGAGGCGGCGGAGCAGTGAGTGTCAAAGCATCCAACAATTGACATGGCAACGCAGGGCTTCACGATCAACAAGCTCCAACAACCTAACGCGATCTTAAAAATAGACAAAAACAAAACAAAACAAAACAAAACAAAACAAAACAAAACAAAAACAAACGAAAACCAAAACAACTAAAACAAACTAAACTAGTAACACACCACAAAATAAAAGAAAAAGAAAACATGCAAAATAATAGTGACGAATCACTGTGGATCGGGTGATGGTGATGGAGCATCTCTGATCACCTCCTCCGGCAATGGAATAAAAGTAGAAGTGTCAATAGTGTTCTTCGTTCTCTTAGTGTAAACCATGTCGGAATCATCAAGGTGAATTGAAACATGCAGCACAGGAAAATGACCAAACTAGACACTGGTGAGAGGATGGACTCGACAGGGGGCATTAGGCAACGAGCAAGGAGCAAGACAAAAGTGTTGAGGCAAAACACTAATGCGCTGGAGAAGCATAGAGCGCCGGCACCGTAGTCAGATACGGGCCCCAGCAGCCTTTGTCAGGCAGCGAACACGGGATCTTTGCGCTATTCGGGAATACACTTTTTGTCTAATCTCAGTGGAGTCGGACGAGATAAAGGAAAGATTCTTTGGCTCCATATGAACCTCTTTTTCTGCCCGGACATTCTCAATTTCCAACGATTTATCGATTGTACCTTCGACTGACTGATGAGATGATACTTGATCTTTTGCCTCGAGCTCCTTTCGTGTCCATTCCTTCTCATCAGTTGAGCCTACACATACTTCCATAGCTTGATTTTCCATATGGAAATTCATATTCTCGTGCACATTAATAGACATCGTCTCTCCCAATACAGACATCTTGATGATCCCATTTTTTACATCAATCAAGGTGTTCGTAGTAGCCATGAAGGGTCTTCCTAACAAGAGTGTATGCTCTCTTCCATCTTCCGGCACATCCCCGATGTCTAAAACCACAAAATCCACTGGAACAATCAATTCTCGGACTCGAACCAGAATGTCTTCAACAACTCCCTTAGGATGTCGAACAAAATGATCAGCAAGTTGTAAGCATATACGTGTGGGCTTCAATTCCCCTAACTCTAATTTCTGAAAATCGAATATGACATCAGGTTGATCCCTGCACCCAAATCCAACATACCAGATGCTTTATTTCCATTCTCCATGATCACAAAGCTCTCTGGATCTCGTTATTTTGGAGGTAAAGGTTGCTGCATGATCGAGTTTGCACTCTCAGATATCAATATCGGCTCGTTCTGTACAAACTTCCTATTATTCGAGGCCAACTCCTTGAAGAACTTCACATAGGCAGGCACATTCTTGATGGCCTCTACTAATGACAAATTGACATTCACCTTGGAGAGCAAGTTATAGAAATACGAAAACTGTGTATCTTGCTTCTCACTTCTTAACCGGGCTAGGGAAAGGAAGTGGTGGTCTATAAGGATTAGCAGCCTTGTACAATTGAACCTCTGATTGCTCTTTCTCTACCTCAACTTTTGGTGTAAGCTTCTCCTTGGCTTGCTCCTCCATGCTAATTTTCTTAGGTTGCTCCTCAACAGACATTTCTACTTTGTTATCAACCATTCTTCCACTACGGAGAATGGTAATAGCTTGAACTTGGTGAGGCTGCAACCCTTACCTATGAAGTTTCCCTGGTTGTTGCTGCTGTTGAATCTGGTTCAAAATACCAGAAAGTTGCCCAACAGTGGTCTCAAGGTGCTTAATGGTAGCTGTCTGAGACTCCATGTTCTGCTTGCTCATCTCTATAAAAGACTGCATCGTCTCTTCCAACAATGGTTTCTGAGGAGTTTGCTTTGGATATTGTTAGGGTCCATTCTAATAGTGCTGTTGCTGCTGCTGGAAATTCCCTTGTTGCATGAGAACTTGCTGGTATTGCTGAAATTGCTGAGGATAATTCTGCTGCTGCGAAAATGGGAATTGTTGCTGAGGCGGATAGAACTGCTGCTGATTCGGATAACCCATTTGTTGTGGCGGTCGATGAAACTGATTACCTTGACTCGATCCCGCCCCTTGATTAGGGGCCTGATTCATCCATCCTGAGCTTTGTTGACCCCTCCAACCAGAATTTGAACCTTGGTTGTATATTGGTCGTTGCTCGAACTGGGGTCTACCTGAATACCCCTGAGCAGAATACACTTGTGCTTCTCCCTTTGGTGTGTACTCTCCCATCCTATGACACTCATTGGTTCCATGCCCATAATCTCCACAAATGCCACAAGTCTCGGCATTTGGTTCACAAGGTGGAGGAGTTGGAGTTTTCACCTGGCTCATCTTGAGCTGTTGTAGCTCTCTTATCATAGACAAGACCTCACGAGGTCGGTTGATGTTGTCGAAGTAAGGTGCTAGCTTAATCTTCAAGCTTCGGTGACCTTGCATACACAACACTAACAAACAAATCAAATGCACCGGAGGGAGAAAAATATTCAAGCTAAAAGAAAAATAAAATAAAATAAACACAGAAAACAAATAGCACAATCAAATGCCGCCTTCCCTGGCAACGGAGCCAAAATTTGACTCAACCCAAAACACCTATGGAATTGACTCGTAACTGCACGAGGTCACTCTAGTGTAATAAACTAACTCAAGTCGTATCTCAAGGAAGGCTAAGCTGGGTGATTAATCATGCTACGCACAAAAAACAATAAATCCTAAACACTCTAAACAATTAGTTGGGTCTGACATTCTCACTCTTCATTATCTAGACTGAATTTAAATACTGAATTACCAACACAATAAACATAGACAAGATCAAATAAATAAAATTAACAGAATATAAACCTATACGCTGGAAATTCTTGAACTAACACCCGAGAAATTAACAAACATAAATACTAAACAGTAAATGAAAGACGATAATAAATCATTTCAATAATGTAAAATCAAACTAATAAAATAATACTGGACAAAATGATGAACCCATATTTGTGTCCATCTTTCTTGTATTTTTCTTGTGTTTTTAGTCTTTATCGAGTCAATATGTGTCTGGGAGGACACGCAAGTCGAGAGATAATGTGCAGGGAAGAACAGGTGGATGTTGGGCAAATCCGATGGAAAATCTGTTGTTGAGATGGCGATACGATGCGAATGGGCATAGGGCTAGAAGCTTGTAGCTGGGCAACATCAGAATATCCAATCTACAAGTCAGGAAGTATCTCCCCATATCCTTGAAGCCAATAGATAGAGTACTCGGAGGAGCCAGGATCTTGGTCAAGACAGGAAGCAATTTAGGATGCAGACGATAAAGGGCAGGAACAGAGTTGGACCAGCAGCAGCAGAATTCTTTTCCTTCAAGGAAGAGGATAAGGATTAGATATTTCTTTCCTTATCCTAGCCGAGCCTAATCAAAGGAGATATCCACCACGCAAGGAAAGAGGAATCATGCATGCATGAGGAAAGAGGGCGGATGTGATATGCATGGAAGAGTCCTTCATCAACAAGGAAACTTCCCTAAACCCTAAATTTCCATCGCCTATATATATGGCCAACTCCATTGTGTATGAGAGCTGATTTTTATCTTAGTTCTGCATTCTAGGTTGAGAGAAAGGGAGGAAGAAACAAGTCCTACGGGCAATTTACTTTTATTTCATATTTTTACTGCTTTAAGTTTAGTTGTTGGCGTGAAGCCAAGACCCTGGTTGCTGACTACGCTTTTGGGCAGCAACCCGTTTCCAGATTTATGCTAAGTATGTTTTCCTTTATTTGCTTTGTGTTTTTATTTAATATTATGTCTAGCTAAGTTCATTGTTTGGGTTGGATGTAGATGAAGTGATTCTAAATTACTCGTTCAAACTCGTGAGGTCTAATTGTGTTAGTTCGTCAATTGATTTTGTTCCCGAAATACTTAGGATTAATTCTAGACTTAATTGATGTTGAAGTTGATTGATCACCATCTAGATATTGAGATTAAGTCATTAACAGAAATTGGGATTAACACGAGAGTGTCTTTCGTGCCCAAGAAGGTAAAGGGTGTTGGAGAGCAGTCGGTATTGACCTACCTCTTGGCTGCCTTGGGTCTGTTTATTCTTAATGCCCATTGGGCAGCATCGTTACTGAAGTGTCTTCGTGACTTTGCTGATCAAGAGAGGAGATCTTGCCTTCTAGTCGAGATCTGTAAAATTGATTAGACATAGGCTAAGTGTTTTATATCGTGACTTCGTGACCTTAGGGTATAAACTAATCTTTGTCTTAACCAAGTAATAAAATCAGTTAATTGAATATCTTTGCACCAATGAATGAGTAAAGAGTAATTAGAATCATGGATTCTGTAATGCCCCGTAAATTCCTTACGATCTTAAAATTTTAAAGTTAATTAAATAAATGGCTTTGCACGCCTAAGTTTACGATTTTGAATTCTAAGACTAACGGTCGAATCCGTTTCCGAAATAAATTACGGAAGTCAGCTAGACGACTACTGTATTTAGGGTTAGCGCGTACGAAAAGTTTTTAGTTCGTGAACTCAGAACGGAAAACCGTCTGATTTTTACATTCACGAAATCGCGATACGAACTCACCCGAGAAAGTTCGTTTTTATGATTTTCCGGACGAAACTCGGACTGTGTCGTCCCGAGTTTTTGTCAAAATAAATTTTGTAAATTTATTTTTCCGATTAAGTTTCATACGTTTGAATTTACGGTCGAATCGGATCGCGATGATTTTGTGCCGAGCTACATTTTTCGTCGAACGTTTTCCGTAACGTCGGATCGCGCCAGAAAAGCGCGTATTTCCCTCTCCCTCTCCCTCATGACCGACATCATCCCCCTCACTTTAGAGGATATTTTCATTTTATATAGTTTAATTAGGACACCTATTGTATTACTATTCATGCTTTACACCTTTCAACCTTATAAAATTATATTAATTCAAAACCAACACATCTCCTTCCCTCCCAACACTAAAATCAGCAGCCCCTCCTCAACACTCCCATCTTCATTTCTTCATCACCATTGAAGAGAGCTTCAAGAACTCCAAGAAGAAAATCACAAGTCTTGATTCATCCATCCAAACTTAATACTTTCTTCATTATTAGCAAGGTAATCCTCTCCTCTATACTTCTATCCATCCATCATCTTCTTCTTTTCATTTTCTTCTTTTGATCGAAAATTAGAGTATTGAAATAGATGATTCGATCTTGGATTAATGAAATTAGAAGTGTTAGGATGTGAATTCTAGGGTTGAAATTGATTAAAATTTAAGAACCCTAACTCTTGTTAAATACCGAAATTTTTAGGTTATTTGTAGGATTTTTGGATTTCTTCAATTAATGATAAATTCATGCTTAAGAGATGCTTAATTAGTGATTAGAATAAAGAGGAATCGAAAGCCCCATATTTTGTGAAAATTCGATTAGGGTTTAAGTATGAATTTGGGGATTTATGCATGTTAGTTTGAAATTGGATTGCAATTGATTAATTGATGTTATAGTAGGATGTGATTAATGAGTAAATGATGTTAATTGGAGAAGAAAATCACTCTCTTAGTATTTTTATAATACCGAAATTATCTAAGAAATTAGGGGTTTTCATGTGTTGAATTTAATTGATGAATTGATGATGGAATTATGTTGTAGTTGATGTTAGTTGTTAATAGGAATTTAATTAGATTTTTCTAAAAATATTTTATGTAATGTAAGAGACGAAGAACACGTTATAAGTTGAAATATAGTGATGATATGAAATGTTTGTATGCATAAAAGTGATTCTCGTTAGATGATGTTTAATGTCGTAAAATTTGAACGGAATCCGACAACTTTGAAAATTTCATAAGAGATGAACAACTAGATGTAACTAGTAACCGAGAAGTCGAATGAGAATTCTATTTTGATATTATTGTCTATGATGAACTTGAGAACAACTTTGTAGTTGATGTCATGAGCTTTCGAGCTAGTATAATATGAGCTATGGTTATAGTCGAGAACTAGAACGCGAATTTCATAAATTGTTGGTTTAGTAATTGTTAGTTGAAAGCCGACGTTTAGAACGTCGTGCTATTGAACAAGTTTTGAGAAGGAGTTCACCACGTACGGGAGTACGTGATGACTGCCTTGAGGGTCCAGTTTCTAAAGAAATCGAATTCGAGAGCTTAGAACGAACCTAAGACGTTATACGTCGAACCTATCGAGCAACTAGGGTTTTCGCGGCAGTTTTGCGACCCTCGCCGGAAACTGTAATAACTTTTAGCTCGTTTATCGGATTTGCGATCCGTAAATTGGAGCATAAACTAGACATCCCAAACTTTCTAACGGTATAGAGCTCATCCCTGTTGCCAAATCCTCTGTTCTGGACAGTCTCCAGAGTCACTGTATTGTGCAGTAAAATTCCAGTTTCCATTCTTCTAAGTTGTTTAGTTCACAACTTAGTTTCTTTCGATCGTTTAAGCCGTAATAGCTAACGAATATCTTCCTACTGACCCTAGAGTCAAGTATGGAGCCTTGAGTGATAAAACCAGTCGAGATCTCATCTCTTATCCGTTCAAATAAAGAAGTAGTAAGCGAGAAATTTCATAAGTCTTTTAATGAACTAAAACGTAATTCTCCTAAGTTGATTCTTTCCAACTTAGTTCCTTATGATCGTTTAAGTCGTATCGAGCTATCGACTACCTTCTCTACTGGCCTAAGAGTCGAGTATGAGACCTTCCGAGTTCTAAACGGGATTTGAACGAGTCTCGTTCCCGTTTAAGTAAAATGAATTTAGTAAGCGTGCAAATGCCTAAAGAATGAAACGACTAAAACTTATTTTCGAATCTCTTTGATCGATATATTTTACGACCCGTTTTTAAGTATTATTATTTTACAACGAACGAGGAAGTCAACTGTAGAGAAAGGACAGAAGATCCGAAGTTTGGAAGCTATTGCTTTTAGTTCTGTATTACGAGGTGGGCTTTTATATACAAAATAAAACGAGCAATGCTCGGAAATCTTTCTTTATCGCTTTGATATCTGTGTTTTCAAAGTGATATTATGGCATGAACTGTTTTATGTTTTATGTGAGTTCTCTTGTACCTATCTGAGTCAACATTCGTGTTTTCCAGATTTAAAGTTAATCTAACTAGGTTAACTAACGATCGGCTCTGAGTTAGCTGCTAAGTGCTTTCCAGAGTTAGTGCACTTTGTAACCTGTGGTGTATGTGATATCCTGTTGAGGAATATCAGCCACGGTGAATGAGAATTGGTCAAGATTGAACATAGCATACCAGAAAATACTCGGCCGAGTAAATTGTGAAAATTAGTCAGAAAATGTTTAGTAGACACGGCCTCTTTTACATAAAACCCCGATGTGCTACAATTATGAAATGCCATATTTATCTATACTTATGATTATGATTTCGGCATCGTGCCCACTAAGTACTTTTGTACTTAGCCCTGCATTATTTTCTAAATGTGCAGGTTGAAGCGACGGTGAGCGGCGACGGTTGATGTTGAGTTGAAAGATAGGATGCTTTAGTTAGAACTCTTCCGCTGCAGAACTCTCAGTCCTTTTGATATGTACCTTTGAACAATACACTGTAGTTTAAGTCTGTAATTTATGAACTTAGTTCCTACTATGTACTTTTGTCGAGTAATCCTTAGCGATTAACTCTTTCTCATTTATATTCAAGTCTTGTTCAGGGTTTAATTGATGTCTTTTATGTATGATTAGTCAGTTAGCCCCCTTCTTCCCCGCTTCTTTAATCCAACCCCAGTCGCACCCCGGCTTCTGCCGTCCCTCGGGATTTGGGGCGGTGACAGATTCGAAACCCAATCCAAACTCTTTTGTTATTTGATATTGTTACTTGTTGAGTACAGGTTATTTAGATAGTTTGTGACCAAAACCCTTTTGTTGAGCAACATCGGAAGAACAGATTACACCACGTCCCTTGGGTACGATCCCACTTGCCGCTGACTACTACCTTGTTGGGCAAGAGGTGTTTATAAATATTATTTGTACGAAGTGTGTGACGACAGTGCTCCGTCACAAAATTAAACGACAAATACTAAATAGAACTAAAATACTCTTGATCCTTACAAAAGTTTGATAAAGCAATTGACAGGAAAGTCACAAAGAGAATCCAATTAATTTCCAAAGAAGAACGGTCGTCGTCGTGTTAGAGAAAAGAAAAGATAACCTAAAAACAAATTACAAATCGCTAATTTATATAACTAATGACCTCCCGCTCAACATAAGCGAGCACCGAAGAGAAACACGCGAAATCTGACAACTAATTAAAATTGAGCGACTGCTCATAAATGAGCGACCGCTAACACCAAATACGGGAAACTGAGCCATGGTGACATGAGAGGCCGCTCAAATAAGTGAGAAGCCGCTTAAAAAGTGAAAACGCTCAAAATGAGCGGCCGCTCAAAGAAATGAGAGGTCTCTCATATATGAGAGACCTCTTAAGCAGCGGCACATTTGTTTTTCGGCACTTTCTCCTGTTTCTTGTACTTTTCTCATCGCTTCTATTATTCTCCACAATTTTCTACAAAACTACTTCCACAGTCATAAAAATCTCACAAATAAAGCTAGCAAATATATCAGCTATATCACAAAGTCTACTCAAATAAGGACAAATAAGCACAAAACAATCGTTAGGGAGGCCGCGACCATCCTAGTGGTCTCGCGCTTCCAGTGATCGTTGCTTCTTCTGGCTGGGCTCCAGCGGTCGCTGGGGTACATTGAGCGCTCGCTAGAGTGCAGCAAGCACCGAAATAATGGATTTCAAATCCAACAAGTCCATAAAAATCCACCCCAAATCCTACAAACTCCACCCCAAAATCCCACAAAATCCATCTAAAAATGAAAATCCATCGGAATTCACATCCAATACACCTCCTAAAATTCTTAATCGGGATTCTACTAGGTGGAGGTAATTTGGTTTAAATTCATAAATTATACACTTAATTATTATTTTTTTCAAAAAATACCAGGGAGTCCGTCCATTCTTAAGTTTGATTTAAGTTCATAATTTATGCTCAATTTTCTATTTCTTTTTCTTAGTAAATACTCCCTCCGTCCCCCATATTTATGCATAGTTTCGGCTGGCACGAGTTTTAAGAAAATCTTGAAAAGTAAGATGTAAGTAGAGAAAAAGTAGGTATAAGTGAAGGTGGGGTCCTACATTATAAGGGTAACAAGTGAAATATTATTTTTAAAATGGACTATGCATAATTTTGGGAACATATGAAAAAGGAAAATTATGCATAAATATGGGGGAAGGAGAGAGTATATATTTGGTATAATTACATCGACTTTTGTTGAAATTTGCTGAGATCGAAATTTGAAACCGGGATGGCCAAACTATAACATCTCTCCAATCCCCACCCCTCTATGTTCAATTTCAATTGCCAAGCTACAAAATCTCCAAAATCAACCTTTCTATATAAAACTACAAGTATGAAAAAATTGGCATGATAATAGAATTTTTGATGCACTTGTGTGTGGTGGATCTATTACAACCCATTAATTAGTATAGACTAGTCTACAATATGTCAATATCCGATACAATGACGTGAAAAGAGCTAATGCATCATAGGTTCATAAATTCAATTTCTCAATCAATCTTTATAAGTCGTCTATAATTATGCTTTAAATAAATAAAAGATTTATATTCTTACCCATTCCCTTCTCCATCGTTAAATCACATCACGTGACATAAGATGCGAAATTTCAACAAGTAGTAATTAAATAGATAAATACAAATGTCGAGTGAATAAAGATAGAACATTGCATATCCATTCTTCAAAACTTCACCTGATATTACTGTTACATAGGCCTCTGCTCTAATTAATCAAAATTGACTTCCAAAAGAAAATAAAAACAAAGAACAGGGAGATCCATATGAATTAAAGAAATCAAAATCTTCTTGTCCAGAAAAGGATTACTCCGGCTCCATTGCAATGCCAGAACCGAAATCTCTCAACGTCTTCAAAATGCAAAATTCCCCAAAGAATCATGGTGGTAGGCTGCAAAAAGAGATTTTCCCTTTTAGTAAACATGTTCGCTCCATAACAGATGATATTGCTTCATAACATGGGAAAGTGTAGCACAAGCAGTTAACGAAAGTTGATACTATTCCCACTAGAAAAAGATCACGAAGGACCCCTGTAGATTTTCGCCAGTGAGACGACACGGATGCACATGACTAAAATTAAGACTCGCACTGACACTACTACCATATAATGAACAGGAACAGGACTCTAAGAATGCCATGCCAGCCAATAAACGAACAAATCCATATCTGGCACGTGGGTCTGAATGTTTAAACATCAGTAGTGGTACTTTGGAGAATTAAAAATTGACTATAGGGGATCATTAAGGACTTGTTTATTGTCAATCCCATTCATATGCTTCACGATGTACAGCTCCCAAGTAGGCTATGGAAGTCCGATTACCATCAGTGTTTAGAAAAACTTCCAGAAAAGGAAAGTAAGAAACACGGGATAAAAACAACTTACTTTATCAAGACTAATATAAACTCTAAAGGTCTAGATTGTCCGGCCACTATAGTCGACAGAGAACATTCACATATTTCACTCTGCCAATTCACTTTCAAATGGGTGCTAATTTATCTTCAATCACAATGACCAATCAATACACAACTTAATCAGTAATACCACGATTTCTCTCATCTACGGTAATCATAATATACAAACACATCCATGATCTGATGATTAATTTTTGAAGGCCTTTCTACATTGTGACATTTTAGGAGTCCTTGTTTTCTTTTGTAACCTCTTCTTCATGTAATGTGCATGTGCGGGTTCTCACTTAGTTCATAGAGTCTTCATACCAAAAAGGTTGTATAATGTGAGATTCAAATCGATGAACAAAAATTTGAAAAGAATATGTACATGAATACACATCGCGCATAATACTAATATCTAAACCAGAAAGGGAACTAATCATAGCCATCATCAACAAAAACCAACACTAGATCTGAAGGTGGTTAATTTTCCGCATAAATACAACTGCCAAATAATATTAGCAAGGTTCAAAGATAAACAGGGTCTACCACAATAATTAAATTAGTTGATAGTTCCAAATCCAACACAAGAAATGAAAATATCAGACTTTAAAGCATAATAAAACTTCATTCGGAGACTACAATCACAATCATACAACTAAAAACAGCATATAAATGCAAGACAAGTTCGAATCCATACCTTGACGCT
Source organism: Schizonepeta tenuifolia (assembly GCA_029490685.1). Classification (NCBI taxonomy): domain Eukaryota; kingdom Viridiplantae; phylum Streptophyta; class Magnoliopsida; order Lamiales; family Lamiaceae; genus Schizonepeta; species Schizonepeta tenuifolia. Next base: position 6,222 of record JANLIY010000212.1, on the reverse strand, counting down.
CGATTCTCAACCTTCCAGTCAGATTTGCCAAAGCACCACAGAGCCTCCCTTCAATAGCTAAGGAGCTAACAACTTCTTCCAAGGATCTCAGCTCATGAAATTCAGAATGCAAAACCAAAGATGAAAAATGCTCGTCCAAAACCACACCAAAATACTTGACAACGCTTTCCAGAGTCGGAATCCAATCACAAACCTCCAAACCCAATGCAGTTGATCCCTTAGGACAAGGACCAGCTTGAGGAAACCTCTCATACTTCCTCAGCCACTTCCCCAAATACTGAATCAAAGCCTTCAACTCCTCACCATTCAACTTACTCATACAAGCTGCAAAGATAACCTCATCAAGATTCGCAGAGGCGAGCAAATAATGCAAGCACAGCTCAGAAACTGAAAACCCATCATGTCCCAGCATGATCAAAACAACAGCTTCCTTCACCAAGCTCTTTTCTTTCCCCTTACCACTCAATTTCTCGATCGCCAACGACGCTTGGCTCTCCCAATGCTCCCTCACACTAACCAAGCTTTTATACCCATCACTAGGCAGCATCAAGAAGTACTTTAAAATGCACATCAAATCATAAGCCTGCAGATCTAACAAGTGTTTCACGCACGAAACAACCAAATTCGACCTCCTTTTTTCTATTAATTTAAGAACCAAGTTCGACGCAGACGCATGTTCAACAACCCTGTTAACTATTAAACTCTCCAGTAAATCCCAAACCTCCAAACTCATACAACCCTCCAAAATCAAGCCCTTAATATCCCTACTCATCAAAAACCCCAATTTCTCCACCAGTTTACAAACATACCCTTCCTCTGCTTTCTCAGGAGTAGAAACCCCAACTTTATGTGCGATATTCTCCAAATGCGAAGTAACCATTTCCGAGAACTCCGCTTTACCGAAGGAATTCGTGTTTTTCAGATTCCTCTTCAGGTTCTTAAAGAATTTTCGCCCTAATTCGATGAGCTCGGTATCTGTTTGAGATATTTCCCAGCCGGTAACCTTTTTAACAGAGTTCTGAGCTTTCGGGCCATCGGAATCGGGCTTTAGCTTGAGGAGAATGGGCTCCGGGTTGAGCACAATCGGATAATCGCATTCTTCGTCGGGTAGAGTTGGGATTGAAGACGAAGCTTTTGTTATTACTTCCAGCAAAGACATTTTGAGGAGAGAATAGAGAAAATTTATGAAAGCAAGCAAAATCAGTTAGATATAGTTTTCGATTATTGGTGGTGGAAGCAGTTTGTTCAGCTGAGAGAGGCGACGGTGGCAGAAAGCGGCGGTGTTGGCGGTTCGAGTTTTGTGAGAGAAGAGTTTGTTATATAGGATAGGAAATATGATTAGAAGGTTTGAGTTTCGTGGGATGGGCCGTTCTTAGTTGGGCCTTCTATTAATACCAAAATACGTAGCCTAACGTAAAATCATACTAGTACATACAAATTTTAAAAATTATTTCACTCAAAATTAATATTTTTTTTTTTTTTGGTCAAATGAATTACCTTTTGGAATTAACGGGAATTTATTAGTATTTATTAAGATTATTAAAATCATTAGAGACGCAATATATTTGTTAGAAATTTTTGATCGTCGTCAAAATCTTTAAGTTATAAAATTCAAGAAAATGGGTTACTTATTTTCTTACCTATTCATCTACATGTTTGACGTTTTCCAATTGAGTTGTTGACATCAACGAAGCACAACGATTTATCAAACATTTTGAAATGATGTATTCAGAATTATCGAGGCCCGCTTGAAATTTATATCCTCGCATTTATCCCAAATCCAATCAAAAAGTTATTCAACTCCATGTTCATTTCTCAAAAAATCTGTATAACAATACCCATTAATCTTCCCGCTTAAATTTATAAATTATCCCGATAATCATATACAATAGAACCTCTATAATTTAATATCATTGAAACCGTGAAATTTATTATTATAGAGAGGTATTAATTAATTGATAAATTAATAATTTATTAATTAAAAGAGATACTTCGAATTAAGTGAATTTAAAAAATTACATATGAGTTCAACAAATACAATGCATGTACTAGAAAACTAGATATAGTGTATTGCAATTGTACACTTTAAATTAATGTAAGAAACATATGTACAATTGTATTACATAAGAATTCAACAAATATATGTTTTTAAATTAATTCAAAGAATATTAGAACACGATATATGTTCACGTTCGATGTTACATATTGGTGAAAGAAGTACTATACAAATAAAATGAAGGTTTTTAAAATTATTCCAATAAGTAGAATAACTTCTCATATCTAAAGGTGTTAAAAAAAAATGATCATGGCATACCAAATATGTAAGGCATTATTGAGTACAAAAAAAAAAAAAAAAATCACACTGCATCTTTGAGTGTCATGAGAAAAATTAGAGATGAAATTCATGTGATATAAATTTTAATAGAAAACAAACAACATTTGATTCATGTTATACCATATTATACTATGTTATCCTAGCTATCTTTTGTATTTTAAAAAATTATTAATTTATAATTTTGTTGGGACCATATATTTATATGAGAATAAGGGTCTTCCGAAAAATTATTATTTTATTAATTTATCACAAATATTAATTTACGCTCAAGGTCCAACTCGGAACCGAAAAAATTTATTATTTTAGAGAGGTTATTAATTTATCGAGTATTAATTTAAAAATATTTTACAGTAGTACAAAGTATAACAATTATCTATCGGTCTCTATGAAAATCCAAATATTTCGAACATGTAATTTTGTATTAGATATATGAGATTTTAAAAAACAATGAATTTAAGTAATTTGTAGGAAAAATAAAATGTTGCAAGTAAATTTAATTGCGTGTCTACGGGTCAAAATCTTTTCAAATTTATAAATAAAATAATTATTGACCAAACTAATATTAATTTAACAAATTTTAATAAAAAATATAATTATTTATTTGACCAATTAATTGGCTAAACTAAGTTGGTGATGCAAACGATGTGAAAAGTATACACTTCTACTAAATATTTATAGACTTTTCAATGGGTGGAGTTTCATTGGAAAAACAATGTAAGATAGAAAATTTAATTAAACATTAAAATCTAATATTTTATGTTTAATAATTCAAAAAATTGGAAAATTCAAATTAATAACTAATCCATTTATTTATATGCACATTCATATCCCATTAAACAAAAATGAACTTGTCCTCATTTAAGCTCGTATAAATGAGATAAGCCGAATGCCACAAAATAAATATTAATAATATATAGTGTAAATATCCATTACCTATTTGAATCTAATTAAAAAGTAATTTTTTAATTTATATCTTGCTATCGTCCCAAGCTCGCATAGTAAAGTAATACTATGATTAAATTTTCTTTTATTAAAATTTATCTTTCTATATTTTTTTCTCTCCCTAGCATTTTTCTAGAGAATGTGTTTAGAAATATCCAAAACCGTTTTAAATTTGTATCACTTGTTACTCGTTTTCAAACACTATTAAAAAGTTATTCAACCGCAGTTTCTTTCAAATCAACCCGTGTAACAATACTCTCGAATCTTTCAGCTTATATTTATAAATTTTTTGTATAGATAGATTTAACTTTTGAATTAAAAAATATAACTATTTATTTATCCAACTAGTTAATTGGCCAAATTAAATCGGTTGGTTTCATTTCTTTGCAATTATCTTATCCAATCGAGTTTATATTGAACAAATGAATAAATGTTCATTTCCAAAACTTAATAAATTTGCCAAATTAAACAACTTAATACTAACAACTCAATAATAGAAGAATTTAAGTTTTTTGATAAAAATAAGACTATTTATTTGGCCACCTAAATAATTGATCAAATTAAATTTATTGTACAAAATATTTGCACGATGAGAAAATAGATAATCATTTTGAGTATTTATATGTGATGGTCCCTATAACGAGTTAATTGGTGTAGGGAAGAATACATCAATAGAGATTTTTCTTAAAACTTCTTTCGAAAACAAACTTCTTAGTTCGTGATGCTCGACAACTGTGAAACTCAGTTGGAGCTGTCACGCAGTTCGATACACAGTTGACTTCTTTGACTGAGGGTCAACTATATTTTCCTAACTGAGGTTTTGGAAAGAGTATGCAATGCGGAATGTGGTGGAACTTTTTTTTGTCTCGTTACTTACTGAAAAACCTTTTTATGCGAAGGTCAAGTTCGCAACACTTCGTTCAGTTTTTATAAAGACTTGAATATGCAGTTAGTCAGTTAGTGAAATAAACAATAACTTAAATACTTGAAAGTAAAAGAACACAAGTATTTTAAAGTGGTTCAAAGATAAACTCCTACGTGCACGACTAGTTTTTCGGGGTAGTAATCTACTAGATAAGTTTTCGCGTACTTATCAAACGTTAGAATTGGTTTACGGGCACCAAACAGCCTATTCAGTCCGATTGTAGGTTCGAAGAAAACCTACAACACTTTTACGGGCAAGTGCAAAGTCTATCCTTAGATTACGGGTTCTATAAGGGACCTAAATAGCTTCGATTGTGGGTTCGAAGGGGACCTAAAGAATGGGGGCTGGGGATTTTCCAACTTATGAAGCCTTTAACACTTTTCAGTGGAGGCTTCCTTCTAAGAACTACACACTCGAACTATCACAGTGAATCTACTTAGAAATTACAAGGAAAAGGGATTCTAGACTCGATCAAGAAAAAACTTTGAGAGGGATAGAATGACGAATAGGAGGAGGTGTCAACACTCAACTACAACTAGTTCTTCGATTGAAAACTTCCTTGTATTTCGCGAGAGAGAATGCTTTGATTGCTTGTGTACTTGTGCGCTCGAATAGTGATAAACATGGATGTTCTCATCTTTATAAGAGTAATTGATATCAATTTGTATTGGGAAATCATGTTTATAATGAGTTTTGTGCTTAAGTGTTATTATTTTGTGAAATATAATGCTTGTTCGTTGTTTGTTTGATTTTGCAGAAATTTAGATTTATTATTATGCAAATTGAGTATGATAGGATGAAAGTATAGTTCGATAGGAGTTCGTAGGCGAAAACAGATCCAAAATTGGAGTTATAACGAAGGAGAACGGGCCAAAACAAAAACGTTACGCGCTGGCCCGGAATGACACACGAATTTCCGAGTATTTTTGGTTATTTTCTTCTATTTTGGTTATTTCCTACTCCTATTATGATACAACCTTGTACTCCCCACACCAAATAAATATATATATATATATATATATATATATATATATATATATATATATATATATATATGTTCTTCAAGACACATTTAGACATCTCTCCTTTAATCTTTTAATCTCTTATCTTTTTCTTTTATTATTTTAGATTAGGTTAGTTTAGATTTATCTTCTTGGAGGGGTTTTGAAGATTGGAAGTATAGAAGAAGAGGCACCAAGAACTACGGATTTGCCTACGGTTTTTATGTTATTTATTGGATATTGTCTATGATGTCTATGAGTAACTAATTTCTTTTTATCCTAGGGTTAGAGAGTAGATGAATACTTGGATTTGAATTTTGGTTTAATTAATTGATTGGGACCTTCTCTTGCTTTCTATATTCTCGATTTGTTTTGCAAGCTAGTTGTTTGATCACCAATTTAGCATAATTAATTGTGTTAATTCAACAGTCGAGAGATGAGGGTTAATGCATGAACTGGAATATAGGACACACACTGCAAAATCACCGAGAGTGAAAGGCTTTGTGTGAGGGCTTTAATCTTAGGATCCTTTTGGAGTTACTTGCTTATGATGTTTGTCGGAGACGAAAATCCTAGTGAGCAATCTACGGTTAGGCACTACGAGAGTAGGCTTTAACTAAATTTGTGATTGTCTTAGTAAGAGTCGAGTTTGACAAACCAATTGATTGATTGAATTGAATTTGAATTTAGTTCATTAAAATCAAAGCCTTGAGATAATCTTTCTCTTATTCTAATCCAAATTACTTTCCTTACTTTTATTTTTGCTTTTGTTATTTTTGTTTAATTATTTGCAGAATTAGTTTAATTAAATCATTAAAGCTCGAAAGTCTAAATAGAGGAAGAACAGTTGAAAGTAGTACTTGCTAGAATTAATACAATCCATGTGGAATACGATCTTGCTTTCATGTGCTCAATCACAACCGTGCACTTGCGGTGTGAAAGAAATTAGCGAACAAATAGTTTTAGTAATCTTCTCGCAATGGTGAAGACCTCTATTTATAGAGGGGAGATCACAGAGC
>JANLIY010000211.1:0-44819 GCA_029490685.1 Schizonepeta tenuifolia | reverse complement strand
TTTTTGGACTCTCACGAAGTTCTCGTAAAGCAAAAAAATAGGAAAAATGGATTTTGACTTATTGGGGGATAGCCCTTGGAATAAGGTTTCCAACGCCGCTTGAATCGGCCAAATCGGACAAATAACCAAGAAGTTATGGCAAAAATAGTGGAACTGCGCAAAACGGCACTTGACGCAAAAACTTTTTTGGCCATAACTTCTTCGTTTCTCGTCCGATTCGGTCGATCTTTATGTCCATGGAGTCATTATATAAAGGCATGAGATCCCTCATGATTGAAATTCCTATCCATCCTGCTGAACAAAGAGCTCCAATTTTTGGACCGGGCCCTAGTGGTACCCTTAGGGGCCTGGGCTAAACACTATTTTGGCCATAACTTCTTCGTTACTCGCCCGATTCGGTTGATCTTTATGTCTACGGAATCCTGATCCAAAGGCCTATACCCCTCATGTTCAGAATTCCTATCTATCGTGCAGAACAAAAAGTTCCAATTTTTGGGCCGGGCTCTAGGGGTACCCCTAGGGGCTTGGGCTAAAAACTATTATGGCCATAACTTCTTCGTTATTCGCCCAATTCGGTCGATCTTTATGTCCACGGAACCCTTATCTAAAGGCCTAAGATCCTTAATGATCGGAATTCGTGTCCATCGTACCGAACAAGGAGCTTCAATTTTCGGGCCGGGTCCTAGGGGTACCCCTAGGGGCTCGGGGGCTGAAAAATCATCTGAAACGAAATGTTGATTTTTTCGCACATTAGCACATACACATGTATTAATGGCATTTTAAAGTGAGCTTGCGTAGTTCGAAGGCACAGATCGCGGTAAATCGGCCGAATATGCCCTAAAATAGTCACTTTTTCGCTTGTTTTGGACTCTGACGAAGTTCTCGTAAAGCAAAATAATAGGAAAAATGGATTTTGACTTTTTTGGGGGATAGCCTTGGAATAAGGTTTCCAACGCCGCTTGAATCGTCCAAATCGGACAAATAACCAAAAGTTATGGCAAAAATAGTGGAACTGCGCAAACGGCACCCGACGCAAAAACTATTTTGGCCATCACTTCTTCGTTTCTCGTCCGATTAGGTCGATCATTATGTCCATGGAATCATTATATAAAGGCCTGAGATCCCTCATGATTGAAAATTCCTATCCATCCTGCTGAACAAGAGCTCCAATTTTTGGACCGGACCCTAATGGTACCCTTAGGGGCCTGGGCTAAAAACTATTTTTGGCCATAACTTCTTCGTTACTCGCCCGATTCGGTCGATCTTTATGTCTAAGGAATCCTGATCCAAAGGCCTAATACCCCTCATGATCAGAATTCTTGTCCATCGTGGCGAACAAAAAGTTCCAATTTTGGGCCGGGCTCTAGGGGTACTAGGGGCTTGGGCTAAAACTATTTTGGCCATAACTTCTTCGTTACTCGCCGATTCGGTCGATCTTTATGTCCACAGAACCCATATCTAAAGGCCTAAGATCCCTAATGATCGGAATTCATGCCATCGTACCGAACAAGGAAGCTTCAATTTTCGGGCCGGGTCCTAGGGGTACCCCTAGGGGCTCAGGGGCTGAAATATCATCCGAAACGAAATGTTGATTTTTTCGCACATTAGCACATACACATGTATTAATGGCATTTTAAAGTGAGCTTGCGTAGTTCGAAGGCCCAAATCGCGGGTAAATTGGCCGAATACGCCCTAAAATAGTCACTTTTCGCTTGTTTTGGACTCTCACGAAGTTCTTGTAAAGCAAAAAAATAGGAAAAATGGATTTTGACTTTTTGAAGGATAGTCCTTGGAATAACATTTCCAACGCCGCTTGAATCGGCCAAATCGGACAAATAACCAAGAAGTTATGGCAAAAATATTGGAACTGCGCAAAACGGCACCCGACGCAAAAACTTTTTTTGGCCATAACTTCTTCGTTCTCGTCCGATTCGGTCGATCTTTATGTCCATGGAGTCATAATATAAAGGCATGAGATCCCTCATGATTGAAATTCCTATCCATCCTGCTGAACAAAGAGCTCCAATTTTTGGACCGGGCCCTAGTGGTACCCTTAGGGGCCTGGGCTAAAAACTATTTTGGCCATAACTTCTTCGTTACTCGCCCGATTCGGTCGATCTTTATGTCTACGGAATCCTGATCCAAAGGCCTAATACCCCTCATGATCAGAATTCCTGTCCATCGTGCCGAACAAAAAGTTCCAATTTTGGGCCGGACCCTTGGGGTACCCCTAGGGGCTTGGGCTAAAAACTATTTTGGCCATAACTTCTTCGTTATTCGCCCAATTCGGTCGATCTTTATGTCCACAGAACCCATATCTAAAGGCCTAAGATCCCTAATGATCGGAATTCGTGTCCATCGTACCGAACAAGGAGTTTCAATTTTCGGGCCGGGTCCTAGGAGTACCCCTAGGGGCTCGGGGGCTGAAAAATCATCCGAAACGAAATGTTGATTTTTTCGCACATTAGCACATACACATGTATTAATGGCATTTTAAAGTGAGCTTGCGTAGTTCGAAGGCCCAGATCGCGGGTAAATCGGCCGAATACGCCCCAAAATAGTCACTTTTTCGCTTGTTTTGGACTCTCACGAATTTCTCGTAAAGCAAAATAACAGGAAAAGTGGATTTTGACTTTTTTAGGGATAGCCCTTGGAATAAGGTTTCAAACGCCGCTTGAATCGGCCAAATCGGACAAATAACCAAGAAGTTATGGCAAAAATAGTGGAACTGCGCAAAACGGCACCCGACGCAAAAAACTATTTTGGCCATAACTTCTTCGTTTCTCGCCCGATTCGGTCGATCTTTATGTCTACAGAATCCTTATCCAAAAGGCTAATACCCCTCATGATTGGAATTCCTGTCCATCGTGCCGAACAAAAAATTCCAATTTTTGGGCCAGGCCCTAGGGGTACCCCTAGGGGCTAGGGCTAAAAACTATTTTGGCCATAACTTCTTCGTTACTCGCCCGATTCGTTCGATCTTTATGTCCACGGAATCCTTATCTAAAGGCCTAAGATCCTTAGTGATTGGAATTCCCGTCTATCGTACCGAACAAAGAACTTCAATTTTCGGGCCGGGCCCTAGGGGTACCCCTAGGGGCTCGGGGGCTGAAAAATTATCGGAAACGAAATGTTGATTTTTTCGCACATTAGCACATACACATGTATTAATGGCATTTTAAAGTGAGCTTGCGTAGTTCGAAGGCCCAGATTGCGGGTAAATAGGCCGAATACGCCCCAAAATAGTCATTTTTTCGCGTGTGTTGGACTTTCACGAAGTTCTCGTAAAGAAAAATAATAGGAAAAGTGGATTTTGAGTTTTTGGAGGATATCCCTTGGAATAAGGTTTCCAACGCCTCTTGAATCGGCCAAATCGGACAAATAACCAAGAAGTTATGGCCAAAATAGTGGAACTGCGCAAAACGGCACCCGACGCAAAAACTATTTTGGCCATAACTTCTTCGTTTCTCTCCCGATTTGGTCGATCTTTATGTCTACAAAATCCTTATCCAAATGGCTAATACCCCTCATGATCGGAATTCCTGTCCATCGTGCCAAACAGAAAGTTTCAATTTTTGGGCCAGGCCCTAGGGGCAAGGGCTAAAAACTATTTTGGGCATAACTTCTTCGTTACTCGCCCGATTCGGTCGATCTTTATGTCCACGGAATCCTTATCTAAAGGCCTTAGATAATTAATGATTGGAATTCCTATCCATCGTACCGAACAAAGAACTTCAATTTTCGGGCCGGGCCCTAGGGGTACCCCCTAGGGGCTTGGGGGCTGAAAAATTATCGGAAACGAAATGATGATTTTTTCGCACATTAGCACATACACATGTATTAATGGCATTTTAAAGTGAGCTTGCGTAGTTCGAATGCCCAGATTGCGGGTAAATAGGCCGAATACGCCCCAAAATAGTCACTTTTTCGCGTGTTTTGGACTCTCACGAAGTTCTTGTAAAGCAAAATAATAGGAAAAGTGGGTTTTGACTTTTTGGGGGATAGCCCTTGGAATAAGGTTTCCAACGCCGCTAGAATCGGCCAAATCGGACAAATAACCAAGAAGTTATGGCAAAAATAGTGGAACTGCGCAAAACGACACCCGACGCAAAAACTATTTTGGCCATAACTTCTTCGTTTCTCGCCCGATTCGGTCGATCTTTATGTCTACAGAATCCTTATCCAAAGGGCTAATACCCCTCATGATCGGAATTCCTGTCCATCATGCCGAACAAAAAATTCCAATTTTTGGGCCAGGCCCTAGGGGTACCCCTAGGGGCTTGGGCAAAAAACTATTTTGGCCATAACTTCTTCGTTACTCGCCTGATTCGATCGATCTTTATGTCCACGGAATCCTTATCTAAAGGCCTAAGATAATTAATGATCAGAATTCCTGTCCATCGTACCGAACAAAGAACTTTAATTTTCGGGCCGGGCTCTAGGGGTACCCCTAGGGGCTCGGGGGCTGAAAAATTATCGGAAACGAAATGTTGATTTTTTCGCACATTAGCACATACACATGTATTAATGGCATTTTAAAGTGAGCTTGCGTAGTTCGAAGGCCCAGATTGCGGGTAAATAGGCCGAATACGCCCCAAAATAGTCACTTTTTCGCGTGTTTTGGACTCTCACGAAGTTCTCGTAAAAACAATTAATAGGAAAAGTGGATTTTGACTTTTTGGGGGATATCCCTTTGAATAAGGTTTCCAACACCGTTTGAATCGGCCAAATCGGACAATTAACCAAGAAGTAATGGCAAAATTAGTGGAACTGTGCAAAACGGCACCCGACGCAAAAACTATTTTGGCCATAACTTCTTCGTTTCTCGCCCGATTCGGTCGATCTTTATGTCTACAGAATCCTTATGCAAAGGGCTAATACCCTTCATGATCAGAATTTCTGTCCATCGTGACGAACAAAAGGTTCCAATTTTTGGGCCAGGCCCTAGGGGTACCCCTAGGGGCTTGGGCTAAAAACTATTTTGGCCATAACTTCTTCGTTACTCGCCCGATTCGGTCGATCTTTATGTCCACGGAATCCTTATCTAAAGGCCTAAGATAATTAATGATCGGAATTCCTGTCCATCGTACCGAACAAAGAACTTTAATTTTCGGGCCGGGCCTAGGGAGTACCCCTAGGGGCTCGGGGGTTGAAAAATTATCGGAAACGAAATGTTTATTTTATCGCATATTAGCACATACACATGTATTAATGGCATTTTAAAGTGAGCTTGCGTAGTTCGAAGGCCCAGCTTGCGGGTAAATAGGACAAATACGCCCCAAAATAGTCATTTTTTTTGCGTGTTTTGGACTCTCACGAAGTTCTCGTAAAGCAAAGTAATAGGAAAAGTGGATTTTGACTTTTTGAGGGATATCCCTTGGAATAAGGTTTCCAACGCCGCTTGAATCGGCCAAATCGGACAAATAACCAAGAAGTTATGGCAAAAATAGTGGAACTGCGCCAAACGGCACCCGACGCAAAAACTATTTTGGCCATAACTTCTTCGTTTCTCGCCCGATTCGGTCGATCTTTATGTCTACAGAATCCTTATCCAAAGGGCTAATACCCCTCATGATCGGAATTCCTGTCCATCGTGCCGAACAAAAAGTTTCAATTTTTGGGCCAGGCCCTAGGGGTACCCCTAGGGGCTTGGGCTAAAAACTATTTTGGCCATAACTTCTTCGTTACTCGCCCGATTCAGTCGATCTTTATGTCCACGGAATCCTTATCTAAAGGCCTAAGATAATTAATGATCGAAATTCCTGTCCATCGTACCGAACAAAGAACTTCAATTTTCGGGCCGGGCCTAGGGGTACCCCTAGGGGCTCGGGGGCTAAAAAATTATCGGAAACGAAATGTTGATTTTTTCGCACATTAGCACATACACATGTATTAATGGCATTTTAAAGTGAGCTTGCGAAGTTCGTAGGCCCATATTGCGGGTAAATAGGCCGAATACGCCCTAAAATAGTCACTTTTTCGCGTGTTTTGGATTCTCACGAAGTTCTTGTAAAGCAAAATAATAGGAAAAGTGGATTTTGACTTTTTGGGGGATATCCATTGGAATAAGGTTTCCAACGCCGTTTGAATCGGCCAAATCGGACAAATAATCAAGAAGTTATGGCAAAAATAGTGGAACTGCGCAAAACGGCACCTGATGCAAAAACTATTTTGGCCATAACTTATTCATTTCTCGCCCGATTCGGTCGATCTTTATGTCTACAGAATCCTTATCCAAAGGGCTAATACCCCTCATGATCGGAATTCCTGTCCATCGTGCCGCACAAAAAGTTCCAATCCCTAGGGGTACCTCTAGGGGCTTGGGCTAAAAACTATTTTGGCCATAACTTCTTCGTTACTCGACCGATTCGGTCGATCTTTATGTCCACGGAATCCTTATCTAAAGGCCTAAGTTCCTTAATGATCGGAATTCCTGTGCATCGTACCGAACAAAGAACTTCAATTTTCGGGCCGGGCCCTAGGGCGTACCCCTAGGGGCTTGGGGGCTGAAAAATTATCGGAAACGAAATGTTGATTTTTTCGCACATTAGCACATACAAATGTATTAATGGCATTTTTAAGTGAGCTTGCGTAGTTCGAAGGCCCAGATTGCGGCTAAATAGGCCGAATACGCCCCAAAATAGTCACATTTTCGCGTGTTTTGGACTATTGCGAAGTTCTCGTAAAGCAAAATAAAAGGAAAAGTGGATTTTGACTTTTTGGGGGATATCCCTTGGAATAAGGTTTCCAACGCCGCTTGAATCAGCCAAATCGGACAATTAACCAAGAAGTTATGGCAAAATTAGTGGAACTGCGCAAAACGGCACCCGACGCAAAAACTATTTTGGCCATAACTTCTTCGTTTCTCGCGCGATTCGGTCGATCTTTATGTCTACATAATCTTTATTCAAAGGGCTAATTCACCTCATGATCGGAATTCCTGTCCATCGTGCCGAACAAAAATTCCAATTTTTGGGCCAGGCCCTAGGGGTACCCCTAAAGTCTTGGGCTAAAAACTATTTTGGCCATAACTTCTTCTTCACTCGCCCGATTCGGTCGATCTTTATGTCCACGTAATCCTTATCTAAAAACCTAAGATCCTTAATGATCGGAATTCCTGTCCATCATACCAAACAAAGAACTTCAATTATCGGGTCGGGCCTTAGGGGTACCCCTAGCGGCTCGGGGGCTGAAAAATTATCAGAAACGAAATGTTGATTTTTTCGCACATTAGCACATACACATGTATTAATGGCATTTTAAAGTGAGCTTGCGTAGTTCGAAGGCCCAGATTGCGGGTAAATAGGCCGAATACGCCCCAAAATAGTCACTTTTTCGCTTGTTTTGGACTCTCACGAAGTTCTCGTAAAGAAAAATAATAGGAAAAGTGGATTATGACTTTTAGGGGGATAGCCCTTGGAATAAGGTTTCCAACGCCGCTTGAATCGGCCAAATCGAACAAATAACCAAGAAGTTATGGCAAAATTAGTGGAACTGCGCAAAACGGCACCCGACGCAAAAACTATTTTGGCAATAACTTCTTCGTTTCTCGCCCGATTCGGTCGATCTTTATGTCTACAGAATCCTTATCCAAAGGGCTAATACCCCTCATGATCGGAATTCTCTGTCCCTTGTGCCGAACAAAAAGTTCCAATTTTCGGGCCAGGCCCTAGGGGTACCCCTAGGGGCTTGGGCTAAAAACTATTTTGGCCATAACTTCTTCGTTACTCGCCCGATTTGGTCGATCTTTATGTCCACGAAATCCTTATCTAAAGGACTTAGATAATTAATGATCGGAATTCCTGTCCATCGTACCGAACAAAGAACTTCAATTTTCGGGCCGGGCCCTAGGGGTACCCCTAGGGGCTTGGGGGCTGAAAAATTATCGGAAACGAAATGTTGATTTTTTCGCACATTAGCACATACACATGTATTAATGGCATTTTAAAGTGAGCTTGCGTAGTTCGAATGCCCAGATTGCGGGTAAATAGGCCGAATACGCCCCAAAATAGTAACTTTTTCGCGTGTTATGGACTCTCACGAAGTTCTCGTAAAGCAAAATAATGGGAAAAGTGGATTTTGACTTTTTAGGGGATAGCCCTTGGAATAAGGTTTCCAACGCCGCTTGAATCGGCCAAATCGGACAATAACCAAGAAGTTATGGCAAAAATAGTGGAACTGCGCAAAACGGCACCCGACGCAAAAACTATTTTGGCCATAACTTCTTCGTTTCTCGCCCGATTCGGTCGATCTTTATGTCTACAGAATCCTTATCCAAAGGGCTAATACCCCTCATGATCGGAATTCCTGTCCATCGTTCCGAACAAAAAATTCCAATTTTTGGGCCAGGCCCTAGGGGTACCCCTAGGGGCTTGGGCAAAAAACTATTTTGGCCATAACTTCTTCGTTACTCGCCTGATTCGATCGATCTTTATGTCCATGGAATCCTTATCTAAAGGCCTAAGATAATTAATGATCAGAATTCCTGTCCATCGTACCGAACAAAGAACTTTAATTTTTGGGCCGGGCTCTAGGGGTACCCCTAGGGGCTCGAGGGCTGAAAAATTATCGGAAACGAAATGTTGATTTTTTCACACATTAGCACATACACATGTATTAATGGCATTTTAAAGTGAGCTTGCGTAGTTCGAAGGCCCAGATTGCGGGTAAATAGGCCGAATACGCCCCAAAATAGTCACTTTTTCGCGTGTTTTGGACTCTCACGAAGTTCTCGTAAAAACAATTAATAGGAAAAGTGGATTTTGACTTTTTGGGGGATATCCCTTGGAATAAGGTTTCTAACGCCGTTTGAATCGGCCAAATCGGACAATTAACCAAGAAGTAATGGCAAAATTAGTGGAACTGCGCAAAACGGCACCCGACGCAAAAACTATTTTGGCCATAACTTCTTCGTTTCTTGCCCGATTCGGTCGATCTTTATGTCTAAATAATCCTTATCCAAAGGGCTAATACCCTTCATGATCGGAATTCGTGTCCATTGTGCCAAACAAAAAGTTCCAATTTTTGGGCCAGGCCCTAGGGGTACCCCTAGGGGCTTGGGCTAAAAACTATTTTGGCCATAACTTGTTCGTTACTCGCCTGATTCGGTCGATCTTTATGTCCACGGAATCCTTATCTAAAGGCCTAAGATAATTAATGATCGGAATTCCTGTCCATCGTACCGAACAAAGAACTTTAATTTTCGGGCCGGGCCTAGGGAGTACCCCTAGGGGCTCGGGGGCTGAAAAATTATCGGAAACGAAATGTTGATTTTTTCGCACATTAGCACATACACATGTATTAATGGCATTTTAAAGTGAACTTGCGTAGTTCGAAGGCCCAGATTGCGGGTAAATAGGCCGAATACGCCCCAAAATAGTCATTTTTTTTGTGTGTTTTGGACTCTCACGAAGTTCTCGTAAAGCAAAGTAATAGGAAAAGTGGATTTTGACTTTTTGAGAGATATCCCTTGGAATAAGGTTTCCAACGCCGCTTGAATCGGCCAAATCGGACAAATAACCAAGAAGTTATGGCAAAAATAGTGGAACTGCGCAAAACGGCACCCGACGCAAAAACTATTTTGGCCATAACTTCTTCGTTTCTCGCCCTATTCGGTTGATCTTTATGTCTACAGAATCCTTATCCAAAGGGCTAATACCCCTCATGATCGGAATTCCTGTCCATCGTGCCGAACAAAAAGTTTCAATTTTTAGGCCAGGTCCTAGGGGTACCCCTAGGGGCTTGGGCTAAAAACTATTTTGGCCATAACTTCTTCGTTACTCGCCCGATTCAGTCGATCTTTATGTCTACGGAATCCTTATCTAAAGGCCTAAGATAATTAATGATCGAAATTCCTGTCCATCGTACCGAACAAAGAACTTCAATTTTCGGGCCGGGCCTACATGTACCCCTAGGGGCTCGGGGGCTGAAAAATTATCGGAAACGAAATGTTGATTTTTTCACACATTAGCACATACACATGTATTAATGGCATTTTAAAGTGAGCCTGCGAAGTTAGAAGGCCCATATTGCGGGTAAATAGGCCGAATACGCCCCAAAATAGTCACTTTTTCGCGTGTTTTGGACTCTCACGAAGTTCTTGTAATGCAAAATAATAGGAAAAGTGGATTTTGACTTTTTGGGGGATATCCCTTGGAATAAAGTTTCCAACGCCGTTTGAATCGGCCAAATCGGACAAATAACCAAGAAGTTATGGCAAAAATAGTGGAACTGCGCAAAGTGGCACCTGATGCAAAAACTATTTTGGCCATAACTTCTTTATTTCTCGCCCGATTCGGTCGATCTTTATGTCTACAGAATCCTTATCCAAAGGGCTAATATCCCTCATGATCGGAATTCCTGTCCATCGTTCCGCACAAAAAGTTCCAATCCCTAGGGGTACCCCTAGGGGCTTGGGCTAAAAACTATTTTGGCCATAACTTCTTCGTTACTCGACCGATTCGGTCGATCTTTATGTCCACGGAATCCTTATATAAAGGCCTAAGTTCCTTAATGATCGGAATTCCTGTGCATCGTACCGAACAAAGAACTTCAATTTTTGGGCCGGGCCCTAGGGGTACCCCAGGGGCTCGGGGGCTGAAAAATTATCGGAAACGAAATGTTGATTTTTTCACACATTAGCACATACACATGTATTAATGGCATTTTAAAGTGAGCTTGCGTAGTTCGAAGGCCCAGATTGCGGGTAAATAGGCCGAATACGCCCCAAAATAGTAACTTTTTCGCTTGTTTTGGACTCTCACGAAGTTCTCGTAAAGCAAAATAATAGGAAAAGTGGATTTTGACTTTTAGGGGGATAGCCCTTGGAATAAGGTTTCCAATGCCGCTTAAATCGGCCAAATCGAACAAATAACCAAGAAGTTATGGCAAAATTAGTGGAACTGCACAAATCGGCACCCGACGCAAAAACTATTTTGGCCATAACTTCTTCGTTCTCGCGCGATTCGGTCGATCTTTATGTCTACATAATCTATATCCAAAGGGCTAATTCACCTCATGATCGGAATTCCTGTCCATCGTGCCGAACAAAAAGTTCCAATTGTTGGGCCAGGCCCTAGGGGTACCCCTAAAGGCTTTGGCTAAAAACTATTTTGGCCATAACTTCTTCGTCACTCGCCCGATTCGGTCGATCTTTATGTCCACGTAATCCTTATCTAAAAACCTAAGATCCTTAATGATCGGAATTCCTGTCCATCATACCAAACAAAGAACTTCAATTATCGGGCCGGGCCCTAGGGGTACCCCTAGGGGCTCGGGGGCTGAAAAATTATCAGAAACGAAATGTTGATTTTTTCGCACATTAGCACATACAAATGTATTAATTGCATTTTAAAGTGAGCTTGCGTAGTTCGAAGGCCCAGATTGCGGGTAAATAGGCCGAATACGCCCCAAAATAGTCACTTTTTCACTTGTTTTGGACTCTCACGAAGTTCTCGTAAAGCAAAATAATAGGAAAAGTGGATTTTGACTTTTTGGGGGATATCCCTTGGAATAAGGTTTCCAACGCCGTTTGAATCGGCCAAATCGGACAATTAACCAAGAAGTAATGGCAAA
This sequence comes from Schizonepeta tenuifolia, assembly GCA_029490685.1. Classification (NCBI taxonomy): domain Eukaryota; kingdom Viridiplantae; phylum Streptophyta; class Magnoliopsida; order Lamiales; family Lamiaceae; genus Schizonepeta; species Schizonepeta tenuifolia. Next base: position 33,245 of record JANLIY010000211.1, on the reverse strand, counting down.
ATTAGTGGAACTGCGCAAAACGACACCCGACGCAAAAACTATTTTGGCCATAACTTCTTCGTTTCTCGCCCGATTCGGCCGATCTTTATGTCTACAGAATCCTTATCCAAAGGGCTAATACCCCTCATGATCGGAATTCCTGTCCATCGTGCCGAACAAAATGTTTCAATTTTTGGGCCAGGCCCTAGGGGTCCCCTAGGGGCTTAGGCTAAAAACTATTTTGGCCATAACTTCTTCGTTACTCGCCCGATTCGGTCGATCTTTATGTCCACGGAATCCTTATCTAAAGGCCTAAGATCCTTAATGATCGGAATTCCTGTCCATCATACCAAACAAAGAACTTCAATTATCGGGCCGGGCCCTAGGGGTATGCCTAGGGGCTCGGGGGCTGAAAAATTATCGGAAACGAAATGTTGATTTTTTCGCACATTAGCACATACACATGTATTAATGGCATTTTAAAGTGAGCTTGCGTAGTTCGAAGGCCCAGATTGCGGGTAAATAGGCCGAATACGCCCCAAAATAGTCACTTTTTCGCTTGTTTTGGACTCTCACGAAGTTCTCGTAAAGCAAAATAATAGGAAAAGTGGATTTTGACTTTTAGGGGGATAGCCCTTGGAATAAGGTTTCCAACGCCGCTTGAATCGGCCAAATCGGACAAATAACCAAGAAGTTATGGCAAAATTAGTGGAACTGCGCAAAACGGCACCCGACGCAAAAACTATTTTGGCCATAACTTCTTCGTTTTTCACCCGATTCGGTCGATCTTTATGTCTAAAGAATCCTTATCCAAAGGGCTAATACCCCTCATGATTAGAATTCCTATCCATCGTGCAGAACAAAAAGTTCCAATTTTTGGGCCAGGCCCTAGGGGTACTCCTAGGGGCTTGGGCTAAAAACTATTTTGGCCATAACTTCTTCGTTACTCGCCCGATTCAGTCGATCTTTATGTCCACGGAATCCTTATCTAAAGGCCTAAGATAATTAATGATCGAAATTCCTGTCCATCGTACCGAACAAAGAACTTCTTTTTTCGGGCCGGGCCTAATGTTACCCCTAGGGGCTCGGGGGCTAAAAAATTATCGGAAAAGAAATGTTGATTTTTTCGCACATTAGCACATACACATGTATTAATGGCATTTTAAAGTGAGCTTGCGTAGTTCGAAGGCCCAGATTGCGGGTAAATAGGCCGAATACGCCCCAAAATAGTCACTTTTTCGCTTGTTTTAGACAATCACGAAGTTCTCGTAAAGCAAAATAATAGGAAAAGTGGATTTTAACTTTTTGGGGGATATCCCTTGGAATAAGGTTTCCAACGCCGCTTGAATCGGCCAAATCGGACAAATAACCAAGAAGTTATGGCAAAATTAGTGGAACTGCGCAAAACGGCACCCGACGCAAAAACTATTTTGGCCATAACTTTTTTGTTTCTCGCCCGATTCGGTCGATCTTTATGTCTACAGAATCCTTATCCAAAGGGCTAGTACCCCTCATGATCGGAATTCCTGTCCATCGTGCCGAACAAAAAGTTCCAATTTTTGGACCAGGCCCTAAGGGTACCCCTAGGGGCTTGGGCTAAAAACTATTTTGGCCATAACTTCTTCGTTACTCGCCCGATTCGGTCGATCTTCATGTCCACGGAATCCTTATCTAAAGGCCTAAGATAATTAATTATCGGAATTCCTATCCATCGTACCGAATAAAGAACTTCAATTTTCGGGCCGGGCCTAGGGGTACCCCTAGGGGCTCGGGGGCTGAAAAATTATCGGAAACGAAATGTTGATTTTTTCGCACATTAGCACATATACATGTATTAATGGCATTTTAATGTGAGCTTGCGTAGTTCGAAGGCCCAGAATGCGGGTAAATAGGCCGAATACGTCCCAAAATAGTCAATTTTTCGCGTGTTTTGGACTATCACGAAGTTCTCGTGAAGCAAAATAATAGGAAAAGTGGATTTTGACTTTTTGGGGGATATCCCATGGAATAAGGTTTCCAACGCTGCTTGAATCGGCCAATTCGGACAATTAACCAAGAAGTTATGGCAAAATTAGTGGAACTGCGCAAAACGGCACCCGACGCAAAAAAACTATTTTGGCCATAACTTCTTCGTTTCTCGCCCAATTCGGTCGATCTTTATGTCTACAGAATCCTTATCCAAAGGGCTAATACCCCTCATGATCGGAATTCTTGTCCATCGTGCCAAACAAAAAGTTCCAATTTTCGGGCCAGGCCCTAGGGGCTTGGGCTAAAAACTATTTTGGCCATAACTTCTTCGTCACTCGCCCGATTCGGTCGATCTTTATGTCCACAGAATCCTTATCTAATGGCCTAAGATCCTTAATGATCGGAATTCCTGTCCATCGTACCGAACAAAGAACTTCAATTATCGGGCCGGGCCCTAGGGGTATGCCTAGGGGCTCGGGGGCTGAAAAATTATCGGAAACGAAATGTTGATTTTTTCGCACATTAGCACATACACATGTATTAATGGCATTTTAAAGTGAGCTTGCGTAGTTCGAAGGCCCAGATTGCGGGTAAATAGGCCGAATACGCCCCAAAATAGTCACTTTTTCGCTTGTTTTGGACTCTCACGAAGTTCTCGTAAAGCAAAATAATAGGAAAAGTGGATTTTGACTTTTAGGGGGATAGCCCTTGGAATAAGGTTTCCAACGCCGCTTGAATCGGCCAAATCGGACAAATAACCAAGAAGTTATGGCAAAATTAGTGGAACTGCGCAAAACGGCACCCGACGCAAAAACTATTTTGGCCATAACTTCTTCGTTTTTCACCCGATTCGGTCGATCTTTATGTCTAAAGAATCCTTATCCAAAGGGCTAATACCCCTCATGATTAGAATTCCTATCCATCGTGCAGAACAAAAAGTTCCAATTTTTGGGCCAGGCCCTAGGGGTACTCCTAGGGGCTTGGGCTAAAAACTATTTTGGCCATAACTTCTTCGTTACTCGCCCGATTCAGTCGATCTTTATGTCCACGGAATCCTTATCTAAAGGCCTAAGATAATTAATGATCGAAATTCCTGTCCATCGTACCGAACAAAGAACTTCTTTTTTCGGGCCGGGCCTAATGTTACCCCTAGGGGCTCGGGGGCTAAAAAATTATCGGAAAAGAAATGTTGATTTTTTCGCACATTAGCACATACACATGTATTAATGGCATTTTAAAGTGAGCTTGCGTAGTTCGAAGGCCCAGATTGCGGGTAAATAGGCCGAATACGCCCCAAAATAGTCACTTTTTCGCTTGTTTTAGACAATCACGAAGTTCTCGTAAAGCAAAATAATAGGAAAAGTGGATTTTAACTTTTTGGGGGATATCCCTTGGAATAAGGTTTCCAACGCCGCTTGAATCGGCCAAATCGGACAAATAACCAAGAAGTTATGGCAAAATTAGTGGAACTGCGCAAAACGGCACCCGACGCAAAAACTATTTTGGCCATAACTTTTTTGTTTCTCGCCCGATTCGGTCGATCTTTATGTCTACAGAATCCTTATCCAAAGGGCTAGTACCCCTCATGATCGGAATTCCTGTCCATCGTGCCGAACAAAAAGTTCCAATTTTTGGACCAGGCCCTAAGGGTACCCCTAGGGGCTTGGGCTAAAAACTATTTTGGCCATAACTTCTTCGTTACTCGCCCGATTCGGTCGATCTTCATGTCCACGGAATCCTTATCTAAAGGCCTAAGATAATTAATTATCGGAATTCCTATCCATCGTACCGAATAAAGAACTTCAATTTTCGGGCCGGGCCTAGGGGTACCCCTAGGGGCTCGGGGGCTGAAAAATTATCGGAAACGAAATGTTGATTTTTTCGCACATTAGCACATATACATGTATTAATGGCATTTTAATGTGAGCTTGCGTAGTTCGAAGGCCCAGAATGCGGGTAAATAGGCCGAATACGTCCCAAAATAGTCAATTTTTCGCGTGTTTTGGACTATCACGAAGTTCTCGTGAAGCAAAATAATAGGAAAAGTGGATTTTGACTTTTTGGGGGATATCCCATGGAATAAGGTTTCCAACGCTGCTTGAATCGGCCAATTCGGACAATTAACCAAGAAGTTATGGCAAAATTAGTGGAACTGCGCAAAACGGCACCCGACGCAAAAAAACTATTTTGGCCATAACTTCTTCGTTTCTCGCCCAATTCGGTCGATCTTTATGTCTACAGAATCCTTATCCAAAGGGCTAATACCCCTCATGATCGGAATTCTTGTCCATCGTGCCAAACAAAAAGTTCCAATTTTCGGGCCAGGCCCTAGGGGCTTGGGCTAAAAACTATTTTGGCCATAACTTCTTCGTCACTCGCCCGATTCGGTCGATCTTTATGTCCACAGAATCCTTATCTAATGGCCTAAGATCCTTAATGATCGGAATTCCTGTCCATCGTACCGAACAAAGAACTTCAATTATCGGGCCGGGCCCTAGGGGTATGCCTAGGGGCTCGGGGGCTGAAAAATTATCGGAAACGAAATGTTGATTTTTTCGCACATTAGCACATACACATGTATTAATGGCATTTTAAAGTGAGCTTGCGTAGTTCGAAGGCCCAGATTGCGGGTAAATAGGCCGAATACGCCCCAAAATAGTCACTTTTTCGCTTGTTTTGGACTCTCACGAAGTTCTCGTAAAGCAAAATAATAGGAAAAGTGGATTTTGACTTTTAGGGGGATAGCCCTTGGAATAAGGTTTCCAACGCCGCTTGAATCGGCCAAATCGGACAAATAACCAAGAAGTTATGGCAAAATTAGTGGAACTGCGCAAAACGGCACCCGACGCAAAAACTATTTTGGCCATAACTTCTTCGTTTTTCACCCGATTCGGTCGATCTTTATGTCTAAAGAATCCTTATCCAAAGGGCTAATACCCCTCATGATTAGAATTCCTATCCATCGTGCAGAACAAAAAGTTCCAATTTTTGGGCCAGGCCCTAGGGGTACTCCTAGGGGCTTGGGCTAAAAACTATTTTGGCCATAACTTCTTCGTTACTCGCCCGATTCAGTCGATCTTTATGTCCACGGAATCCTTATCTAAAGGCCTAAGATAATTAATGATCGAAATTCCTGTCCATCGTACCGAACAAAGAACTTCTTTTTTCGGGCCGGGCCTAATGGTACCCCTAGGGGCTCGGGGGCTAAAAAATTATCGGAAAAGAAATGTTGATTTTATCGCACATTAGCACATACACATGTATTAATGGCATTTTAAAGTGAGCTTGCGTAGTTCGAAGGCCCAGATTGCGGGTAAATAGGCCGAATACGCCCCAAAATAGTCAATTTTTCGCTTGTTTTGGACTCTCACGAAGTTCTCGTAAAGCAAAATAATAGGAAAAGTGGATTTTGACTTTTAGAGGGATAGCCCTTGGAATAAGGTTTCCAACGCCGCTTGAATCGGCCAAATCGGACAAATAACCAAGAAGTTATGGCAAAATTAGTGGAACTGCGCAAAACGGCACCCGACGCAAAAACTATTTTGGCCATAACTTCTTCGTTTTTCGCCCGATTCGGTCGATCTTTATGTCTAAAGAATCCTTATCGAAAGGGCTAATACCCCTCATGATTGGAATTCCTATCCATCGTGCAGATCAAAAAGTTCCAATTTTTGGGCCAGGCCCTAGGGGTACCCTTAGGGGCTTGGGCTAAAAACTATTTTGGCCATAACTTCTTCGTTACTCGCCCGATTCAGACGATCTTTATGTCCACGGAATCCTTATCTAAAGGCCTAAGATCCTTAATGATCGGAATTCTTGTCCATCGTATCGAATAAAGAACTTCAATTTTGGGGCCGGGCCCTAGGGGTACCCCTAGGGGCTCGGGGGCTGAAAAATTATTGGAAATGAAATGTTGATTTTTTCGCAAATTAGAACTTACACATGTATTAATGGAATTTTAAAGTGAGCTTACGTAGTTCGAAGGCCCAGATTGCGGGTAAATAGGCCGAATACACCCCAAAATAATCACTTTTTCGCTTGTTTTTGACTCTCACGAAGTTCTCGTAAAGCAAAATAATAGGAAAAGTGAATTTTGACTTTTAGGGGGATAGCCCTTGGAATAAGGTTTCCAACGCCGCTTGAATCAGCCAAATCGGACAAATAACCAAGAAGTTATTGCAAAATTAGTGTAACTGCGCAAAACGGCACCCGACGCAAAAACTATTTTGGCCATAACTTCTTCGTTTCTCGCCCAATTCGGTCGATCTTTATGTCTACAGAATCCTTATCCAAAGGGCTAATACCCCTCATGATCGGAATTCCTGTCCATCGTGCCGAACAAAAAGTTCCAATTTTCGGGCCAGGCCCTAGGGGTACCCCTAGGGGTTTGGGCTAAAAACTATTTTGACCATAACTTCTTCGTTACTCGCCCGATTTAGACGATCTTTATGTCCACGGAATCCTTATCTAAAGGCCTAAGATCCTTAATGATCGGAATTTCTGTCCATCGTACCGAACAAAGAACTTCAATTTTCGGGCCGGGCCCTAAGGGTACCCCTAGGGGATCGGGGGCTGAAAAATTATCCGAATCGAAATGTTGATTTTTTCGCACATTAACACATACACATGTATTAATGGCATTTTAACGTGAGCTTACGTAGTTCGAAGGCCCAGATTGTGGGTAAATAGGCCGAATACGCCCCAAAATAGTCACTTTTTCGCTTGTTTTAGACTATCACGGAGTTCTCGTAAAGCAAAATAATAGGAAAAGTGGATTTTAACTTTTTGGGGGATATCCCCTGGAATAAGGTTTCCAACGCCGCTTGAATCGGCCAAATCGGACAAATAACCAAGAAGTTATGGCAAAATTAGTGGAACTGCGCAAAACGGCACCCGACGCAAAAACTATTTTGGCCATAACTTCTTCGTTTCTCGCCCGATTCGGTCGACCGTTATGTCTACAGAATCCTTATCCAAAGGGCTATTACCCCTCATGATTGGAATTCCTGTCCATCGTGCCGAACAAAAAGTTCCAATTTTTGGGCCAGGTCCTAGGGGTACCTCTAGGGGCTTGGGCTAAAAACTATGTTAGCCATAACTTCTTCGTTACTCGCCCGATTCAGACGATCTTTATGTCCACGGAATCCTTATCTAAAGGCCTAAGATCCTTAATGATCGGAATTCCTGTCCATCGTACCGAACAAAGAACTTCAATTTTCGGGCGGGGCCCTAGGGTACCCCTAGGGGCTCGGGGGCTGAAAAATTATCGGAAACGAAATGTTGATTTTTTCGCACATTAGCACATACACATGTATTAATGGCATTTTAAAGTGAGCTTGCGTAGTTCGAAGGCCCAGATTGCGGGTAAATAGGCCGAATACGCCCCAAAATAGTCACTTTTTCGCGTGTTTTGGACTATCACGAAGTTCTCGTAAAGCAAAATAATAGGAAAAGTGGATTTTGACTTTTTGGGGGATATCCCTTGGAATAAGGTTTCCAACGCCGCTTGAATCGGCCAAATCGGACAATTAACCAAGAAGTTATGGCAAAATTAGTGGAACTGCGCAAAACGGCACCCAACGCAAAAACTATTTTGGCCATAACTTCTTCGTTTCTCGCCCGATTCGGTCGATCTTTATGTCTACATAATCTTTATCCAAAGGGCTAATTCACCTCATGATCGGAATTACTGTCCATCGTGCCGAACAAAAAGTTCCAATTTTTGGGCCAGGCCCTAGGGGTACCCCTAAAGACATGGGCTAAAAACTATTTTGGCCATATATTCTTCGTCACTCGCCCGATTCGGTCGATCTTTATGTCCACGTAATCCTTATCTAAAGGCCTAAGATCCTTAATGATCGGAATTCCTGTCCATTATACCAAACAAAGAACTTCAATTATCTGGCCGGGCCTAGGGGTACCCCCTAGGGGCTCGGGGGTTGAAAAATTATCGGAAACAAAATGTTGATTTTTTCGCACATTAGCACATACACATGTATTAATGGCAATTTAAAGTGAGCTTGCGTAGTTCGAAGGCCAAGATTGCGGGTAAATAGGCCGAATACGCCCCAAAATAGTCACTTTTTCGCGTGTTTTGGACTCTCACGAAGTTCTCGTAAAGCAAATTAATAGGAAAAGTGGATTTTGACTTTTTGGGGGATATCCCTTGGAATAAGGTTTCCAACGCCATTTGAATCGGCCAAATCGGACAATTAACCAAGAAGTAATGGCAAAATTAGTGGAACTGCGCAAAACGGCACCCGACGCAAAAACTATTTTGGCCATAACTTCTTCGTTTCTCGCCGAATTCGGTCGATCTTTATGTCTATAGAATCCTTATCCAAAGGGCTAATACCCCTCATGATCGGAATTCCTGTCCATCGTGCCGAACAAAAAGTTCTAATTTTTGGGCCAGGCCCTAGTGGTACCCCTAGGGGCTTGGGCTAAAAACTATTTTGGCCATAACTTCTTCGTTACTCGGCCGATTCAGTCGATCTTTATGTCCACGGAATCCTTATCTAAAGGCCTAAGATAATTAATGATCGAAATTCCTGTCCATCGTACCGAACAAAGAACTTCTTTTTTCGGGCCGGGCATAATGGTACCCCTAGGGGCTCGGGGGCTAAAAAATTATCGGAAAAGAAATGTTGATTTTATCGCACATTAGCACATACACATGTATTAATGGCATTTTAAAGTGAGCTTGCGTAGTTCGAAGGCCCAGATTGCGGGTAAATAGGCCGAATACGCCCCAAAATAGTCAATTTTTCGCTTGTTTTGGACTCTCACGAAGTTCTCGTAAAGCAAAATAATAGGAAAAGTGGATTTTGACTTTTAGAGGGATAGCCCTTGGAATAAGGTTTCCAACGCCGCTTGAATCGGCCAAATCGGACAAATAACCAAGAAGTTATGGCAAAATTAGTGGAACTGCGCAAAACGGCACCCGACGCAAAAACTATTTTGGCCATAACTTCTTCGTTTTTCGCCCGATTCGGTCGATCTTTATGTCTAAAGAATCCTTATCCAAAGGGCTAATACCCCTCATGATTGGAATTCCTATCCATCGTGCAGATCAAAAAGTTCCAATTTTTGGGCCAGGCCCTAGGGGTACCCTTAGGGGCTTGGGCTAAAAACTATTTTGGCCATAACTTCTTCGTTACTCGCCCGATTCAGACGATCTTTATGTCCACGGAATCCTTATCTAAAGGCCTAAGATCCTTAATGATCGGAATTCTTGTCCATCGTATCGAATAAAGAACTTCAATTTTGGGGCCGGGCCCTAGGGGTACCCCTAGGGGCTCGGGGGCTGAAAAATTATTGGAAATGAAATGTTGATTTTTTCGCAAATTAGAACTTACACATGTATTAATGGAATTTTAAAGTGAGCTTACGTAGTTCGAAGGCCCAGATTGCGGGTAAATAGGCCGAATACACCCCAAAATAATCACTTTTTCGCTTGTTTTTGACTCTCACGAAGTTCTCGTAAAGCAAAATAATAGGAAAAGTGAATTTTGACTTTTAGGGGGATAGCCCTTGGAATAAGGTTTCCAACGCCGCTTGAATCAGCCAAATCGGACAAATAACCAAGAAGTTATTGCAAAATTAGTGTAACTGCGCAAAACGGCACCCGACGCAAAAACTATTTTGGCCATAACTTCTTCGTTTCTCGCCCAATTCGGTCGATCTTTATGTCTACAGAATCCTTATCCAAAGGGCTAATACCCCTCATGATCGGAATTCCTGTCCATCGTGCCGAACAAAAAGTTCCAATTTTCGGGCCAGGCCCTAGGGGTACCCCTAGGGGTTTGGGCTAAAAACTATTTTGACCATAACTTCTTCGTTACTCGCCCGATTTAGACGATCTTTATGTCCACGGAATCCTTATCTAAAGGCCTAAGATCCTTAATGATCGGAATTCCTGTCCATCGTACCGAACAAAGAACTTCAATTTTCGGGCCGGGCCCTAAGGGTACCCCTAGGGGATCGGGGGCTGAAAAATTATCCGAATCGAAATGTTGATTTTTTCGCACATTAACACATACACATGTATTAATGGCATTTTAACGTGAGCTTACGTAGTTCGAAGGCCCAGATTGTGGGTAAATAGGCCGAATACGCCCCAAAATAGTCACTTTTTCGCTTGTTTTAGACTATCACGGAGTTCTCGTAAAGCAAAATAATAGGAAAAGTGGATTCTGACTTTTAAGGAGATAGCCCCTGGAATAAGGTTTCCAACGCCGCTTGAATCGGCCAAATCGGACAAATAACCAAGAAGTTATGGCAAAATTAGTGGAACTGCGCAAAACGGCACCCGACGCAAAAACTATTTTGGCCATAACTTCTTCGTTTCTCGCCCGATTCGGTCGACCGTTATGTCTACAGAATCCTTATCCAAAGGGCTATTACCCCTCATGATTGGAATTCCTGTCCATCGTGCCGAACAAAAAGTTCCAATTTTTGGGCCAGGTCCTAGGGGTACCTCTAGGGGCTTGGGCTAAAAACTATGTTAGCCATAACTTCTTCGTTACTCGCCCGATTCAGACGATCTTTATGTCCACGGAATCCTTATCTAAAGGCCTAAGATCCTTAATGATCGGAATTCCTGTCCATCGTACCGAACAAAGAACTTCAATTTTCGGGCGGGGCCTTAGGGTACCCCTAGGGGCTCGGGGGCTGAAAAATTATCGGAAACGAAATGTTGATTTTTTCGCACATTAGCACATACACATGTATTAATGGCATTTTAAAGTGAGCTTGCGTAGTTCGAAGGCCCAGATTGCGGGTAAATAGGCCGAATACGCCCCAAAATAGTCACTTTTTCGCGTGTTTTGGACTATCACGAAGTTCTCGTAAAGCAAAATAATAGGAAAAGTGGATTTTGACTTTTTGGGGGATATCCCTTGGAATAAGGTTTCCAACGCCGCTTGAATCGGCCAAATCGGACAATTAACCAAGAAGTTATGGCAAAATTAGTGGAACTGCGCAAAACGGCACCCAACGCAAAAACTATTTTGGCCATAACTTCTTCGTTTCTCGCCCGATTCGGTCGATCTTTATGTCTACATAATCTTTATCCAAAGGGCTAATTCACCTCATGATCGGAATTACTGTCCATCGTGCCGAACAAAAAGTTCCAATTTTTGGGCCAGGCCCTAGGGGTACCCCTAAAGACATGGGCTAAAAACTATTTTGGCCATATATTCTTCGTCACTCGCCCGATTCGGTCGATCTTTATGTCCACGTAATCCTTATCTAAAGGCCTAAGATCCTTAATGATCGGAATTCCTGTCCATCATACCAAACAAAGAACTTCAATTATCTGGCCGGGCCTAGGGGTACCCCCTAGGGGCTCGGGGGTTGAAAAATTATCGGAAACAAAATGTTGATTTTTTCGCACATTAGCACATACACATGTATTAATGGCAATTCAAAGTGATCTTGCGTAGTTCGAAGGCCCAGATTGCGGGTAAATAGGCCGAATACACCCCAAAATAGTCACTTTTTAGCTTGTTTTGGATTCTCACGAAGTTCTCGTAAAGCAAATTAATAGGAAAAGTGGATTTTGACTTTTTGGGGGATATCCCTTGGAATAAGGTTTCCAACGCCATTTGAATCGGCCAAATCGGACAATTAACCAAGAAGTAATGGCAAAATTAGTGGAACTGCGCAAAACGGCACCCGACGCAAAAACTATTTTGGCCATAACTTCTTCGTTTCTAGCCCGATTCGGTCGATCTTTATGTCTACAGAATCCTTATCCAAAGGGCTAATACCCCTCATGATCGGAATTTCTGTCCATCGTGCCGAACAAAAAGTTTCAATTTTTTGGCCAGGCCCTAGGGGTACCCCTAGGGGCTTGGGCTAAAAACTATTTTGGCCATAACTTCTTCGTTACTCGCCCGATTCAGACGATCTTTATGTCCACGGAATCCTTATCTAAAGGCCTAAGATCCTTAATGATCGGAATTCCTGTCCATCGTACCGAACAAAGAACTTCAATTATCGGGCCGGGCCCTAGGGGTACCCCTAGGGGCTCGGGGGCTGAAAAATTATCAGAAACGAAATGTTGATTTTTTCGCACATTAGCACATACACATGTATTAATGGCATTTCAAAGTGATCTTGCGTAGTTCGAAGGCCCAGATTGCGGTTAAATAGGCCGAATACACCCCAAAATAGTCACTTTTTTGCTTGTTTGGATTCTCACGAAGTTCTCGTAAAGCAAAATAATAGAAAAAGTGAATTTTGACTTTTAGGGGGATAGCCCTTGGAATAGGGTTTCCAACGCCGCTTGAATCGGCCAAATCGGACAAATAACCAAGAAGTTATGGCATAATTAGTGGAACTACGCAAAACGGCACCCAACGCAAAAACTATTTTGGCCATAACTTCTTCGTTTCTCGCCCGATTCGGTCGATCTTTATGTCTACAGAATCCTTATCCAAAGGGCTAATACCCCTCATGATCAGAATTTCTGTCCATCGTGCCGAACAAAAAGTTCCAATTTTTGGGCCAGGCCCTAGGGGTACCCCTAGGGGCTTGGCTAAAAACTATTTTGGCCATAACTTCTTCGTTTCTCGCCCAATTCGGTCGATCTTTATGTCTACAGAATCCTTATCCAAAGGGCAAATACCCCTCATGATCGGAATTCCTGTCCATCGTTCCGAACAAAAAGTTCCAATTTTCGGGCCAGGCCCTAGGGGTACCCCTAGGGGCTTGTGCTAAAAACTATTTTGGCCATAACTTCTTCTTTACTCGCCCGATTTAGACGATCTTTATGTCCACGGAATCCTTATCTAAAGGCCTAAGATCCTTAATGACCGGAATTCCTATCCATCGTACCGAACAAAGAACTTCAATTTTCGGGACGGGCCATAGGGGTACCCCTAGGGGCTCGGGGGCTGAAAAATTATCGGAAACGAAATGTTGATTTTTTCGCACATTAGCACATACACATGTATTAATGACATTTTAAAGTGAGCTTGCGTAGTTCGAATGCCCAGATTGCGGGTAAATAAGCCGAATACGCACCAAAATAGTCATTTTTTCGCTTGTTTTGGACTCTTACGAAGTTCTCGTAAAGCAAAATAATAAAAAAAGTGGATTTGACTTTTAAAGAGATAGCCCTTGGAATAAGGTTTCCAACGCCGCTTGAATTGGCCAAATTGGACAAATAACCAAGAAGTTATGGCAAAATTAGTGGAACTGCGCAAAACGGCACCCGACGCAAAACCTATTTTGGCCATAACTTCTTCGTTTCTCGCCCGATTCGGTCGATCTTTATGTCTACAGAATTCTTATACAAAGGGCTAATACCCGTCATGATCGGAATTCCTGTCCATCTTGCCGAACAAAAAGTTCCAATTTTTGGGCCAGGCCCTAGGGGTACCCCTAGGGGCTTGGGCTAAAAACTATTTTGGCCATAACTTCTTCGTTATTCGCCCGATTCAGACGATCTTTATGTCCACGGAATCCTTATCTAAAGGCCTAAGATCCTTAATGATCGGAATTCCTGTCCATCGTACCAAACAAAGAACTTCAATTTTTGGGCCGGGCCCTAGGGGTACCCCTAGGGGCTCGGAGGCTGAAAAATTATCGGAAACGAAATGTTGAGTTTTTCGCACATTAGCACATTCACATGTATTAATGGCATTTGAAAGTGAGCTTGCGTAGTTCGAAGGCCCAGATTGTGGGTAAATAGGCCGAATACGCCCCAAAATAGTCACTTTTTCGTTTTATTTGGACTCTCACGAAGTTCTCGTAAAGCAAAATAATAGGAAAAGTGGATTTTGACTTTTAGGAGGATAGCCCTTGGAATAAGGTTTCCAACGCCGCTTGAATCAGCCAAATCGGACAAATAACCAAGAAGTTATGGCAAAATTAGTGGAACTGCGCAAAACGGCACCCGACGCAAAAAAACAATTTTGGCCATAACTTCTTCGTTTCTCGCCCAATTCGGTCGATCTTTATGTCTACAGAATCCTTATCCAAAGGGCTAATACCCCTCATGATCGGAATTCCTGTCCATCATGCCAAACAAAAAGTTCCAATTTTTGGGCCAGGCACTAGGGACTTGGGCTAAAAACTATTTTGGCCATAACTTCTTCGTCACTCGCCCGATTCGGTCGATCTTTATGTCCACAGAATCCTTATCTAATGGCCTAAGATCCTTAATGATCGGAATTCCTGTCCATCGTACCGAACAAAGAACTTCAATTATCGGGCCGGGCCCTAGGGGTATGCCTAGGGGCTCGGGGGCTGAAAAATTATCGGAAACGAAATGTTGATTTTTTCGCACATTAGCACATACACATGTATTAATGGCATTTTAAAGTGAGCTTGCGTAGTTCGAAGGCCCAGATTGCGGGTAAATAGGCCGAATACGCCCCAAAATAGTCACTTTTTCGCTTGTTTTGGACTCTCACGAAGTTCTCGTAAAGCAAAATAATAGGAAAAGTGGATTTTGACTTTTAGGGGGATAGCCCTTGGAATAAGGTTTCCAACGCCGCTTGAATCGGCCAAATCGGACAAATAACCAAGAAGTTATGGCAAAATTAGTGGAACTGCGCAAAACGGCACCCGACGCAAAAACTATTTTGGCCATAACTTCTTCGTTTCTCGCCCGATTCGGTCGATCTTTATGTCTACAGAATTCTTATACAAAGGGCTAATACCCGTCATGATCGGAATTCCTGTCCATCTTGCCGAACAAAAAGTTCCAATTTTTGGGCCAGGCCCTAGGGGTACCCCTAGGGGCTTGGGCTAAAAACTATTTTGGCCATAACTTCTTCGTTATTCGCCCGATTCAGACGATCTTTATGTCCACGGAATCCTTATCTAAAGGCCTAAGATCCTTAATGATCGGAATTCCTGTCCATCGTACCAAACAAAGAACTTCAATTTTTGGGCCGGGCCCTAGGGGTACCCCTAGGGGCTCGGAGGCTGAAAAATTATCGGAAACGAAATGTTGAGTTTTTCGCACATTAGCACATTCACATGTATTAATGGCATTTGAAAGTGAGCTTGCGTAGTTCGAAGGCCCAGATTGTGGGTAAATAGGCCGAATACGCCCCAAAATAGTCACTTTTTCGTTTTATTTGGACTCTCACGAAGTTCTCGTAAAGCAAAATAATAGGAAAAGTGGATTTTGACTTTTAGGAGGATAGCCCTTGGAATAAGGTTTCCAACGCCGCTTGAATCAGCCAAATCGGACAAATAACCAAGAAGTTATGGCAAAATTAGTGGAACTGCGCAAAACGGCACCCGACGCAAAAAAACAATTTTGGCCATAACTTCTTCGTTTCTCGCCCAATTCGGTCGATCTTTATGTCTACAGAATCCTTATCCAAAGGGCTAATACCCCTCATGATCGGAATTCCTGTCCATCATGCCAAACAAAAAGTTCCAATTTTTGGGCCAGGCACTAGGGACTTGGGCTAAAAACTATTTTGGCCATAACTTCTTTGTTACTCGCCCAATTCAGACGATCTTTATGTCCACAGAATCCTTATCTAAAGGCCTAAGATCCTTAATGATCGGAATTCTTGTCAATCGTACCGAACAAAGAACTTCAATTTTCGGGCCAGGCCCTAGGGGCTCGGGGCCTGAAAAATTATCAGAAACGAAATATTGATTTTTCGCACATTAGCACTTACACATGTATTAATGGCATTTTAAAGTGAGCTTGCGTAGTTCGAAGGCCCAGATTGCGGGTAAATAGGCCGAATACGCCCCAAAATAGTCACTTTTTCGCTTGTTTTGGACTCTCACGAAGTTCTCGTAAAGCAAAATAATAGGAAAAGTGGATTTTGACTTATAAGGAAATAGTCCTTGGAATAAGGTTTCCAACGCCGCTTGAATCGGCCAAATCGGACAAATAACCATGAAGTAATGGCAAAATTAGTGGAACTGCGCAAAACGGCACACGACGCAAAAACTATTATGGCCATAACGTCTTCGTTTCTCGCCCGATTCGGTCGATCTTTATGTCTAAAGAATCCTTATCCAAAGGGCTAATACCCCTCATGATTGGAATTCCTGTCCATCGTGCCGAACAAAAAGTTCCAATTTTTGGGCCAGGCCCTAGGGGTACCCCTAGGGGCTTGGGCTAAAAACTATTTTGGCCATAACTTCTTCGTTACTCGCCCGATTCAGACGATCTTTATGTCCACGGAATCCTTATCTAAAGGCCTAAGATACTTAATGATCGGAATTCTTGTCCATCGTACCGAACAAAGAACTTCAATTTTCGGGCCGGGCCCTAGGGGCTTGGGGGCTGAAAAATTATCGGAAACGAAATATTGATTTTTTCGCACATTAGCACTTACACATGTATTAATGGCATTTTAAAGTGAGCTTGCGTAGTTCGAAGGCCCAGATTGCGGGTAAATAGGCCGAATACGCCCCAAAATTGTCACTTTTTCGCTTGTTTTGGACTCTCACGAAGTTCTCGTAAAGCAAAATAATAGGAAAAGTGGATTTTGACTTATAAGGAAATAGCCCTTGGAATAAGGTTTCCAACGCCGCTTGAATCGGCCAAATCGGACAAATAACCATGAAGTAATGGCAAAATTAGTGGAACTGCGCAAAACGGCACCCGACGCAAAAACTATTTTGGCCATAACTTCTTCGTTTCTCGCCCGATTCGGTCGATCTTTATGTCTACAGAATCCTTATCCAAAGGGCTAATACCCCTCATGATTGGAATTCCTGTCCATCGTGCCGAACAAAAAGTTCCAATTTTTGGGCCAGGCCCTAGGGGTACCCCTAGGGGCTTGGGCTAAAAACTATTTTGGCCATAACTTCTTCGTTTCTCGCACAATTCGGTCGATCTTTATGTCTACAGAATCCTTATCCAAAGGGCTAATACCCCTCATGATCGGAATTCCTGTCCATCGTTCCGAACAAAAAGTTCCAATTTTCGGGCCAGGCCCTAGGGGTACCCCTAGGGGCTTGTGCTAAAAACTATTTTGGCCATAACTTCTTCTTTACTCGCCCGATTCAGACGATCTTTATGTCCACGCAATCCTTATCTAAAGGCCTAAGATCCTTAATGATCGGAATTCCTATCCATCGTACCGAACAAAGAACTTCAATTTTCGGGACGGGCCCTAGGGGTACCCCTAGGGGCTCGGGGGCTGAAAAATTATCGGAAACGAAATGTTGATTTTTTCGCACATTAGCACATACACATGTATTAATGGCATTTTAAAGTGAGCTTGCGTAATTCGAAGGCCCAGATTGCAGGTAAATAGGCCGAATACGCCCCAAAATAGTCACTTTTTCGCTTGTTTTGGACTCTCACGAAGTTCTCGTAAAGCAAAATAATAGGAAAAGTGGATTTTGACTTATAAGGAAATAGCCCTTGGAATAAGGTTTCCAACGCCGCTTGAATGGGCCAAATCGGACAAATAACCATGAAGTAATGGCAAAATTAGTGGAACTGCGCAAAACGGCACCCGACGCAAAAACTATTTTGGCCATAACTTCTTCGTTTCTCGCCCGATTCGGTCGATCTTTATGTCTAAAGAATCCTTATCCAAAGGGCTAATACCCCTCATGATTGGAATTCCTGTCCATCGTGCCGAACAAAAAGTTCCAATTTTTGGGCCAGGCCCTAGGGGTACCCCTAGGGGCTTGGGCTAAAAACTATTTTGGCCATAACTTCTTCGTTACTCGCCCGATTCAGACGATCTTTATGTCCACAGAATTCTTATCTAAAGGTCTAAGATCCTTAATGATCGGAATTCCTGTCCATCGTACCGAACAAAGAACTTAAATTTTCGGGCCGGGCCCTAGGGGTACCCCTAGGGGCTCGGAGGCTGAAAAATTATCGGAAACGAAATGTTGAGTTTTTCGCACATTAGCACATACACATGTATTATGGCATTTGAAAGTGAGCTTGCGTAGTTCGAAGGCCCAGATTGTGGGTAAATAGGCCGAATACGCCCCAAAATAGTCACTTTTTCGCTTGTTTTGGACTCTCACGAAGTTCTCGTAAAGCAAAATAATAGGAAAAGTGGATTTTGACTTATAAGGAAATAGCCCTTGGAATAAGGTTTCCAACGCCGCTTGAATCGGCCTAATCGGACAAATAACCATGAAGTAATGGCAAAATTAGTGGAACTGCGCAAAACGGCACCCGACGCAAAAACTATTTTGGCCATAACTTCTTCGTTTCTCGCCCGATTCGGTCGATCTTTATGTCTACAGAATCCTTATCCAAAGGGCTAATACCCCTCATGATTGGAATTCCTGCCCATCGTGCCGAAAAAAAAAGTTCCAATTATTGGGCCAGGCCCTAGGGGTACCCCTAGGGGCTTGGGCTAAAAACTATTTTGGCCATAACTTCTTCGTTTCTCGCCCAATTCGGTCGATCTTTATGTCTACAGAATCCTTATCCAAAGGGCTAATACCCCTCATGATCGGAATTCCTGTCCATCGTTCCGAACAAAGAACTTCAATTTTCGGGTCGGGCAATAGGTGCTCGGGGGCTGAAAAATTATCGGAAACGAAATATTGATTTTTTCGCACATTAGCACTTACACATGTATTAATATTATTTTAAAGTGAGCTTGCATAGTTCGAAGGCCCAGATTGCGGGTAAATAGGCCGAATACGCCCCAAAATAGTCACTTTTTCGCTTGTTTTGGACTCTCACGAAGTTCTCGTAAAGCAAAATAATAGGAAAAGTGGATTTTGACTTATAAGGAAATAGCCCTTGGAATAAGGTTTCCAACGCCGCTTGAATCGGCCAAATCGGACAAATAACCATGAAGTAATGGCAAAATTAGTGGAACTGCGCAAAACGGCACCCGACGCAAAAACTATTTTGGCCATAACTTCTTCGTTTCTCGCCCGATTCGGTCGATCTTTATGTCTACAGAATCCTTATCCAAAGGGCTAATACCCCTCATGATTGGAATTCCTGTCCATCGTGCCGAACAAAAAGTTCCAATTTTTCGGCCAGGCCCTAGGGGTACCCCTAGGGGCTTGGGCTAAAACCTATTTTGGCCATAACTTCTTCGTTTCTCGCCCAATTCGGTCGATCTTTATGTCTACAGAATCCTTATCCAAAGGGCAAATACCCCTCATGATCGGAATTCCTGTCCATCGTTCCGAACAAAAAGTTCCAATTTTCGGGACAGGCCCTAGGGGTACCCCTAGGGGCTTGTGCTAAAAACTATTTTGGCCATAACTTCTTCTTTACTCGCCCGATTTAGACGATCTTTATGTCCACGGAATCCTTATCTAAAGGCTTAAGATCCTTAATGACCGGAATTCCTATCCATCGTACCGAACAAAGAACTTCAATTTTCGGGACGGGCCCTAGGGGTACCCCTAGGGGCTCGGGGGCTGAAAAATTATCGGAAACGAAATGTTGATTTTTTCGCACATTAGCACATACACATGTATTAATGACATTTTAAAGTGAGCTTGCGTAGTTCGAATGCCCAGATTGCGGGTAAATAAGCCGATTACGCACCAAAATAGTCATTTTTTCGCTTGTTTTGGACTCTCACGAAGTTCTCGTAAAGCAAAATAATAGGAAAAGTGGATTTTGACTTTTAAGGAGATAGCCCTTGGAATAAGGTTTCCAACGCCGCTTGAATTGGCCAAATTGGACAAATAACCAAGAAGTTATGGCAAAATTAGTGGAACTGCGCAAAACGGCACCCGACGCAAAAACTATTTTGGCCATAACTTCTTCGTTTCTCGCCCGATTCGGTCGATCTTTATGTCTACAGAATCCTTATCCAAAGGGCTAATACCCCTCATGATTGGAATTCCTGCCCATCGTGCCGAAAAAAAAAGTTCCAATTATTGGGCCAGGCCCTAGGGGTACCCCTAGGGGCTTGGGCTAAAAACTATTTTGGCCATAACTTCTTCGTTTCTCGCCCAATTCGGTCGATCTTTATGTCTACAGAATCCTTATCCAAAGGGCTAATACCCCTCATGATCGGAATTCCTGTCCATCGTTCCGAACAAAGAACTTCAATTTTCGGGTCGGGCAATAGGTGCTCGGGGGCTGAAAAATTATCGGAAACGAAATATTGATTTTTTCGCACATTAGCACTTACACATGTATTAATATCATTTTAAAGTGAGCTTGCGTAGTTCGAAGGCCCAGATTGCGGGTAAATAGGCCGAATACGCCCCAAAATAGTCACTTTTTTGCTTGTTTTGGACTCTCACGAAGTTCTCGTAAAGCAAAATAATAGGAAAAGTGGATTTTGACTTATAAGGAAATAGCCCTTGGAATAAGGTTTCCAACGCCGCTTGAATCGGCCAAATCGGACAAATAACCATGAAGTAATGGCAAAATTAGTGGAACTGCGCAAAACGGCACCCGACGCAAAAATTATTTTGGCCATAACTTATTCGTTTCTCGCCCGATTCGGTCGATCTTTATGTCTACAGAATCCTTATCCAAAGGGCTAATACCCCTCATGATTGTAATTCCTGTCCATCGTGCCGAACAAAAAGTTCCAATTTTTGGGCCAGGCCCTAGGGGTACCCCTAGGGGCTTGGGCTAAAAACTATTTTGGCCATAACTTCTTCGTTTCTCGCCCAATTCGGTCGATCTTTATGTCTACAGAATCCTTATCCAAAGGGCAAAAACCCCTCATGATCGGAATTCCTGTCCATCGTTCCGAACAAAAAGTTCCAATTTTCGGGCCAGGCCCTAGGGGTACCCCTAGGGGCTTGTGCTAAAAACTATTTTGGCCATAACTTCTTCTTTACTCGCCCGATTTAGACGATCTTTATGTCCACGGAATCCTTATCTAAAGGCTTAAGATCCTTAATGACCGGAATTCCTATCCATCGTACCGAACAAAGAACTTCAATTTTCGGGACGGGCCCTAGGGGTACCCCTAGGGGCTCGGGGGCTGAAAAATTATCGGAAACGAAATGTTGATTTTTTCGCACATTAGCACATACACATGTATTAATGACATTTTAAAGTGAGCTTGCGTAGTTCGAATGCCCAGATTGCGGGTAAATAAGCCGATTACGCACCAAAATAGTCATTTTTTCGCTTGTTTTGGACTCTCACGAAGTTCTCGTAAAGCAAAATAATAGGAAAAGTGGATTTTGACTTTTAAGGAGATAGCCCTTGGAATAAGGTTTCCAACGCCGCTTGAATTGGCCAAATTGGACAAATAACCAAGAAGTTATGGCAAAATTAGTGGAACTGCGCAAAACGGCACCAGACGCAAAAACTATTTTGGCCATAACTTCTTCGTTTCTCGCCCGATTCGGTCGATCTTTATGTCTACAGAATTCTTATACAAAGGGCTAATACCCGTCATGATCGGAATTCCTGTTCATCTTGCCGAACAAAAAGTTCCAATTTTTGGGCCAGGCCCTAGGGGTACCCCCTAGGGGCTTGGGCTAAAAACTATTTTGGCCATAACCTCTTCGTTATTCGCCCGATTCAGACGATCTTTATGTCCACGGAATCCTTATCTAAAGGCCTAAGATCCTTAATGATCGGAATTCCTGTCCATCGTACCAAACAAAGAACTTCAATTTTTGGGCCGGGCCCTAGGGGCTCGGAGGCTGAAAAATTATCGGAAATGAAATGTTGAGTTTTTCGCACATTAGCACATTCACATGTATTAATGGCATTTGAAAGTGAGCTTGCGTAGTTCGAAGGCCCAGATTGTGGGTAAATAGGCCGAATACGCCCCAAAATAGTCACTTTTTCGTTTTATTTGGACTCTCACGAAGTTCTCGTAAAGCAAAATAATAGGAAAAGTGGATTTTGACTTTTAGGAGGATAGCCCTTTGAATAAGGTTTCCAACGCCGCTTGAATCAGCCAAATCGGACAAATAACCAAGAAGTTATGGCAAAATTAGTGGAACTGCGCAAAACGGCACCCGACGCAAAAAAACTATTTTGGCCATAACTTCTTCGTTTCTCGCCCAATTCGGTCGATCTTTATGTCTACAGAATCCTTATCCAAAGGGCTAATACCCCTCATGATCGGAATTCCTGTCCATCATGCCAAACAAAAAGTTCCAATTTTTGGGCCAGGCACTAGGGGCTTGGGCTAAAAACTATTTTGGCCATAACTTCTTCGTTACTCGCCCAATTCAGACGATCTTTATGTCCACAGAATCCTTATCTAAAGGCCTAAGATCCTTAATGATCGGAATTCTTGTCAATCGTACCGAACAAAGAACTTCAATTTTCGGGCCGGGCCCTAGGGGCTCGGGGGCTGAAAAATTATCGGAAACGAAATATTGATTTTTCGCACATTAGCACTTACACATGTATTAATGGCATTTTAAAGTGAGCTTGCGTAGTTCGAAGGCCCAGATTGCGGGTAAATAGGACGAATACGCCCCAAAATAGTCACTTTTTCGCTTGTTTTGGACTCTCACGAAGTTCTCGTAAAGCAAAATAATAGGAAAAGTGGATTTTGACTTATAAGGAAATAGCCCTTGGAATAAGGTTTCCAACGCCGCTTGAATCGGCCAAATCGGACAAATAACCATGAAGTAATGGCAAAATTAGTGGAACTGCGCAAAACGGCACCCGACGCAAAAACTATTTTGGCCATAACTTCTTCGTTTCTCGCCCGATTCGGTCGATCTTTATGTCTAACGAATCCTTATCCAAAGGGCTAATACCCCTCATGATTGGAATTCCTGTCCATCGTGCCGAACAAAAAGTTCCAATTTTTGGGCCAGGCCCTAGGGGTACCCCTAGGGGCTTGGGCTAAAAACTATTTTGGCCATAACTTCTTCGTTACTCGCCCGATTCAGACGATCTTTATGTCCACGGAATCCTTATCTAAAGGCCTAAGATCCTTAATGATCGGAATTCTTGTCCATCGTACCGAACAAAGAACTTCAATTTTCGGGCCGGGCCCTAGGGGCTCAGGGGCTGAAAAATTATTGGAAACGAAGTATTGATTTTTTTCGCACATTAGCACTTACACATGTATTAATGGCATTTTAAAGTGAGCTTGCGTAGTTCGAAGGCCCAGATTGCGGGTAAATAGGCCGAATACGCCCCAAAATAGTCACTTTTTCGCTTGTTTTGGACTCTCACGAAGTTCTCGTAAAGCAAAATAATAGGAAAAGTGGATTTTGACTTATAAGGAAATAGCCCTTGGAATAAGGTTTCCAACGGCGCTTGAATCGGCCAAATCGGACAAATAACCATGAAGTAATGGCAAAATTAGTGGAACTGCGCAAAACGGCACCCGACGCAAAAACTATTTTGGCCATAACTTCTTCGTTTCTCGCCCGATCCGGTCGATCTTTATGTCTACAGAATCCTTATCCAAAGGGCTAATACCCCTCATGATTGGAATTCCTGTCCATCGTGCCGAACAAAAAGTTCCAATTTTTGGGCCAGGCCCTAGGGGGTACCCCTAGGGGATTGGGCTAAAAACTATTTTGGCCATAACTTCTTCGTTTCTCACCCAATTCGGTCGATCTTTATGTCTACAGAATCCTTATCCAAAGGGCTAATACCCCTCATGATCGGAATTCCTGTCCATCGTTCCGAACAAAAAGTTCCAATTTTCGGGCCAGGCCCTAGGGGTACCCTTAGGGGCTTGTGCTAAAAACTATTTTGGCCATAACTTCTTCTTTATTCGCCCGATTCAGACGATCTTTATGTCCACGGAATCCTTATCTAAAGCCCTAAGATCCTTAATGATCGGAATTCCTATCCATCGTACCGAACAAAGAACTTCAATTTTCGGTACGGGCCCTAGGGGTACCCCTAGGGGCTCGGGGGCTGAAAAATTATCGGAAACGAAATGTTGATTTTTTCGCACATTAGCACATACACATGTATTAATGGCATTTTAAAGTGAGCTTGCGTAGTTCGAAGGCCCAGATTGCAGGTAAATAGGCCGAATACGCCCCAAAATAGTCACTTTTTCGCTTGTTTTGGACTCTCACGAAGTTCTCGTAAAGCAAAATAATAGGAAAAGTTGATTTTGACTTATAAGGAAATAGCCCTTGGAATAAGGTTTCCAACGCCGCTTAAATGGGCCAAATCGGACAAATAACCATGAAGTAATGGCAAAATTAGTGGAACTGCGCAAAACGGCACCCGACGCAAAAACTATTTTGGCCATAACTTCTTCGTTTCTCGCCCGATTCGGTCGATCTTTATGTCTAAAGAATCCTTATCCAAAGGGCTAATACCCCTCATGATTGGAATTCCTGTCCATCGTGCCGAACAAAAAGTTCCAATTTTTGGGCCAGGCCCTAAGGGTACCCCTAGGGGCTTGGGCTAAAAACTATTTTGGCCATAACTTCTTCGTTACTCGCCCGATTCAGACGATCTTTATGTCCACAGAATCCTTATCTAAAGGTCTAAGATCCTTAATGATCGGAATTCCTGTCCATCGTACCGAACAAAGAACTTAAATTTTCGGGCCGGGCCCTAGGGGTACCCCTAGGGGCTCGGAGGCTGAAAAATTATCGGAAACGAAATGTTGAGTTTTTCGCACATTAGCACATACACATGTATTATGGCATTTGAAAGTGAGCTTGCGTAGTTCGAAGGCCCAGATTGTGGGTAAATAGGCCGAATACGCCCCAAAATAGTCACTTTTTCGCTTGTTTTGGACTCTCACGAAGTTCTCGTAAAGCAAAATAATAGGAAAAGTGGATTTTGACTTATAAGGAAATAGCCCTTGGAATAAGGTTTCCAACGCCGCTTGAATCGGCCAAATCGGACAAATAACCATGAAGTAATGGCAAAATTAGTGGAACTGCGCAAAACGGCACCCGACGCAAAAACTATTTTGGCCATAACTTCTTCGTTTCTCGCCCGATTCGGTCGATCTTTATGTCTACAGAATCCTTATCCAAAGGGCTAATACCCCTCATGATTGGAATTCCTGCCCATCGTGCCGAAAAAAAAAGTTCCAATTATTGGGCCAGGCCCTAGGGGTACCCCTAGGGGCTTGGGCTAAAAACTATTTTGGCCATAACTTCTTCGTTTCTCGCCCAATTCGGTCGATCTTTATGTCTACAGAATCCTTATCCAAAGGGCTAATACCCCTCATGATCGGAATTCCTGTCCATCGTTCCGAACAAAGAACTTCAATTTTCGGGTCGGGCAATAGGTGCTCGGGGGATGAAAAATTATCGGAAACGAAATATTGATTTTTTCGCAAATTAGCACTTACACATGTATTAATATCATTTTAAAGTGAGCTTGCGTAGTTCGAAGGCCCAGATTGCGGGTAAATAGGCCGAATACGCCCCAAAATAGTCATTTTTTCGCTTGTTTTGGACTCTCACGAAGTTCTCGTAAAGCAAAATAATAGGAAAAGTGGATTTTGACTTTTAAGGAGATAGCCCTTGGAATAAGGTTTCCAACGCCGCTTGAATCGGCCAAATTGGACAAATAACCAAGAAGTTATGGCAAAATTAGTGGAACTGCGCAAAACGGCACCCGACGCAAAAACTATTTTGGCCATAACTTCTTCGTTTCTCGCCCGATTCGGTCGATCTTTATGTCTACAGAATCCTTATCCAAAGGGCTAATACCCCTCATGATTGGAATTCCTGTCCATCGTGCCGAAAAAAAAGTTCCAATTATTGGGCCAGGCCCTAGGGGTACCCCTAGGGGCTTGGGCTAAAAACTATTTTGGCCATAACTTCTTCATTTCCTCGCCCAATTCGGTCGATCTTTATGTCTACAGAATCCTTATCCTAAAGGGCTAATACCCTCATGATCGGAATTCCTGTCCATCGTTACCGAACAAAGAACTTCAATTTTCGGCCCGGGCCTCGGGCAATTAGGTGCTCGGAGGCTGAAAAATTATCGGAAACGAAATATTGATTTTTTCGCACATTAGCACTTACACATGTATTAATATCATTTTAAAGTGAGCTTGCGTAGTTCGAAGGCCCAGATTGCGGGTAAATAGGCCGAATACGCCCCAAAATAGTCACTTTTTCGCTTGTTTTGGACTCTCACGAAGTTCTCGTAAAGCAAAATAATAGGAAAAGTGGATTTTGACTTATAAGGAAATAGCCCTTGGAATAAGGTTTCCAACGCCGCTTGAATCGGCCAAATCGGACAAATAACCATGAAGTAATGGCAAAATTAGTGGAACTGCGCAAAACGGCACCCGACGCAAAAACTATTTTGGCCATAACTTCTTCGTTTCTCGCCCGATTCGGTCGATCTTTATGTCTACAGAATCCTTATCCAAAGGGCTAATACCCCTCATGATTGGAATTCCTGTCCATCGTGCCGAACAAAAAGTTCCAATTTTTGGGCCAGGCCCTAGGGGTACCCCTAGGGGCTTGGGCTAAAAACTATTTAGGCCATAACTTCTTCGTTTCTCGCCCAATTCGGTCGATCTTTATGTCTACAGAATCCTTATCCAAAGGGCAAATACCCCTCATGATCGGAATTCCTGTCCATCGTTCCGAACAAAAAGTTCCAATTTTCGGGCCAGGCCCTAGGGGTACCCTAGGGGCTTGTGCTTAAAACTATTTTGGCCATAACTTCTTCTTTACTCGCCCGATTTAGACGATCTTTATGTCCACGGAATCCTTATCTAAAGGCTTAAGATCCTTAATGACCGGAATTCCTATCCATCGTACCGAACAAAGAACTTCAATTTTCGGGACGGGCCCTAGGGGTACCCCTAGGGGCTCGGGGGCTGAAAAATTATCGGAAACGAAATGTTGATTTTTTCGCACATTAGCACATACACATGTATTAATGACATTTTAAAGTGAGCTTGCGTAGTTCGAATGCCCAGATTGCGGGTAAATAAGCCGAATACGCACCAAAATAGTCATTTTTTCGCTTGTTTTGGACTCTCACGAAGTTCTCGTAAAGCAAAATAATAGGAAAAGTGGATTTTGACTTTTAAGGAGATAGCCCTTGGAATAAGGTTTCCAACGCCGCTTGAATTGGCCAAATTGGACAAATAACCAAGAAGTTATGGCAAAATTAGTGGAACTGCGCAAAACGGCACCAGACGCAAAAACTATTTTGGCCATAACTTCTTCGTTTCTCGCCCGATTCGGTCGATCTTTATGTCTACAGAATTCTTATACAAAGGGCTAATACCCGTCATGATCGGAATTCCTGTTCATCTTGCCGAACAAAAAGTTCCAATTTTTGGGCCAGGCCCTAGGGGGTACCCCTAGGGGCTTGGGCTAAAAACTATTTTGGCCATAACCTCTTCGTTATTCGCCCGATTCAGACGATCTTTATGTCCATGGAATCCTTATCTAAAGGCCTAAGATCCTTAATGATCGGAATTCCTGTCCATCGTACCAAACAAAGAACTTCAATTTTTGGGCCGGGCCCTAGGGGTACCCCTAGGGGCTCGGAGGCTGAAAAATTATCGGAAACGAAATGTTGAGTTTTTCGCACATTAGCACATACACATGTATTAATGGCATTTGAAAGTGAGCTTGCGTAGTTCGAAGGCCCAGATTGTGGGTAAATAGGCCGAATACGCCCCAAAATAGTCACTTTTTCATTTTATTTGGACTCTCACGAAGTTCTCGTAAAGCAAAATAATAGGAAACGTGGATTTTGACTTTTAGGAGGATAGCCCTTGGAATAAGGTTTCCAACGCCGCTTGAATCAGCCAAATCGGACAAATAACCAAGAAGTTATGGCAAAATTAGTGGAACTGCGCAAAACGGCACCCGACGCAAAAAAACTATTTTGGCCATAACTTCTTCGTTTCTCGCCCAATTCGGTCGATCTTTATGTCTACAGAATCCTTATCCAAAGGGCTAATACCCCTCATGATCGGAATTCCTGTCCATCATGCCAAACAAAAAGTTCCAATTTTTAGGCCAGGCCCTAGGGTACCCTAGGGGCTTGGGCTAAAAACTATTTTGGCCATAACTTCTTCGTTACTCGCCCGAATTCAGACGATCTTTATGTCCACAGAATCCTTATCTAAAGGCCTAAGATCCTTAATGATCGGAATTCTTGTCAATCGTACCGAACAAAGAACTTCAATTTTCGGGCCGGGCCCTAGGGGTACCCCTAGGGGCTCGGGGGCTGAAAAATTATCGGAAACGAAATATTGATTTTTTCGCACATTAGCACTTACACATGTATTAATGGCATTTTAAAGTGAGCTTGCGTAGTTCGAAGGCCCAGATTGCGGGTAAATAGGACGAATACGCCCCAAAATAGTCACTTTTTCGCTTGTTTTGGACTCTCACGAAGTTCTCGTAAAGCAAAATAATAGGAAAAGTGGATTTTGACTTATAAGGAAATAGCCCTTGGAATAAGGTTTCCAACGCCGCTTGAATCGGCCAAATCGGACAAATAACCATGAAGTAATGGCAAAATTAGTGGAACTGCGCAAAACGGCACCCGACGCAGAAACTATTTTGGCCATAACTTCTTCGTTTCTCGCCCGATTCGGTCGATCTTTATGTCTACAGAATCCTTATCCAAAGGGCTAATACCCCTCATGATTGGAATTCCTGTCCATCGTGCCGAACAAAAAGTTCCAATTTTTGGGCCAGGCCCTAGGGGTACCCCTAGGGGCTTGGGCTAAAAACTATTTTGGCCATAACTTCTTCGTTACTCGCCCGATTCAGACGATCTTTATGTCCACGGAATCCTTATCTAAAGGTCTAAGATCCTTAATGATCGGAATTCTTGTCCATCGTACCGAACAAAGAACTTCAATTTTCGGGCCGGGCCTAGGGCCCTAGGGGCTCGGGGGCTGAAAAATTATCGGAAACGAAAGTATTGATTTTTTTCGTACATTAGAACTTACACATGTATTAATGGCATTTTAAAGTGAGCTTGCGTAGTTCGAAGGCCCAGATTGCGGGTAAATAGGCCGAATACGCCCCAAAATAGTCACTTTTTCGCTTGTTTTGGACTCTCACGAAGTTCTCGTAAAGCAAAATAATAGGAAAAGTGGATTTTGACTTATAAGGAAATAGCCCTTGGAATAAGGTTTCCAACGCCGCTTGAATCGGCCAAATCGGACAAATAACCATGAAGTAATGGCAAAATTAGTGGAACTGCGCAAAACGGCACCCGACGCAAAAACTATTTTGGCCATAACTTCTTCGTTTCTCGCCCGATTCGGTCGATCTTTATGTCTACAGAATCCTTATCCAAAGGGCTAATACCCCTCATGATTGGAATTCCTGTCCATCGTGCCGAACAAAAAGTTCCAATTTTTGGGCCAGGCCCTAGGGGTACCCCTAGGGGATTGGGCTAAAAACTATTTTGGCCATAACTTCTTCGTTTCTCGCCCAATTCGGTCGATCTTTATGTCTACAGAATCCTTATCCAAAGGGCTAATACCCCTCATGATCGGAATTCCTGTCCATCGTTCCGAACAAAAAGTTCCAATTTTCGGGCCAGGCCCTAGGGGTACCCCTAGGGGCTTGTGCTAAAAACTATTTTGGCCATAACTTCTTCTTTACTCGCCCGATTCAGACGATCTTTATGTCCACGGAATCCTTATCTAAAGCCCTAAGATCCTTAATGATCGGAATTCCTATCCATCGTACCGAACAAAGAACTTCAATTTTCGGGACGGGCCCTAGGGGTACCCCTAGGGGCTCGGGGGCTGAAAAATTATCGGAAACGAAATGTTGATTTTTTCGCACATTAGCACATACACATGTATTAATGGCATTTTAAAGTGAGCTTGCGTAGTTCGAAGGCCTAGATTGCAGGTAAATAGGCCGAATACGCCCCAAAATAGTCACATTTTCGCTTGTTTTGGACTCTCACGAAGTTCTCGTAAAGCAAAATAATAGGAAAAGTGGATTTTGACTTATAAGGAAATAGCCCTTGGAATAAGGTTTCCAACGCCGCTTGAATGGGCCAAATCGGACAAATAACCATGAAGTAATGGCAAAATTAGTGGAACTGCGCAAAACGGCACCCGACGCAAAAACTATTTTGGCCATAACTTCTTCGTTTCTCGCCCGATTCGGTCGATCTTTATGTCTAAAGAATCCTTATCCAAAGGGCTAATACCCCTCATGATTGGAATTCCTGTCCATCGTGCCGAACAAAAAGTTCCAATTTTTGGGCCAGGCCCTAGGGGTACCCCTAGGGGCTTGGGCTAAAAACTATTTTGGCCATAACTTCTTCGTTACTCGCCCGATTCAGACGATCTTTATGTCCACGGAATCCTTATCTAAAGGCCTAAGATCCTTAATGATCGGAATTCCTGTCCATCGTACCGAACAAAGAACTTAAATTTTCGGGCCGGGCCCTAGGGGTACCCCTAGGGGCTCGGGGTATGAAAAATTATCGGAAACTGAAATGTTGATTTTTTCGCACATTAGCACATACACATGTATTAATGGCATTATAAAGTGGGCTTGCGTAGTTCGAAGGCCCAGTTGCGGGTAAATAGGCCGAATACGCCCCAAAATAGTCACTTTTTCGCTTGTTTTGGACTCTCATGAAGTTGTCGTAAAGCAAAATAATAGGAAAAGTGGATTTTGACTTATAAGGAAATAGCCCTTGGAATAAGGTTTCCAACGCCGCTTGAATCGGCAAAATCGGACAAATAACCATGAAGTTATGGCAAAATTAGTGGAATTGCGCAAAACGGCACCCGACGCAAAAACTATTTTGGCCATAACTTCTTCGTTTCTCGCCCGATTCGGTCGATCTTTATGTCTACAGAATCCTTATCCAAAGGGCTAATACGCCTCATGATCGGAATTCCTGTCCATCGTGCCGAACAAAAAGTTCCAATTTTTGGGCCAGGCCCTAGTGGTACCCCTAGGGGCTTGGGCTAAAAACTATTTTGGCCATAACTTCTTCGTTACTACGCCCGATTCAGACGATCTTTATGTCCACGGAATCCTTATCTAAAGGCCTAAGATCCTTAATGATCGGAATTCCTGTCCATCGTACCGAACAAAGAACTTCAATTTTCGGGTCGGGCCCTAGGGGTATCCCTAGGGGCTCGGAGGCTGAAAAATTATCGGAAACGAAATGTTGATTTTTTCGCACATTAGCACATACACATGTATAAATGGCATTTCAAAGAGAGCTTGCGTAGTTCGAAGGCCTAGATTGCGGGTAAATAGGCCGAATACACCCCCAAATAGTCACTTTTTCGCTTGTTTGGACTCTCACGAAGTTCTCGTGAAGCAAAATAATGGGAAAAGTGGATTTTGAATTTTAGGGGGATAGCCCTTGGAATAAGGTTTCCAACGCCGCTTGAATCGGCCAAATCGGACAAATAACCAAGAAGTTATGGCAAAATTAGTGGAACTACGCAAAACGGCACCCGACGCAAAAACTATTTTGGCCATAACTTCTTCGTTTCTCGCCCAATTCGGTCGATCTTTATGTCTACAGAATCCTTATCCAAAGGGCTAATACCCCTCATGATCGGAATTCCTGTCCATCGTACCGAACAAAAAGTTCCAATTTTTGGGCCAGGCCCTAGGGGTACCCCTAGGGGCTTGGGCTAAAAACTATTTTGGCCATAACTTCTTCGTCACTCGCCCGATTCGGTCGATCTTTATGTCCACGGAATCCTTATCTAAAGGCCTAAGATCCTTAATGATCGAAATTCTGTCCATCGTACCGAACAAAGAACTTCAATTTTCGGCCCGGGCCCTAGGGTTACCTTTAGGGGCTCGGAGCTGAAAAATTATCGGAAACGAAATGTTGATTTTTTCGCACATTAGCACATACACATGTATTAATGGCATTTCATAGTGAGCTTGCGTAGTTCGAAGGCTCAGATTGCGGGTAAATAGGCCGAATACACCCCAAAATAATCACTTTTTCGCTTGTTTTGGACTCTCACGAACTTCTCGTAAAGCAAATAAATGGGAAAAGTGGATTTTGACTTTTAGGGGGATAGCTCTTGGAATAAGGTTTCCAACGCCGCTTGAATCGGCCAAATCGGAAAAATAACCAAGAAGTTATGGCAAAATTAGTGGAACTACGCAAAACGGCACCTGACGCAAAAACTATTTTGGCCATAACTTCTTCGTTTCTCGCCCGGTTCGGTCGATCTTTATGTCTACAGAATCCTTATCCAAAGGGCTAATACCCCTCATAATCGGAATTCCTTTCCATCGTACCGAACAAAAAGTTCCAATTTTTGGGCCAGGCCCTAGGGGTACCCCTAGGGGCTTGGGCTAAAAACTATTTTGGCCATAACTTCTTCGTCACTCGCCCGATTCGGTCGATCTTTATGTCCACGGAATCCTTATCTAAAGGCCTAAGATCCTTAATGATCGAAATTCCTGTCCATCGTACCGAACAAAGAACTTCAATTTTCGGGCCGGGCCCTAGGGGTACCCCTAGGGGCTCGGAGCTGAAAAATTATCGGAAACGAAATGTTGATTTTTTCGCACATTAGCACATACACATGTATTAATGGAATTTCATAGTGAGCTTGCGTAGTTCGAAGGCTCAGATTGCGGGTAAATAAGCCGAATACACCCCAAAATAATCACTTTTTCGCTTATTTTGGACTCACACGAAGTTCTCGTAAAGCAAAATAATGGGAAAAGTGGATTTTGACTTTTAGGGGGATAGCCCTTGGAATAAGGTTTCCAACGCCGCTTGAATCGGCCAAATCGGACAAATAACCAAGAAGTTATGGCAAAATTAGTGGAACTACGCAAAACGGCACCCGACGCAAAAACTATTTTGGCCATAACTTCTTCGTTTCTCGCCCGGTTCGGTCAATCTTTATGTCTACAGAATCCTTATCCAAAGGGCTAATACCCCTCATAATCGGAATTCCTGTCCATCGTACCGAACAAAAAGTTCCAATTTTTGGGCCAGGCCCTAGGGATACCCCTAGGCGCTTGGGCTAAAAACTATTTTGGCCATAACTTCTTCGTCACTCGCCCGATTCGGTCGATCTTTATGTCCACGGAATCCTTATCTAAAGGCCTAAGATCCTTAATGATCGAAATTCCTGTCCATCGTACCGAACAAAGAACTTCAATTTTCGGGCCGGGCCCTAGGGGTACCCCTAGGGGCTCGGAGGCTGAAAAATTATCGGAAACGAAATGTTGATTTTTTCGCACATTAGCACATACACATGTATTAATGGTATTTCAAAGTGAGCTTGCGTAGTTCGAAGGCCTAGATTGCGGGTAAATAGGCCGAATACACCCCAAAATAGTCACTTTTTCGCTTGTTTTGGACTCTCACGAAGTTCTCGTAAAGCAAAATAATGGGAAAAGTAGGATTTTCACTTTTAGTGGGATAGCCCTTGGAATAAGGTTTCAAACGCCGCTTGAATCGGCAAAATCGGACAAATAACCAAGAAGTTATGGCAAAATTAGTGGAACTA
>JANLIY010000210.1:0-45007 GCA_029490685.1 Schizonepeta tenuifolia | reverse complement strand
AAAACAAACTGATCTTAGCATTATCAATTGTCTTGGTTTTTGACCGACCTTGCACAAAAGCGTGAGTTGTTTACGAGTTGTTAATTTCCACCACATTCCGTACAGCACCGCTCTTCCAGCTGAGGTTGCTTACTCAGCTGTGAGATTCCAACTGAGTCTTTTTACTCGGTTGAAGTATTTTTTAGGAGTTTAGTTTTAAAATCCTAACTGGTGTATCCCCCCCTCCCCATACATCAGTAACTCGTATCGGGACCATCACTTATTGTCATTCATAATTATAAATTTAGATACGTGAAATATAATTAATTTACTAAATTTGATTTATAATTAACGTAAACAACATAACAATTTCTAAATAAGATATAAAATTATTTTTAAATATAAGTCAGTTTTTTGGAGAGAAATTTTAGAGAGAGTGAGGGAAAAAACGTTGAAAGAGAAAAATAAATTTTTGAAAGTTATAATGGTATGATCTGTTGTTTGGTTTTTATCGTTTACAAAATGTTTGTACTTCTTCTCTTGCTCTCATTTGTGAAATAAAATACTACTTTATCAAAAAAAGTATTTTAAATACATTATATAGATGAAATTATAAAATTATTTTCCATCGAGACTCGCGTCGAGTTTCGACGGACTACTTACTAGTTACTTTAAATAGGATTTATGTGGGAAGTGTGTGGAATAAAGGTCAACGGAGAGAGTAATTATTTGGAATGATACCCTATGGATTTCAAGTGTTGGTAACCTATAAAATACTATATTTATTAATATTGACAAACAATTTTTTTTCAGATAATTAAATTGTCCCTTAACTTTATTGTATAAACTTTTCAAAAAATAAAGATAATTGTTTTGGTGCAACTATTGTATATTATACATCACCTTTTATCTTATTATAACACATCATATTTGACTTTTCAACACTCACTATTCACGACGGTTACTGTTCACCCGACGCGCCAGCACTGTCCATCTCGCTACGCATGGTACTGTTCACGTTACTATTCTCTTTTTATTATTTTTATTTTTTCTATAGATTTCTTTTTTTCTTGTTCTTTTTATTTCCAGTTTTTTTTTTCTATTTTTTTATTTCCATATTTCTTTTTTTTTTCTTTTTTTTTTATTTATTTCTTTTCCTTTTTTTTCCCTTTTCTTTAATTTTCCATATTTTGTTTTTTTATTTACCAGATTTTATTTTCTTTTTTTTTTGTTGTTATTTTCCACATTTTCTTTATTTTTTTTTCATCTTCATTTTTTTCAACATTGTCGTGACAAAATATAATTATTGTGAAACTTTACGTTTTTTAGTAAAAAAAATTTACTTTTTCCAACGACAATTATATTTTAACGTTCGACTAAAAGTAGGACTTGTCGTATTAAAAAGTAGACATTGTCGTGACGAAATGTAATGATTGTTAAACTTTACGTTTCTTAGTAAAAAAGTTTACTTTTTCTAACGACAATAATTACTTTAACGTTCGACTAAAAATAGAATTTGTCGTATTAAAAAGTAGATATTATTGTAGCGAAATGTAATGATTGTGAAACATTACGTTTCTTAGTGAAAAAGTTTACGTTTTTCAACGACAATAATTACTTTAACGTTCGACTAAAAGTAGAACTTGTCGTATTAAAAAATAGACATTGTCATGACGAAATGTAATGATTGTGAAACTTTATGTTTCTTAGAGAAAAAATTTATTTTTTTCAATGACAATAATTACTTTAACGTTAGATTAAAAGTAGAATTTGTCGTATTAAAAATTAGATATTGTCGCGATGAAATGTAATGATTGTCAAACTTTACTTTTCGTAATGACAATATTTACTAAAAAAATTTGAAAAAAAAATAAAATTATAAAAACAAAACAAACTGAAATTAAAAAAAAAGCAAATAAACAGTACCGTATGAACAGTGATATCACTGTACAACTGATCCACCAAAACATAGCCAAAAATAAAAAAATTGTTGCGTATCACCTATTCATCAATTTATATTTTTCGTGAGTAAAGTACAGCCGCCGTATGTATGCATAAGCTTTTCTGCGAAATGTATTTCCGGCGTTCTCTCTGCACTCATACAGCCGCCGGCAGCGGCCGCCACCAATGGCCGGTGAAGCAAGTGATGAAATCGAACTTCTCGGAGGCTTTAGCGGAAATCAAGGACTGCATATTCAATTCCGATTTCGTAGCGGTTTCGTTGCAGAAAACAGGCGGCTACTCCGCGGCGTGGCAAAGAATTCTTCCTTTTGACACGGCGGAGACGGCTTATTTGAAGGTCAAGTGCGCCGCTGAGCGGTTTCAGATTCTCCAGTTCTCCGTTTGCCCCTTTTCGGTCAAGGCTTCTAAGCTCATTGCGCATCCGTAAGCCTTCATTTTTCTCACAGCTTTCTTAGTTTTATTTTTGCAGTCCTTTATTTTGTAGATATTAAAGAAATTTGATTGCAGCTGCGTATCAGTTTGATCACTTGTTTATTATGATGTAGATTGTTATTGGAAACTAGAGGCTTAGGATTTTAGCATTTGTGAGGTGACTAGAACTACTTTGATTGTATATGTCACCGAAGATTATGAGCAAATGCGGTGAAGCTGTACTGGCCTTGTAGTTGTCAACACCTAGGCTCTTCTTAGTTGTTAGTATCATAGCCAGGGGCGGACCCATAAAAAATCATACATGATATCAATATTTGTAATAGTTTTATAAGAAGTATACCAAAAAAAAAAGTGTGGATGGGGGCTGGAGCCACTCCTTCACAAAATGATGGATATAGCACGACTATCGACATCATGTGAGGGAAGAGTAATGGGAAGAGTTAGAAAGTAAAAATATGCTCAAATGGTTGTCATGGCACTCTGTTGAGGCGCCATTTTTACAAATTCAGTTCTCCAACTTCTGGTGCAGGTATAACTTCCAGTTGTTTCCGAGGAATGAGGTGAAAGTTGGGATGCCATCTTATAGTTTTTCATGCCAACCATCGTGTTTGTCCTCTATGGCACAAGAAGGTTTTGATTTCAATGCTTGCATATACAATGGTACGTGACCTCAGTTAAACAGACTTTCGCTTCAGCTTGCTGTTATTTCGTGCTGTGCTTATCATGGACCGGAAGCAATTCATTTTCTTTTGACAGGCATATCATACTTGTCTAGAGCACAAGAATCAGTTGCAAAAGTTCAAACTGGAAATGTATTACTTAGTAGCTGCAGTTTGCAATCTACTTCAGCCTTTTCAGTTGCTGATTCTATTTTTACTGAAAGGATCAAAACTCGAGTTAAGCATTGGATGAAGGATTGTAGCAATCCACATAAAACTGAAGGTGACAAGCGTTTATCATCCTACAATCTGCTTTTCCTGCCATTGATATTGTAATGCATTCATTCGAAGAATTGAAGTTGCAGATTATCTGATAAGTGCATTGAGGAAACTGGTATCTGGGCGTGAATTCTATGGTTCCAGACCATCCTTGACCATAGATGTCTGCAGTGAACGCCAGGTGCAACTTACGTTAGAGGTGAGCTTACCGGCATTGAAAACTATAGTTCATGCATGATGTACTTTGATGCATGATTTTCTGTTTTTATTTGTTTGGAATGGAGGTACAGGCGTTGAAAGAGTTTGATAATATCGTACTAGTACGAGCTCCAGCAAAAGCAGGGGTCGAGGCTGTTCAAGTTGTTTCGACAAGTTCAGAAGAAGACAAAAACCTTCTTGTGGTATAAATAAATTATTCCGAGATTGTTACAAGCTGTATGTTGATTTAACTATGTTTTTGAACTTTCATGCTGTTATACAGAAGGAAATTCAAGATTCGGAAGATGAGCAGAGAAGGCTTGTTCGTGGCTTTCGGGAGGCGATAGACTTGATTTGTACTTCTCAGAGGCCTATTGTTGTGCACAACTCACTTAATGGTCTATCTCCGCTTTTAAAATCATTCCATTCATTTCAAAACCTTGACTGCCTGATTCCAAATTAATACTATCCTTTTCTTTTATCATTTTTTTTTCTTTCAGATTTTGCTTTCATACATTCGAAGTTCCTTGCTCCACTTCCTCCAACCATGGATGAATTCACAAGCTCGTTGCTTTCGGTCTTCCCTCACATACTTGACATCAACCATCTCATGAAGGAAATCGGATCATTTGATAAAACAAATAACTTGTCATCAGCCATTTCCTATATGGATAGGAGGTTCTCTGCGTCAATGGAGATGGAAGTTTCTAATCAAGGTACATACTCAAGTACATTAACTCACAAAATTCTGAAGAAAACTGAGACAAGCAGTCAAAAATGTTCTTTCGTACCCTTTCCTTCTTTTCCTTGTGCTTCTATATGATTTATAATAAGAAATTCTAGCCGCTTTGTCTTAAAAAGTGTGCTTATGTGATGTATGCTGATTTTCAGTATTGACGAGTCAATCAGAGCTTATTGATTAAGTGTTAATTAATTATTGCAACTTCCTTTCCAGCTGAGGAGACTGACTGTGCCAGTGTTCATGGGCATAATGTTCTGAGAGTATGCCAGTTGTTTGTTAAGTTGTGCACTGTACTGAAAATCTCTCTAGAGATTCCTGAAGGAGGTCATACTCAATTGTCTACTTTTCTTCATCGCTATTCCAATATGTTTTGTTCAAGTGATACTAGAGATCCTATCAATGATGACGTAAGAATTTGGACAGGCAAAAGAAGAATGGTTAGTGCTAACAATGTGGTTTTCTTGTGGGGATTTAGAAATGGAATGTCGGCCCAAGATCTGAAAGTCATTCTGTGTAATTCGCATGATGTTTTCTCAGAAGAATTTGATGTTAAGAAGGTGGATAGGACATGTGCTGTAGTTGTTTTCTGGACTCCTGGTTTTTCAAAAAGTTTTCTCAGGATAATGGATTCTGGAGAACTTTTCTCTAACAATCTGGAAGATGTGTTCCCAGAAGGCCTGAAAGCTGCAGATTATGAGACATACAGAAGAGTTTGCGAATCAGGAATGTGGAAATCAGATTTAGCAGAGTGCTTGGACCAAGCCACGGATGAAATGGTAGTACTTTCTGGAGCCAAGAAGGAGCAGGAGCAATCAATAATATGCTGGAATAATGAGGAAATGATTAATCTGGATGAACTTTAACATTCATTGTTTTCTTGGCATCTCCTGAAATAGGGCTTTGTTACACTATTGTCCAATACTTTCGGCACATGGAACTCAGGCAAACCTTTGCTCCCAAATTTCCCGCTCGTGAATCTTCCAGTTCCTGAGGGATCTCTGCTGCTTGAATTATTAGCTTCTGAAGATGGATGCTGTTGAGGGCAGTCTTTGAATATAAAGTGGTTTTCCTGGGAATTTTAGTCTCCTGCAGCTAAAGAAGATTGAAACCTACACTTGTAATTTATTAGTTGTATTTGAGTGTATGTTCCACCTGTTGACAATCATTAGGTTTAGCAGTGCTAATTTTTTTAGTTCAGAACTAAGAGTTATGTTTATAGAGCTTAAACTGCAAATTTCAGACAAGTTTTTGCAAATGATAATGAGATGTGCTGATTTCTTTGTTTGTTTGTCTAATTCGTTTCATTCTATAGCAGCAAGGTCTCCCAAGACATCATATGGATATGTTGTTGGGAATTCCACTTCTATGGATTCCGTCACCTGATCTAACCTCTGACGTTTCAGGATTTAGAAGCTCGTACCGAAAGTCGGCTCTACCCCGTCTGTTCTTCAGCTTGGGATCTTGGTTTCTAGCTTGGATTCTTTGCTTCACTTCTTCAAGGTCATCTCCAAAACTTTTGAACAGCTGATGTATCCTTCCATCATCTATCCACTTTGGCGAAGGCTGTTGCCCTAAGCTTACTTCATCAGACAAACGCCTCGACAGAACATCAACCACAGCTATTCCAACAGTCGTCTCAAATTTTTCAGGTAACATACTGAGAAAATATTTGTCTGGATCTCTGAGAAACTCAGCAAACTCCATTGTCCCTTCACATGGAATAGGTTTTCGACATGCTGTTGGTCGGTTTGGTGGATAGCCTGCATAGTCGTATTGTCCTAAGCTTATTGCAGCATGATGAGCTGAGACAGTCCATATTAAAGTTGTTAGAGTCTCAATCAGTTCAGACACACTTTTCATTGCATACCACCATGTTTCATTGCTCTTATCGCCATGACCGACATATCTGATCTCCGACCACCACTCTGCAATCTCATTGTCAGACCTTAACACGACATCATCTTCATAGTAGTACAAACAGTATTTCGTCACCCAGTTCTTGATGGCAATCCAGATATCTAGTCCATCTGCACCATAGGGATAGTCTTGAAAGAGGAGCTCGATGTTTTCTGGTTGATTCGGGTTATATTTGGCCAAACCTCTGAGATATGTTTTCATTAGAACAGAGGACAGTAAGAGAAGTGCAGAGCTTAACTTATTACTATGGTTGTGCAATCAAGAATGAAAATACCTTTTGATCAGGTCTGCAGGGAGGCTTTGCTCATCTAATCTCCAGCTTCTGTACAGAAACGACGAGAGCTCCATTGAGATATCACCAGTAAACAGCATCTGTTCAAAAATTCCTCCAGCGCTTAATAACATGCTCCTTGCTAGTGCATTTACTTGCATGGTGTCTTTGAAATGAGGTTCAAGTATGCGGTGAATGGGATGCATAACACTCAACTTCCTTCGAGTTGCAATGATGAATGGCTCGACTACTGCATGCGTATTTAGCCTAGAAAGAATTGGAACTGCTTCAAAAAATGGTTTCAAATACGTGGATCAGTGTGGATAGCATGATAGTCGTCGCTCACCAATGGCTGACTAGATGATGGTAAACCGAATCTGCTGCTGCTACATGAGCTTTTGCAAGTTGCCAGAGGGCAGCTTCACTTCCGTCCCGTGCTGGACGGAAAACTCTGCTGATCTCCTCATGAGACAAAGAGTCAGGCAAGCTCAGTTCTATGGCTAGTGGTTTTAGTGTGCAATCGTCTCTCAAGAAGAGTAGCGTGCGCGATGCATAAGCACGTACACCCTCGTCTCTGTTTATATTTATCAATAATGGCATCAGATAATCATGGTGCTCAAGCGTAAAAAGTCTCCACTGGTTCATTGCCTGCATTATAGTAGACGATGAAGATTGTAGACAGGTTTTGCATATCATCTTTTAAGTGAATATATCTATGGTGAAGAATTTGGAATTTTTCCTGCTTGATTTTCAGTTAATATAACCAGTCACTCGAACATGGCTGCATTCAGATCAAGATAGAGTTTTACCTCTGCAATTGTCAGACCATCAAGGTTATGCTCTATGTCGGAATGCTTTATTGAACTCTTCACTCCATTGCTGCCTTCTGGTGGGAATTTCTGCAATGTGGAGAAACTGTGAGTGATTCACTGATGATACAAAGTGCAACTGAGCTGAGAATCATTTATAAACGCGATTTTTGAAGCTGATGATATTTTCATTGTTCAGATCCAGAGGTTTTCTTGTCTACCTGCAGAGATGAAATAACAGTTGGATTAGTTCCTGCAAGCATCTGTCGTCCAAATTCATCATCGTCCGTCCACACAAATTGGTTGTTCCCTGCAAAACATAACATTTAAATATGTTCCTGTTCTGATCATAGTTTTGCATCCGATGGTCAGCAGCGTTACCTGCTACAATCCGAGGCAAAAAGAATTTAACAGGATTCTCCTTGATCACTTGTTTAACCTTCTTGAAAAGATCATCAGGTAGTTCCTGTTTCAAACGCTCCACCATCCATTCGTCAACTGATTGATTCCTGTTTCTCACAAACAGGTTGTGAATCTGATCGAAGGACTCAAAATGGCTCGTTTCTTTGTTGAAGATTGCTCCTGCTTCAGGCATCACAAAATGGACAGCAGCCCTCACTGCATTTGTTGTGAATTCTGAAAGCTTGTGTTGGCTGAAGCGTTCGTCTGGAGGAACATATATATCTGTATTGAACCAGCCACGTAGTCGTCTCTCAGCTCGAGTATCTGCAAACATTCTCTCTACATGAGCTGCTAATTCTAAAAGCAAAAATCAATTAAAACATCTTTTGGTACCGTAGTTGTTTGACGGGCGACCGGTTCTCAATCTACGTGGATATGGAAACGACAGCGTTCCACCTAAAACAGGTCTTCCATATTCAGGGCTTCGTTCTGGTATGCCAAGATCATTATAGTAGGCGTAGTCGTAGATTTGATCCCATTTTCGTCTCTCTCCGGTTCCATCTCCCCTCAATCTCACAAGCTCATCTTTTCTCAGTTCCATCAGAGCAGGTGGCGTTTGGTTTGGGAGATAACACTAATCGTGAAAACACTTAAATCGTGTTACATCCGTTTCATACATGAAGGAAAATGCAATCAAGAAGTGCTAACTAACTCACCGTGTTTGGGAAGAACACACGATCTTGTTTGGTTAAGTGGAAAGGATAGACCCACGAGTTGCTTTCGAAATGGACGGTCTGGTTGTTGCCTCCTTGGAGAGACACATTTTGAAGAAAAAACTCGTGTTTGTGCTCGTTTTTTACGATGAGCGCTCCTGGAGTTCCGAAATCGGGCTCCACGTTGAACTCTACTTCGTACCTCAGAGTTTTGGCGCCGTGGCTGCTCTCTGTTTCCTCGTAGATGCTTCCTTTTTGAAGAACGGCTTTCTGCGTAAGTTTCCCTTTTCCAGTAGCTAATACATAGTATATGATATGATGAGATGAAGCAACATTAGTAGCAGCTACATTTTAGAGAAGAGAAACGTGGCATAAATCAGGGTTAACAATCGAGCTCGAGTTTGGTTCATAAATAACTTGTTTACACGCCGTGGCGGACTCAGGATTTAGGTTAAGGGGTGGCAAAAAGTATGACAAACAAAAAGACAAATTATTAATAGAAATCTTATGGATACACCAAATGTCCAATTATCACTTATTTTTTTAGAAAAATTGTTCACGAATTAATTCTACAGTATCTATCTACTAATCTTTTTTAGTTCTTCCCTAATTTCTCTCTACCTATCATTTATTTATTTTCTCCCCAATCTTATACCATTAATCAACAAATTTATTATTACAAAATTTTCAATTATTTAATGATTTTACATGTTCTTGCAATTGGACAAGAGAACTTAAAAAGAAGTGAATAACAACTTATGCAAGGCTGAGGGGAGCAAGATGGAACTCGGAAGGATGAAGTGAAGTGGGAACGAATTTGAGGAAGGAAATTGGGAAAATAATAGCACCCTATCTCTTAATATAATCTTTAATATAATTAAGGATATATATGTCATAAAAGATTAATTAAGGGTAATATAGGTAATTTAAATTAAAAATCAAGGGGTGGAAATTGCCTTTCCTTGACTCCAAGTGCATCCGCCCCTGTTACACGTTGTTCGAGTCGAGTGCGGATTAACTGTTCAAGCTCGACCTTGACCTCGATACTCCTAACAATAACAATTTAAACTCCAAAAAAATTATTAAAATAAGAATATTGATAAGCTAGTTTAGGAGGCTAGTGAACATGTTGGCATACAAGCTTTTGCCTCTGAGGCTTGCGAGGGGCTTTGGTGTCGAACACAGGCTTGAGCAAATATCTTCACAGACCCTAACAAGCTCAAGCCCGGCTAGAAAAAAATTGAGCTCAGTTGCGAGCCTTTATCTCGGTTTATTTATTAAACTATCGAATTTCAACAAACTTTTGTCGAGTCGAAATATGAATAGTTTATTTACGGACCTATGTTACCTATGACTTGTTAAAAGGTCATAAATTGTCATACCCTTGTTGTTCAGTGGTATTCTTTCTCTTGGTGAGTATGAATTTCCATCTCTTATCCCCTAATTCAAGAAACTAAATAAATAATTGAAGGCCTTAAATTTGAA
Source organism: Schizonepeta tenuifolia (assembly GCA_029490685.1). Lineage (NCBI taxonomy): Eukaryota > Viridiplantae > Streptophyta > Magnoliopsida > Lamiales > Lamiaceae > Schizonepeta > Schizonepeta tenuifolia. The sequence continues at coordinate 35,159 of JANLIY010000210.1, read as the reverse complement.
TACAAAACTCACCAGGATCAACAGTGAAGAAACTATGCAACCAAATTGAGGCTGCTTTTCCAGGACCTGATCTCCATGGCCAACCCGGATGATGATCTCCCCCGTATATGATGATGTTCTTCCCAGGAATGCTGAAGCTGCCGAACTTTTCCAGGGCCGACACCCCCTTGACACGAATTCAGGCAGCCGGTGAGGCTTGAACACAAGCCTCGTCGCCTTGCTCTTTGTCCGTGCCTTTTCTTCATCTTGCTATACTCATGGGTGTAGTAAACTCCATTATCTTAAGGTCTCTTTAAAGGCCTTAATGTTTGCTAGTATCTCGTTCAAGAAAAGAAGTGTGCAAATCTTGTGTTTCGAGCAAAGTATCAGATCCATTTTCACATTGTTTGGACTTCCATCTTTAGCTTCCCAAGTTTCACATCGTTGGACTTCCATTTTAGCTTCACAGATTAATGTATAAGTTTGACTTAATTTCAGTGTTTCATATATTATTGAAGCTCCTCTATTTGGAATGTGCATTGATGTAAGAATTTCTCTCAAATTACATTAAATAAAAAGAGCATGGAATCATGAAATCTCATTTACGTGATCAAATTCATGTTAATTCGAAGCATATATCGAAATTAATTCTATCGATTTACTATGTTTTTATAAAATTCATGTTAATTAGAACTATATATCAAAATTAATTCCATCGATTTATTTTCTGAGGGAATTTTACTGTCCAATGAAATGATGCAATGGGCAACGAATATTTAATTATTTAAAAAAAATAAAAAGAAACAAAAATACATTAAATTGCCAAAATTGGAAAAACATGTTATACTTACTGAAATTTTAGAGCTCAGGTTCTCATTTTGAATTAAATGCCACTTAGAATATTTCATATCATGTAATGTAGTAAGATTTTGGGGACTAGTAATCGTAATACCAGGATAAATAAAAGACAATTGTTTCCCTCACATACTATATACCCACTTTTTATCTTTAATTAATATATTTTATCTTTTAGTGTTTTGTCTTTAGTGCATTTTATCTTTTTGTGTTTTTTAGTGGGTTATCTTTTTCCTTTTTTTTTTCATTTTCCAGATTTTTATTTTCTTTATTTTTATTTTTCAGATTTTATTTTCTAGATATTTTTTCTTTTTTTCTCCTTTTCCAGATTTTTTTCTTTCTTTTTATTTTCAAGATTTCTTTTCTTTTTCTTTTACTTTCCAATTTTTTTTTCCTTTTTTTTTGTTATTTTCCAGATTTCCTTTATTTTTTTCCGCCTCTTCTTTTTTGTTTGCCTCTTCGTTTTTTATTTTCCTCTTCGTTTTTTTTGTTTGTTGCTTCTTCCTTGGTCAAGCAAGATTCGAGCGAGGGGAGCCGAATATCTCGGAGCGAGCCAAATAAATCTAAATTGTTGTCCGACGATTATCCTTATATTAGTAATCGGAATGAAGATGAAGTTGAAAAATTAGAGCCGAAGGCGGAGTCAAGAAAAAAAAATAAAAAATAATCTGAAAATTAAAAAAGAACTGGAAAAAAAAAAAATAACGAGCGGGTGAAGATGCGCGCGAGGCATAATATACACCCGTTACACCAGAACACGCCTCTAAATAAATTGAACCCAGACGAAGATTGTTTTGTTAAAAAGAATCAGATTAATTTTGTAATCAAAAGGGAAATGTAAAAACTGGTATTAAAAGTAAAACTGAAAAAAATTAGGTATGAATTAAAATAGAAACCAAAGAAAGAAGAAATACGAAAGAGAAAGAAGACTCCGCAGATATAATCGACAAATTTCCCCCAATTTCTCCACTCCAAACCCTCAAACTCAACAATGGCGATCTCCACTCTCCAGAAACTCGCCTCCCAAATTACTAAATCACCCTCTCTCTCCATCTCCTCTCGCGCCATAATTGCGCGCACCTCCGCCTCCTCCACCATTTCCGCCGCCCGCACCACCTCAGCGAAAGTTTCCGATCGGATCATCAAGCTCAGCGCCATCGACCCCGACGGGGACAAGCAAGATGTAATTGGTCTCACCGGCCAGACTTTGCTAAAGGCATTGATCAACAAGGGCTTAATCGACCCCGCGTCGCACCGTCTCGAGGAGATCGAGGCCTGCTCCGCCGAGTGCGAGGTGCACATAGCGCAGGAGTGGCTCGACAAGCTGCCGCCGCAGTCGTACGATGAGAAGTATGTGTTGAGTAGAAATTCGAGGAATCGCGTTATGAACAAGCATGCGAGGCTCGGATGCCAGGTCGTTTTGACGCCGGAATTGCAGGGTATGGTGGTCGCTGTCCCCGAGCCGAAGCCGTGGGACACTCCGTAAGGTTCTGATTCGTCGAGGTTGTCGGTGAGGTCGCGGAGGCCGGAAGTAAGGCTTTTTTTTTTTCAAATAATGTGGATGACTTCAATGGATATTGGACCGTGATGATGGATGAATTGGGGAAATTGTTGTTTTGAAGTATGTTGACGTTGAATTTGATGATCAAGTTGTTTCCTTTATACAATGTTATTGCACTAGAAGTTATGTGCATAATTTCAGATTTGGATTTGACATTAGTCGATCATCTTGTTGCGGTGAATTTTCTGTTTTCCAAGCCGTTTGTGTCCTAGATACTCAGTTCTTGATAATATCGCGTTTTATATTTCTGCATAGTGTTTCATGGGCCCAAGTATATTGAGCAATATAATTGAGCTCTTAGAAATTACTAGTTATTTTTGCATGAAATCCAAAACTGGGCAGCAGTCACAATTCTAAGCAATCAAATATTAAGATAATTTCATATTTTAGGCTCGTACGTTATAGTAATGAGAATGAGAATCTGTTTAAATTATGGACTGTATATGCTAAGGATCAGATATTCAGATGATGTTATGTATGTGACTTCGATTGCATGTCCCCACTTAGTTTCTTAGGATCTTCAACTCGAACACACAATAGTGAGTCTGAATTAGGATAATGCTTGATTGGTATCAATACTATTTATTAAATTAACATGTTCTTAGAAATGAAATGGAACGGATATTAGTTTATGTAAAAACAGACATCTGCTTGTCCTATACTTTCTAGAGATAGGTCAGCCTAGTGATGGTAATAGCATTCAAAAATTGGCATTTTGTTTGATAAGTTAGCAGGCTTTGCTTACTTAGTTAGTTGTAAGTTTTGTAAACAACTTCAAGAAAAATTTATGTATCAGTATATATTTGCTACTTGATGTCAAAATGCCAGCTGATTTGGTTAAAGCCATCCTTTTACAACAATGACCACTGTCATCGATGGTTGGCTGTATTTTACATTTCACACATACGTACATATCCTAGTTGTTTTGAGTTTCATGTTTCATTCCTTCACTAATTTGTGGGTTATATTAAAGCAACAATCTGAATAGAATTGCGTTGCCAAATTTAATTCTGAGGTTGTCCCTTGATTTCCATTTTGAGAAATTTGTAGGAAACTGAATTAGCTTATGAGAATCAGGACCATAGGTTATACCCTTGCTTGCTCGTTTCCAGAATTTAACAGCGCTTAATTTCTCTTACCTTCGGTTCTTAGTCCGATTGAGCTTCTCTCTTTGTTACTTTATATGCATTCTTGAAATTAAGATGCTGAGTGACTTGCAACGAAAATTTTGTACGTAGTTATTTGAAAACAGGGTAGTGAAAGTTTAGTTTGGTTGCTGTTATTCTGCAAGAAAACAGAAGAAGAAAAATAAATCTTACCTTTTCTCTTAAGGTTCGAATTCGTTGTTACCATTGTGTTTTTGAAACACCTGCAACTGCTATTCTTGGATGCACATGCATAGTATCTCAAATGTAGAAAATGTTGTTGGTGGCATTAGACGTTGCCACTAAGATAATTATCCTTTCATCAATTAGTTCATTCCTCGTATTTAAATAGATTTATGAAAAGATCAATTTATTTGGCTTTTGGTGATCAATGACTGGAAACATGCAATGAATTTCCTTTTTTTTTGTTGAGTATTATTAGGCAGGTGTATGAAAAACTTGAATGATGATAACTTTATTTATTTCTGGGTGATAACAATGAACTTCAGTGGTTGAGGTAGCCAGCCCATGTCAGATAGGATGTTGAATCCACATAGTGTGCAACCACTATGCTTCATCGCCGTCCATCTAGATTTAAACAATAATTCTTTAAAAATAAATGAAAATTAAAAGTATCGAATCATGGTTCGGTTCTTATTTGAGATGCACTGTTTGTTCATCATATCAGTGATTTTATTAAATGCACACCCATTAAAGTCTTCCAACCATGTAAATAAATTTTAACAGTATTTTCTAATTATCGTAATAGGTTCTATATTATCACTTACTCCCTCCGTCCACGAAATGATTGTCACTTTTGTCATTTAAGTCCATCCACGAAATGGTTGCCATTTCCATTTATAGTAATAGGGTCCACATAATACATTATATTTAATTTTATATTTCTCACTATTTCACTCATATTTATTGTGGGAGCCTTACTCCACTCACAATAATACCCGCTATTATCCACTGTTACCTACCATTTTCTTTAAAATCCATGTCGTTCACAATGTGGCAACCATTTTGTGGACGGAGAGGGAGTATATAAATGTTACTACTGTTTGTCTGTATCCGTATATATTTTCATTGCTATTTTTTGTTTTGAGAATATACATTCTTTATAATTATTAGTATGTGTTCAATATTCTTTATCACACCAGTTATATTTTATTAGAATATATAGTGAAATAGTCACAATGGAGATTAAAACCCAATATATAGATATAGTCAACCTTCTTCCAAATCACAAATTATAGCAATTATTTGTATTTTAGGACTTAACAATCCTCACTAATCCGAATCCAATGTCAAACCCGCTCCATTTCAACTGACCCACCCAGGTTTTTTCTTTTTTTTACTGTTTTTTTTTTTTCTTTTTTTATGCTTTTTTTTTATTTTCCAGATTTCTTTTTCTTTTTTTTTCAGATTTTTTTTTATTTCTAAAATTCTTTTCACCTTTTTTTTTTGTTTGCCTCTTCGTTTTTGTTTGCCGCTTATTCTTTGGTCAAGATTCGAGTGAGAGGAGCCGAAGGCCTCGGAGCAAGCCGAAAAAATCCAAATTGTTGTCCGACGATTATCCTTATATTAGTAATCGGAGCAACGACGGAGCCGCAAAATCGGAGTAGTATAACTTGTCATATTCAAAAGTAGATATTGTCGTGACGAAATATAATGATTGTGAAAATTTGGTACTTTGGCACTAATGACCATATTAGTGCCAAAAGTACCAGCAAAAAGTCCAAAAAAAAAACTAAGTAATTTAGTGTTTTGGCACTAATGACCATATTAGTACCATAAGTACCCGACCCCTTGTACCCGAATTTGACCCGACCCGACTTGCATCCTGACTCGACCCGCGCGCCCTTCATTAAAGTTATTTTTGTCCCAAATTCAAAAAATAATTAAAATTTGTGTTTTTTGAGGAGGATGAGCTAAAATTTGTATTTCATTGCTTAATATGACTATATCAAAAGTTGACTCTATATTTATTTGTAATGCAATATCTCAAATCTAATAACAAAAAGTACCGATATGGATAATTGTACCAAAAAATAAGAAAAAAGGGATTGAAACGTACGCACTACGCATTAGAGACTTTTTGAAATAAAAAAAACATATACCAATATGGATAATTGTACTTAGATAGATTTAATATATGTTTTTTTTTAAAGGATTTAATATGTCTTAAATAAATAATTTACTAATGTAAGGGATGCCAATTTATTAGATTATAAAAAGAGAATATATATATATATATATATATATATATATAATACAAATCATCACTTATTATGTAAAAGCTAGAAATTATATTTAAATCTTAAATTTTATTTGATTAATGAATGTCCAACTAAAATGATATTAAATCGAATATTTTATTTTCCAACCAAGGATTGGGTCCCACCACTGTATTTCCACAGTTAAAGAAAGATAAATAAAATAATACTACAAAGTAACCAAATCAAAAAAATAATTACATATAGAAATTATATTACATGTGTAAGAAGGATATAAGGTGGATGCAAATTATGTTGGATATTGCATCTAATCCAGGCTCCCCCAACCCATTTGAAACTACAATGTCGTAATAAATTTTTGAATCAATATAGTACGTCCATTGATGTAGTGAATGAGCGTGTCTTGTCTTATCATCACTCGAACATGTATTCGTGCACTCTTAAGTTATGCGATCTAAAAAGAGTCAAAACTCAAAATAGCATTTTTCAAAGATAAAAGATGAATTATAGCCCTTTAAAAAAAAAATTTGAAATGCCCTTTTGAGATATTACATGACATTTATATCCTTTACTTTACCTCAATTTCCTTCCTTCTCCCAAACTCTCACCTCTTCATTTAATTTGTATCATACACGAAGTTTAATTTCTTGTATGAACTTCTGGCGAAAAATTTCCGGCATAATATTTCGGTGAAAATTAGAATCATACACGAAGCCTAACTTCATGTATACATCATACATGAAAACTTATCTTCGTGTATACATTATACATGAAAACTTGTCTTCGTGTATGTATCATACATGAAAACTTATCTTCGTATATATATCATACATGAAAATTTATTTTTATGTATGATACAAATTTGATTTTTTTGAAGGCAAAAATTTTCGTGTATGATGCATACGTGAAAGTCAGTCTTCGTGTATGTATCATACATGAAAACTTATCTTCATATATGATACAAATTTGAATTTTTTGGAGGCAAAAATTTTCGTGTATGATGCATACACGAATCTTAGGCTTCGTGTATGATGCATACGCATCATATATGAAAGTCAGTCTTCGTGTATGATGCATACATGAATATTAGTCTTCGTGTATGATGCATACATGAAGTTAGGCTTCGTGTATAATTCGAATTTTCACCAGAAAATCAGTCAGAATTTTTTTGGCCGTAATTTTTTGTCGGAAAAACTCGCCAGAAGTTCATACTTAAAATTAGTCTTCGTGTATGATTCAAATAAAAGTTGGCCTTCTTGTATACTCATTAAGAGTATATGAAACTTTTTACAATTCAAAGTGATATTTGCAACTTTTAAACTCAAGGAGACATTTTGAATCTTTTGTTTTAAAAAAGTGTTACTCCCCCGCCCCACCGAATACAACTTGTTTTCCATTTTGGGACGTCCCACTATACTTGGCCTGTTTCCTTTAAAGGAAACAATGGAAACAATTAGTATATATTTAGCATTATAAAATGTTGCATTCACACTACATGTGGCCCATCATCTCATCTAAACTCTACTATCCTACTCCCACTACACACTATCCACCATCCCATCTATAATTTTAGTAGCATTATAATATTGAATTCACACTACACTAAACACTCTCTTTATAATCAATACATTTTTTCTTAGTCTCTGTGCCCATATGAACTAGGCCGTATTCGGCGGGACGGATGAAGTATTTCACAACATTATTTCATCTAAAAATGTGCTCGTTTGAATCAATTCTATTTCCCTTCGTGTCAACACTCCTCTCCCTCCTTCATCTCATATCAACAAATCTACTTCACACAATTCTAGTATATTTAAAAGCGAGGTGAAATGATTTGGTCCATTTTTTAAAACTCTTTCTACACTAAACAACTTACAAATACTTCAGGTCGAAAATTGATACTACTATTTTCCAAAAGGAAAAACAAATCTTATTTTCGATAAAATAAAAATAGATATAGCTCACAGAATGGGCTTTTCTGCTATATCTGGGCCAAAGCCCATTATTATCTGTGCCCTAACCTCTACTCTCCTTATTTAATCATCCCACCTCTCCCTCCCGAAATCTATCCTTTACGCTTTTGCAGAGCTCGCTCGCGCTCTCTCTCTCTCTCTCTCTCGTTTTGAAAATTTGTTTGAAATGTAAGTGAGTTGAGCTTCTGTGAGGCCTTTTCTCATCCCCTCGAGCTTTTGTGCATATTCAGCTTCTCTATCTTTTGAGCTTTTGTAGAATTTGCAATCTCTTTCTCTCTCATAATTTAGTTATTTGAAAATTTGTTTGAAACTCAAGTTAGCAAGATCAGCTTATTGACTGGATGCAGAATTTAACTCCGATCCAGCCAATTTTTATTAAAATCTTGCGATATTAATTCGTCGGTAACACTCGCCTGAATCTGATTTTCTCCTGATTTTTCGGGCCCTTATTCTACCGTCAAATCCAGTATTCCTCTTTTAACTTACTAAAAAGTATTTATGACAAACGCACTCTGTCCCAAACCACTCTAATGTTGTGTGGCAATTTCTACGTTTGTCAAATTGATTTATATTTCCGATTTACTCGTCCGATTGATCTTATTTTGTGGTCAATTGGACACATGGTTGGAGTACATTTTTTTCGAAAATTTATGATTTACTATTTCTATAATTTGGGTTCAGTGAAAGCGATTAAATTAAATTAAATTAAAACATTCAACAAATTGGAAGAGGATTTTGAAAATTGAACAGCCAATTTGAAAATAAACAATTAAATTCAATTCCTTATAACATTAAAATAGGAAATAATTAAAAATGCGTTCCAATAAGTTTCTCTTTTAAATATAAGGATTTTAAAAATGCTACTAAATCATGACGGTTGGTAGATTGACATGATAATCAAAGTTTTAAACCTCAAAATATGTGATAACTGGTATTCTCTCCCGTACGACACGGATAAGTAATATGTTATAATTTTAAATAATCAGGATTATTTATTTAAATATGAAAGGAAACAATAGTTTAAATAGATTAATTTTAGGAGAATAACAAAATAAAGTAATAAAAAAATCAAAATATCATTTATCGTTGGAATGCAAATTGAAGCTTCCATGTAACTCGACAATTATTCCAAATACACTCCATTATATTCACGTAATAAGATATATGTATCCGTGCTATGCACCGTAACAATTACTAATACTAAATAGCAAAAGATAGCTACATTATAAGTATATCCCTAATAATATATAAATAACATGATTACTACTACTAAATAGAAAACAACTAAATTTGATACTCTAATAAAATATAAACTAGTGTGTTGCCTGTGACGGGAATTACACTTAACCATATGCTTTACAAATATATAAATTGAAAAAATAATTTAATATTTTATTTTAAAGTGATTTGAAGAAATTATTAAAATATATTATTACATGAATGCTAATCCCATTGCAAATAAGTGTTACATGAAAAATCATCTTGTGTATTGACGTTAATCAACATACATTGTAATTTATAAAATTAATTTTTAAAACATAATTCAATACTTTTATTTCAATGTGAAACAGTATAATTTAACAAATCACTGCAAAAGGTATCATCTCGTTGGGACAATAAGTTTTATATGAATGATCGTCTCGATGCAAATAAGTGTTGAATAAAGGATTATCTCGTATAGAAATTATAGACGTGAATCACCTTACATTTTTATTTATAAATATATTTTTAAAAACTAATTCATATTAATTATATTTTTATATGATATAATTTGACAAATAAATGTACATGAATGATCTTCATGTCTCAAATAGGTGCCATACAATGTAGAATTTATTAACGTGGAATCATTTTACGTTTTAATTTATAAATATAATTCAAAAAATATTTCAATAATCTACTTTTAACTGATATAATTTGACAAATTATTGCAAGTAAGCGTTAAAATATTGTTCATAAAAAGCTTGACAATATTGGATATTCAATTTATATAAATAGAAACATAGACATTATCGAAATGACAATATTGTGATAACTTATCAGAAGAACGTTACACACCTATATAAAATTATAATTATAAAAAAATTGTGGTTAATGAGGGATAACGTTACTCGAGTCATAGTACCTATTTTTTGATCTAAAATCGCCAAATGCATACTTTTCGTAAACTCGAATCACAATTTTTATATATGTACCATTACAAATAATGGAATGACAATGAATTGGCTACCCACCCGCCAAACATTTTTCAAATTTTATCCCGTTTAGATTTTCTTTAACTATACTCGTCTTAAGTTCGAGACTTCACTATCCAAACCGCCTTAAACTTGTTTTAGACCTGTTGGGTAATACCCGTTAATTACATGCTAAAAATTTGAATATTGTAAAATCAACATTAAATAATTAAAATAATAAAAAGGATTATAATTAAATTAAAATATCAATTCAAATTTTTATTAAAATAAATCTCAAAACAAATACTCTCTCCATGCCGTCAGCGAAATTCGACGGGAATTACACTTAACCATATGGTTTACAAATATATAAATTGAAAAAATAATTCAATATTTTATTTCAAAGTGATTTGGAAAAATCATTAAAATATATTATTACATGAAGGCTAATCTCGTTGCAAATAAGTGTTACATGAAAAATCATCTTATGTATTGACGTTAATCAACATACGTTGTAATTTTTAAAATTATTTTTTTAAAAATAATTCAATACTTTATCTCAATATAATATAATTTAACAAATAACTATAAAAGGTATCATCTCGTTGGGACAATAAGTTTTATATGAATGATCGTCTCGATGCAAATAAGTGTTGAATGAAGGATTATCTCGTGTAGAAATTATAGACACGAATCACCTTACATTTTTATCTATAAATATATTTTTAAAAACTAATTCATATTAATTTTATTTTTATATGATATAATTTGACAAATAAATGTACATGAATGATATATAACGGATAATTTTCCCCTTAATTATCCCACTAATCCCCCTTCATCTCGTTAATTACACCCTAATTTCTCTTAATTACAACTTTACCGTAGGGTTGATGTACCAAGTTTTTATTTGCTTTATTTTTTTTTTCTTTGGTTGATACGAAAAATTTATGATATATAATTAGCTTGTATTATTTTTCTTATACACCAAGTTAGCAAAGTACATAGAATCACACTATTGAATAACGGATTTAAAAAAATGAATAATAACGACAAATATTTGGAAGCAATGACAACAATTAATGTGAATGGATGTGCGTTTTGAAACCCTAATCAAATAATTTTTTATTCATTGTCCTTGAATGATAGATTTTGCACCCAAAAAGGGAAATTCATAATGGCAGGCAGCAGCAACAAACACTATCTCATTTATTTCATTCAAATACTAAAATGATAACCCGCAAATGGCTTCAATCTAGTAAGTGTTAACTGAGGCGGCACAAAACTGTTTGTAATCAATTTTTTTAATTCAAAATATTATCCCATATATATCCAAATATCCAATCCACGTAGAAAATCCAATATGTTGTACGAAATCTATATAATTTATTTACGTCTAATTTATTATATTTATTATAAATAAGAAATTGAATTTAAAATTCTAATTGGAAGACAGACGTGATAGTGTTGTGGCTGGAAATTAAAATTCTAATTGGAAGACAGACGTGATAGTGTTGTGGCTGGAAATTGAATTTAAAACTCCACATCTTTGCATCTCCACAGCCTTCATCAAGATGGTTAAGGTGTAGTTTTTTTATATTAAAATACATGATTATTCATTTATATATAAAACATAAATTCACAAATCCAATAATTCACTGAACATAAAAGTGTACTGAGATGTATTTATAGTAGCAACATATCATACAAACCCTCTCCTCTCATATGAATAGTGCCGCGATAAAATTGAATTGCCTTTGAGAAAGTAAATGAGTTTGGCCATTGAATTGCTCTAACACCTTTATAGCTTCGGTGAGATACATCTCTTTTCTATGGATATGTTGAGCGCAAGCTTCCGCTATTTGATCTATCTCTACAATTTCTTCACGATCGAAGTCTCTGCTCTTAGTCGTTGGGGTGGATGAAGTTGAAGAAGAATTGTTAATCTCTTTCTTATCAATTCTGCTTCTTTTAGTCGGGAGACTCAGAATGAAAGAATACAAAGCATGTAGAGTGTGTGGATGTAATTAATTGCAGAATTATGAAATTTATAGGTAGAAACATAGTATAAAAATAGAAAATATATTATTACAATTTATATTTTATCATTAATTATGCTTTTTGTAACCTTTGAAATTAATTAATTGATTGAAAATTTATAATATTCCATCTAAAATGTTGTAACCGCCAAAAACTTTCTTTGATACATATTTAAAAAATAAGATTTTAGATAATTAAGAAAGAAAAATCTTAAAAATTCCACCTATGCATATGGATGAAGGTGGTTCTTCCAATCACTATGGCAATTATATATTGATATACTAAAACACGTACTCTCTCTAACCCAGGAGTCTAACATCACGTGCCACGCACGCGTGAGATCCATGCGTTTTTTTTTTCAGTATTTTTTTATTTCTAGATTTTGGTCAAGATTCAAGCGAGGGGAGCCAACGGCCTCGGAACAACCCGAAAAAATCCAAATTATTTCCCGACAATTATCTTTATATTAATATTCGGAGCGAAGGCGGAGTCGAAAGCTCCGCCGGAAAGAAAAATTTGGAAATTAAAAAAAGGCGCGTGAGAACCACGCGCGGTGCGTGGATCTCACGCGCAGGTCAGGCGTGGCACGTGGGTCGGAGCGGGTCGGGTCGGGATCCATATGCATGGTGCGGATGTCTGCACATGAGTGCAGCTCCATTGTTATAAACTTTTTGAAATGGGACGGAAATAGTACAATTTTGTGTAAATTTTGGAAGTATACAACAACATGAATCTATTTTGATGAATATATGGAAACAGTAAATGGATAAACTCTAGAAGATAATTTCATTGAGCCAGTATACAGCTGTTTGATGAACAGTACTATAATATTTATTGAGAATATCATGTGATATAGCCATAATGAACATTAAAATATAAATTTTGGCCCACATTCTTCATAAATATAAATTATGGCCATTTTTTTGAACTTAGGACCTAAATACCCCTTTCCCTCTTCTAATTTTGATCCATCAATCCTTGATCCATTTTATTGACACTTGTTTTCCTTCCAAGTTTTTTTTTTCTTTTTTTTTCCTGTTTTTTTTATTTTCCAGCTTTTTTCTTCTTTTTTCTGTTTTTTTTTTCTTATTTTCCAGATTTTTTTTCTTTTTTGTTCTGTTTTTTTTTTTCAGATTTCTTTTGTTATTTTTTTATTTTCCAATTTTTTCCTTGTTATTTCTTTTTTTTTTCCAGATTTTTTCTTTTTTTTTTGTGTTTTTTTCTATTTCTTTTTAATTGCCAAATTTTTGTTCGCCTCTTTATTTTTTGTTTGCCTATTCATTTTTTGTGTTGGCCGCTTCTTGTTTGGTCAAAATTCGAGCGAGGGGAGCCGAAGGCCACGGAGGAGGCCAAAGAAATCTAAATTGTTGCCCGACGATTATCCTTATATTAGTAATCGAAGCGAAGGCGGAGCCGCAAAATCGGAGCGGTATAACGTGAAATAATTTAAATTTTCGTCCCAAGAGTACCATATCATAACTTGGAACATCTGGAACTAATTCGACAGTTCGTCCCAATTGTACCAAATCTGGAACTATTGGCACTAATAAGGCTAAATTCGTACCAGAAGTACTAGAACTATTGGTACTAATATTACTAAATTTGTACCAGAAGTACCAAACGCCTTATATCCGCTCGACCAGACCCGCGCCCGCCCGCGTCTGACCCGACCCGTTCCGCGTCTTATTAAGGGTATTTTCGTTCCAAATTGAAAAAAATGGCCAAAATTTATATTTTTGAAGAAGGTGTGCCAAAATTTATATTTTAATGGTCATTATGGCTATTTCAAAATATGTCTCATATTTATTAGTCCCGTAAGCCCATAATGAATAAAAAATGCTGCTGATCAATAAGCTCATTTTCTTTAGCTCTAAATATATGAAAACTATATCTTTTTCTTTTTGAGAATGCCCCTTTTCAGAAGAAAAGGATGAAATTTATTATATGCTTAACACTATAGAGGGACAAAATATAAACATTGGACTATTTATTTATTATTTCTGTATGCATATATCCTTGGTAAGACTTTTATTATTTCATTTTCTAGCTTCATTTTAATAATCTTTTTCTTTTTCACCTTAAGATTCAGATTTCTAGCAATCGGAGGTAGTTGAGATTGTCCCAAATTTCAAGTGTTTAAGAAACAACAGAAATCCGTCAAAAAAAGAAAAAAAGAAGAAAAAAGAAAGAAAGAAGCAATGGAAATGTGTTGGTAAAAATGTTGAGACAATCTCTTACGACAAACACTTTCATATGTATTTCATAATTAATTGAGAACACAAATACAACGAATATATCTATATTATACGTTTTCTAACTTATACCATTATTATGGTATATGTACAACTTTTTTTTTTTTTTTTTTTAACGAAAATGACTTTCAAAGTTTAACCGGATTAGAAACACTAACAATAAGTTTTCAAAAAAAGAAATACTAACACTAATCAATAGCCAAGATGGCAATAATCATGCCACACAATGGCATTATCTAAAGAAGTAGCTAATCTGATAAAAGAACTAATGAGCCTGACTACACGCACATGATTCATGAAGAGAACACAATATTGCTTTGCAACTTCAATTGTTTCATATATACACTCCATACACATAAAACACTCTTGGCAGGGCAGGCTGCTCTTGTGCTATTGCATACTCTTATCCTCCACACACATACAAATATCATTAGAAAGCAATAGATGTCATTCCCCTTTTCCCCGGTTTAATCTTCTCACTCTTACGTTGCTTGTAATCATATTATCAATCAGCACAGAGCTAGAAATCACCATCTTGTATTTATCGCTATAAAAATATAGGATAGAGATCAATATGCACATCTAATTCCATATAAAAACAACCGTTTTCACTCTTTGCATTTATTTTGAAAAATCACCCACAAAATTATTGAATTCATACCATTATATTATTCAGAAAATTTAAAGGCATGCACTTCAAATAAACAAAGAGACAAAAACGACAATACAACTATCGAAACATACAGAAATGAAACCAAATCCAATTTGAGGGGAACAATAATTATAGAAACACATATAGTGAAAACCAAAACTTTAGTCGCTTAATGAATGAAAAATACCTCTAAGTCAGGTTATATGACGCTGTCGATGCTCCACCACCGCAAGTTCTACCACTCACAGGGCTCCACCGTTGAAATCTCCCATGGTAATATTTCTAGTTCTTTAGCCGGGAACTTCAACCACGTGGAACTTCCCGTAAAAGTCATTTCTGATATGTTAATCCACAAAGTTGGAGATTTCAGTGTGAAATTTAAGCTATAGATTGAGATTTCTAAAGAAACAGCGTCATGAACAACAACAACAACAACAACTTATCTCAAACCTCACAAACTCAACAAAGGAAATGAAATTGAGATTATGATTATATTTAGCTATACTACACAGAGTTGACGTATCATATATATATATATATATATATATATATATATATATATATATATATATATATATATATATCAGCATAAAGATTCAAAATCTTCATTCTGCAAGTCGCACTAATGTTGTTCATCGCCTTGATTGCACCCAACATGGAATTCACAACGTAATTTTATTTTTTTATATGAGAACTTTATTAAAAATAGTTACTTACTAATAAAAGAAATTCAAATCAAGATATGAAGATGTGTGTTTAGAAAAAACAAAGAATCCTAGACATGAAGCTCCTCAAAGTTTACTTCTTTCAGCATCGATACCAACGCAATGTCCATGGAAAATTAAAATCAAGTAGCTCTACACCCATCTGAAAAGAAGCAACAAACATTTTTTAGTCTTAAACTGGGTAAAGCATAACGTTTTCCACAATCATCTTATTTCATTCTTAATGTTTCTTCCTTAAGTACATGCATGTCATATGTTGTTGTGATAGTTTTAATTTTGAAAACACAATTACCTATTATATCATCAGTAAGCATTATGTATATTATCTTTTGGACACTTTCGAAAGTCACTGAAGGTACAAAACTGGCACAGTGATAAATAAGGTTGTCACTTATAAGTTGGCTAGAAGTTTTAAATTTATTTTTTGGACAATACTTCCATTTACGAAAGTAGAAAGCACATATTTTTGATAAATCCCTCTAGAAACTAAACAATATCCGCATGTTGAAACAAATATTCAACTCTCAATTGTATTTTGTATACATGATTAAGATTACCGGTATTCTGCAGCATAAAACTAAAAATGTTGTTAAAAACAGAATGCTTTGTCTCATTTGAGTCATAAATTAAGTTCTTTATTCCATAGAGAGCGTAAAAGAATCTACATACCTGAAAATGTGAACAGGGAAAAATTATATATGTTTGTCAATTTAACCTCCATCGCGGCACGATCTGAAATTTTGGTGCAGAAAATTGATGTTGGATACCTTTTTTCCAAGATGTGAGACGAAATTCACGAATGAAGATTATTTTTTTGTCGCGCGACTAATCAGATATAAGAATTACTTTGGTAAAAACACGCACATCATAATGATTGTGCAAGTAGAGAGGTAGCTGTGAGGAGAGGGAGTCCGACAAAAAATTCTGCATAACGACGGTGTACTCGTGTTCTTCGTCCTTCTCAAATCTGACAAACAACCATCGTTTTTGAACTCAATCTCTCTACTGGAAGGAGGAGAGAAATGAACAAAAGCGAAACCCAAAAGCCTTTTTGATTCACATGAGCTAAATCATGCAAGGGTTGGAGAGGCCTTTAAGATTAACCCACAAAACATACTAATACAGTGACAAATTAAGAAAAATGATTTCCACAACTTTGATGGGGGTGCACTTTTCCTACGAAACATAATTGTGATCTATTAATCTGGGTGTTCTCTATATATACACTGTGACACAAATCCTATCTGAAACTAGCTGCTCATGTCGTTCTATCTGTACATAAGGATTTGTGAAACTAGCTGCCGATGTCGTTCTATCTGTACATAAGGATTTGTGAAACTAGCTGCCGATGTCGTTCTATCTGTACATAAATTGCTAAAAGAATTTGAAGGATTTTTAAGGAGTTGAAATTCATTGAATTCAATTCCATGGAATTGAAATAGTATTTAATTGGAGTTTGTAAGAGTTGAGGGTGGAGTTGGTGGGAGTTCGGATGGAATTTTAAGGAGTTTGGTGGATTTGAAATTAACAACCCCGCAATCGCGAAACTGTCTTGGTCGCTGACGGCCTCCCAACGATTGAGGGCTATATGCTGTCTCTGGCATCTATTTGGGGATCGGGGGTTAAATCAACACCTCAACTCTAATTGCCACACATCCGATCCTCTACTCAACTACTCCACCGCCGTCCCTCCACCTCCGCATTCTCCATCGCCGCCACAGCTCCAGTAACAGGCCTGACTCTTACACTTGGAGGATCCCTCCGCCTCCTCCATCGCCGCCACAACTCCAGTAACAGGCCTGACTCTTACACCTGGAGGATCCATGTCAGTTTCATTATCTAATGACATATGCTCTACCCAACATAGTGGCCTACAAGAAGGATTTTGAATATAACAATCTGGTACAAGGATGCTATAAATATACAAGGATTTTGAATATATAGCATCCTTGTACCAGATTGTTAATACTCGGAGATCATGCACCAGTTAAATATAAATTCAAAAATAAGATGTTAAGGTTATGTACAAAATTAAAAAACAGAAGCTGCATTTCATGTCTCTATGTCTCAGAAGCTTTTGAAAATACCCTCAAGCCTATCCTACCAGCTACCACAAGGCATCACACATGCACTTAATTAGCGGTGAGTGATGCCAACGCTAATCACTTCTAAATCATGAAACAATGACAAAACAAAGGTATAAATCCTCAAGCCAATACCTTGAAAATCTATCAGAAACAAAGAATTCGTTGACCTCTGCAGAAACATTGTCACACAACACAAACAGCCCCTTATCACTTCATTTTAAAAGTAAAGCAATAAATGCCTTTAAATCTTCTAGTTACAAAGAAAAAAGCTTGCAAAAATAGAAAATGAAAACACACAGGAAAGAGTTTCAATTGGGATCTAGTTTCCGTAATACTAAAGACTAGGATAAAATCAATGCATTTCCTCATAGATCAACTAATGACTAAAGTCTATAGTAACTACACCAAATTAGTCAGTTGTGGTAAATCTATTGCCAGCACAGCTATGCCCCTCCCACAGCTCCAGCCTTCCCGTCACGATCCCGACACGAAGACCACCAGATGCTTCGCCTGCAACCACTCCTTCTTCAGCTTCATCCCCGGCGGCTCGGGCATTGGCCCGGTTATCACCTCCGTCACATACTGTGGGAACGAAGAAGGCATCATATTGTACGAAAACAACAGCCCCCACCACACTACATATATGCACCCAATAAACCAGCATCAACTGTCCAAACACGACCATTTCTGCTGCCTCCTCGGTTTTCGGAGCTCCGGCTTCTTCTCATCCGGATCCGGCGCAGAGACGGCATCAATTTTCGCGAATGAATTAAATCAACAGACAGTCGGAGATGATCGATGGAATTATTAGTACCTACTCTTCCTTTTGACTGTTTCGAGTTTTTAAGGAATTATTACAGTGGGGGCGGTGAAGCGGAGGATTTGGTGGCGGAGTGTTGAGTTTTAACGGTTGAATGATTGTTCGACGAGCGCTGGAGTTACACAATTCCATCGAATTCCGAGGTCCAGAGCTCGGATTTCATCCTTTGTATTTTTGGGAAGGAAATTCGTCGAAATCCATGAAATCTTGAAATCCAACAAAATCGAGTTAAGCTTGAATACATGGTGAATTTAATGGAGTTGAAATTCATCAATCCAATACCTCAAGAATTTGACAAATTTTCAAATCCATGAATCCAATACACATGGATTTTAATGGAGTTTCAATACACCCAGATTTCAAACTCCATTAAAATCTTCCAAACTCTACAATCCAATACACCCCCTAAGTCTGACTCATGAAAATTAAAAAGAAAATTGGTATGCCTCATTACTTTTAAAAGGATGTTGTGCCTAACATTAAATATAAGAATAAAAAGATAGAAAATAAGTTAAAACTTTTCTCATTTGATGTTAGTGTCATGATTTGAGTTCAGAGATGATTACAAACTAGTGCCAAATTTCATACTTTGTGCTCTGACTTCTTTATTTGGTCGTCCACGATAAATATGGTTCATCTATAAATGGAAATGATGTTACTTAATATATTATCCTTTTATTTCTTAACATCTCTTATTTATCAAAAAATCACTAAAGTTAACACATTCACCTACCTGTGACATTCTCTCTAGACTACACTTAGAGCATTCACTGCAGGGGATCGATTGCCGGGATCGATCCCCCGCTCGACCTCCCTCCCTCGACACCAAAGGTTCGAGCGCCGTTGTGCGCCCTTCGACACCAAGGGGTTGAAGACCGGTGTCGTAGGGGGTGTCGATATTTAGACACCAGCTTCGACCCCGTGACACAGCTCATTGGGGACACGTAGCGTGTCACCATTGGTCTGAACATTTTATTTTCTGATAATAAAATAAATAAAAATTACACTTTTTTATGCCTACACACCCAAAATCCCCTATAAATATCCCTTCAATACATTCATTCTTCACACCAAAATTTACTTTTCATCCCAATTTCAAACTTCTTCAATTTCAATCTTCAATTCTTCATTTTTTGTGCAAAAAAAATAAGTGACAACGAGAGTCAGTTCAATACGTGGTACCAACAATACGTCAGTTCAAATCCACCGAATCAAAGTCTCATTCCAAACTCTCAATTCTTTCATTCTCCCGATCTCACCCAATACTCCCCGGCTGCTGGGTTTGTGCCGTTCTCGCAGTCGTCGGGATTCTCCCAATTCCCCCTGTCTACCAGGCTCTCTGGGATTCTTCCAATTCCCCCCATCTACCAGGTTCTCGCAGTCTCCGGGGTACCCCCAATTCCCCCAGTATTACGGCTATTCGCAGTCTCTGGGGTTCTCTCAATTCCCCTGTCTTCCGACTTCTCCCAGTTCTCCACTCCACCTGGTGGATATCGTGCCTTCGACACGCCGCCAGCAGAAACAGCTCGAATGAGACACATCAACCTCAACGACGACTGCAATGATGTTGAGGTGGAGAGAGAAGCGGATGAAGAAAGCCAGCGAGAGGAATGGAAGAAACGCAAGGCAACACCGCCACGCCGGAAGGGGAAAGCTCCCGCCCAATCATAGAAAGTCACTCCGTCTGTTTTGGAGGCGCATCTAAAAGTCTGTGCGAAATTCAAAAAAAAATATGGTTGGGAGTAGTTACTTTAATTTTTTTTCTTGATTATTGTATTTTTAAAATTTTAATTCAATAAAATTATCGTATTTTCACTTTAATTAAGTATTTTTTATTTTATTTATTACAAATACAAAAAAAATAATAAAATAAAATCCATTCAATCATTACTATCAATGATTGTAAACCCGGGGTTTATATATCAATCTCATTTCATTATTTTCTACCGGTGTCTATTCAATCATTGGAGCTCCACCAAAATTACACTTCCCGATAATAGACCTGGGGTCTAATTATACATCGCAGTGAATGCTTTTATCGTGAACAAATGGAGAAGTAAATTTTAAAATTGATTAAACCCTACAATTATCTACCCATTTTTATCATTACTCTATTTCTTAATCTAAGGGCATCTCGAGTTATTTCCCATAAAATAGAGTAGTTCTTGCATTAAAATAGTGATATACAATAATTCATTCTGACGGTCTACTCTATAGTTTTTTATACAGTAAAAAAATATTCTTAAATATTCTCTTTTTTACTTGTTTAATTATGTAAACATATACGATACTGATCACAATTAATAAAGAATAATAACATAAATTCATTACATGAACAAATATATTAATTAACAGTGATGTGGTTTTATACTTGTGTCCATTTTTAATAAAATTGTATCATTGTTATTATTTTATATTTAAATTGTTCTAATATTATAGTTCCTCCGTCCACGATAAATATAATTCGATTTCTTTTTTGAACCGTTCACGATAACTTAGTTTTAATTTGTAATAAGAAAAATTAGAAAATATAATAAAAAATAATAATAATAGAGCATGAACAGTAATGTACTATTTTTTTTTGAAAGGAGTAATGCACTACTTATGAAGCGACATTGCTCATTTCATTAAAATAAAGTAGCCAAATAGAGCACCGCCGGAGAAAAATGATACTCCTCTCGTTCCACTAGGTTTGTCTTGTTTCTTTTGAGTACGGGGTTTAAGGAGAAAATAATTAAGAATAGAAAGTATTATGTTTAATGAAGTTTTTAAAGTAAAATAAAGTGGATAGAGAGAGAGTGAATAGTGAAATAAAGTGATAAAGTAAAATAAAGTGGATAGAGAGAGTGAATAGTGAAATAAAGTGGAATAAAGTGAATAGAGAGAGAAGGAGAATAGTGAATGACACACAAAATGAGGTAAAAAAGTATGATGAAAGGTGTAAAGTGGATTGTTTAACAAATTAATTATCTCCTAATTATTTCCAAAAAATGAAACATGACATGAATAATGGGACAGTCCAAAAAGGAATACAGGACAAGAATAACAGAACGGAGGGAGTACTTCCTAATATGGGGAAAATGATTTAGAGCAGTCCACTGGAAATACTTTTAGTAGGCTGATAGAGCATACCTGGAGGAAAACGATGCTTCACACTAAAAAGAAAATGATGAGAAATTATTACATGGGTGTACCGTGTACATGTAGTACACTCACCTTTTAAATGGGAATATATAATTTAAATTATTAAAATATTTTTGTGTGATAGTACACATGTAAGAATTTCCAGTAATTTAGAGCCGCACTCCACTCAAGATGCTTACGCATATTACTTGGCAAATGGAAACTCTTTGTTTTCCTAGGTTTGATTCCAAGACTCAGAGATTGCTATGTGGGACAAGTATAGAAATTACACTCGGGAGATGCAAGCAACAGTATAAGCAACCATGTCAATTGGGTTTTTGAAATAAATTGCATTGTTAATAATAAAGAGAAAACGACGAAATATCGAACAACCATATCATCAACTAGAAGACATGACCTTCACATAGAGATTCTTAAAAATACGATAAATAAATTCCAAAAGAAATCATATCTTTATTGAAATGAAGATATAGAGTGCAATTTTGGTTTGAATCTATAATAATTTTGGTTAAAAATAAGATAAATAAATTCCAAAAGAAATCATATCTCTTTACATTACGCGGATTAACGGCTCCAGTAATACTGGCCGGCTGAATCAACAGATATCAATGGATCCATCTATCTATCTAAGCCTAAGGAAGAGTAATAGTTGTTAAATTCGTGTAAATTTGTGATAATTTGGATTATTTGGATATAATAGTAATATTATATGTTATTTTAGTATCAATTAATATAATTTGGATTATTTTGATGTATTTGGCTATTTTTAAGATTACTATAAACAATAATCAATTGTTATTCCTTGAAAAAATAAAATAACTTTAATAGTCCACGTGACGCATATTTTGGCCAAACAAATGTTCAATTTGCAAAGTACTACAATAATTTTGCAAAATTTAAATTGAAAAACTGTTCCGAAAAGTTCAATTTCATTCCTTTCAATTAAAGAATTACGACATAATTTAATTCCATTTGGTTGGGTTTGAATTTGAACATGTTGATTTTCTGTTTTTCGAAAACCAAGATGATTTTTTGCATGCCCTTAAAGGAGGACTATAATTCAAACAATAAATAGTTTTCCCCTCAATTCAAGCATTTGTAACACTATTATAATAGACCAATAATAGTATCTATCCGACTATATATGTTAATGATATACTGCCTCCCTCCCATTGTGTCGCTATTGTTTTACACAGTTGCTAAGGAGAATTATAAAAAGATAGAAAAGGGTAAACTCATTTTACTTTCAAGAGGTTGATTATTTTTTCATTTTTAATATGAGCAATATGAATGTAACAGTTCGAATAAGAAAAACAAGACAATTTTAATGACATGTTACGAATATTATTTTATGATTCGAAGCTCTTTCTAACATAGACCATCTTCTTCCTTTTCAGATTGGGCCTATATGTAGGCTCGGCCCACATTAGCAAAGCCCACTTCAATTTGCTGCCATTCTATTAATCAAAATAATTACAGAGGATGAAGCAGCACGCACAGCAGAAACTAAAAGGGAAGAAAGAAAATGGCGGTGAGAAATTTGGCATCTAAATTCCCATTCGTCAAACGTATCTGCGCCAGTTCCACGCTATTTTCGCCTCTTACATTCCATTCCCGTTTCATATTTCAGAGCTCCAGGTAAAAATTCTATTTCCAAATGTTAAAAACAAGTGTATAATAAAATAACTGATATTGTTGGTGGGAACCAGTTATATACCATTTCATTATTTCAGTGAAACGATTGAATTCTAGGACTGCTGATCGTTGTAGCGCAGGTTTGTTAGCAGAGGCACTCCTCTTGCTGTTGAGAATTGTGTGCATTGCGAGATTGGAGGTCAAAAATGTAATCTTGGCGGTGTTTCTGGATTCCATTCGGGTCGGGTTTTGAGAAATACTGAGCCTGAGGTGGAGCAGGGTGGGGAAAATGGTGGCGCGGACAATGGGTCGGGTGCGGGTCGGGTCATGAAAAGGAAGAAATTGAAAGGGAAGAGAGCGGTGGTGAAGTGGTTGAAGCAATTCAGGTGGAAGAAGAAGAAATCTTATGAAAGGATGACTGCGGAAGAGAAAATCCTCTTCAAATTGATGAAGGTGGCAATTTTGAATTTGATCATGCTTTCATGTTGTTGTTTAGGTGTTGAATCTTTGAGTTGCAATGTAGCTTGAAAGAAACGAGAATCGGGTGTTTTTATGTCGATTATTGGTTCTTATGATCGTTCATGAGTTCTCAGGGTGTGTAGATGGTTTTAGGAATCCATTTTAGTGATTTGTGCGTAGATTTAAGTTATGGTCGCGGATTCCCTTGATCGTATCAAAATTTGTGTTAGTCTCAGTGATCATTGTATACATGACGGAGCCCTTTTATGATTCTGTGATTATGCTTTGCTTGATCGGGTGGATGTTAATGAAGTGTTAGGAATCGTTTATGGCATGCATGAACGTAGAAAAAACGGATGGTTTTGTTCATTTCTTCATGTTAAGATAGATGTAAGCGGAGAAGAATGGATAGATGACAGTGGGAAATTTGAAATTGTTCGAGCTTTTATGTTGTTGTTTAGGTGTTGAATCTTTTTAGTTGTAATGTAGTAGGTTTTAAAGAAATGAGAATGGGGGTTCTTTATGTCATCTATTGTTGCTTATGATCGTTTCTGAAGTCTCAGGGTGTATAGTTGGTTATGGATAGATTTAAGTGTTATATTCGAATTTCCTTGATCAAACGTGATAGAGCTTTTTATGATTCTTCGATTATACTTTGCTTGATCCAGTGAATGTTAATGAAGTTTGAGGAATTTTTTGTTGCGTGTAATATAACAAAAAATGGATGGTTTGCCTCAATTCTGCTAGTGAGGATAGATGTAAACGGAGATGAATGGATAGAAACTGCCTTCTGTGTTGCCCGACATTTTTAGTAGACGAACCTTAGCTATGCTTATTTTGCTTAGTATTTTCGATCTTCTTTAATTTAATTGAGATTCTGATGAGAAATTATTTTAATGCTTGGCCAAGGCTCGGAAGAAAGAGGAAAGATTACTTGAAGCTCTCAGAAAACTCGAGCCGAAAGAGACCTCCGACACGATGCATGATCCTGAAATATTGACCCCTGAAGAGCACTTCTACTTTTTGAAGATGGGCGAGAAGAGCAAGAATTACGTCCCAGTTGGAAGACGGGGGTTATATGGTGGCGTTATACTGAACATGCACTTGCACTGGAAGAAGCATCAGACGTTGAAAGTCATAGTGAAGACCTTCTCCGCGGACGAGGTGAAAGATATTGCTTCGGAGCTGGCTAGATTGAGTGGTGGGATCGTGCTCGATATTCAGGAAGAGAACACGATTATTATGTACAGAGGGAAGAACTATTCTCAACCCCCGACCGAGATAATGACACCGAGGGAAACTCTCTCGAGAAAGAAGGTTTGTTAATTTGAATACACCTTTTTATTCAACCCTTGTTTTTATTGATTTTAGGGTGAATTTCTGGGCAATTAAATCTTGATTATGTAATGCTTAGAGATTTAAGGATGCTAATATGCATCTATGATTTACAGGCTTTGGATAAATCGAGGTATAGAGATGCTCTGAGAGCTGTTAAGAGATATATCCCGAGACTCGAGCAGGAGCTTGAGCTGCTTCATGCTCGACGTGGAAGTGAAGTTAGTACGAACGAAGAAATAGAGGCGACTGATACTGGTAATCTTGATTCTGGAAGCCTTTCCAACCAACAGTTCGAGGGGTCTCATAGGCTGAAAGAACTATTGGCTAAAAGTGAAGAAAACTGCACAACCTCGAGCGTGGAATCGGACATGATCTCAGATTGTGAAGATCTGTCGGATATTTTTGAGATGGACTCGGACGCAGAGATGGAGAAAGACAAAAAACCTCTTTACATGGATGAGTTTGAAAAGTTTCTGGTGCAGAGTGATGAAGAGGACGACGATTTTGAAGAACATTTGCGCCAGATATCTGCAGATTCCAAAAAGGAAAAATCAAGCGACAGAGATGTAGAGGCATCGGATCTCGACGAGGTTGATCGAATGGTTCTACGAGCAGCTTCACTTTTGAAGAAAAAGAGGAAGTAATCGCTCTATGCTGCTTATATGAAGAAAAAGAAGAATAAGAGGCTAACAATTGAGATTTTGAGCATCGATCCCCATGGCTAAGGACGAAATGCCATGCTAGACGACGGGATCCATTCCTAGTGTCATCGGATGCAATAGAGGATGTTGCACGATTTGTCTCCACTTGGGTATGTTTTTTTAAAAAATTCTGTCAGTCATCCGTAGATGCAGTAGAACGTAGGTGGTGGTGCACGGCGATGCAATAGAGGATCTTAACTTGTTGAGCATGATGCGAGCCTCACAGTTATGTCTATCGACGACCGGGGAGCTGCTGCTTAGCATATACGTGTATGTACGTACATATAGTGATTGAATAATTGCGTCGGAAAGTTGATTCAGTTCAGTCTCTTTTTTCTTTTTAGAATTTCTTCATCACCGAATATTTGATGACAAAATTAAAAGCATGGACAGACAACTCAACTCATCCGACTTCAAATGCTGTCAATCAAAATCATATCATATGTTATAAACATATGATTCAAGACAAAAGCAGGCTTTTACAACAGTATACACAAAAGTTGGACGCTCTTTAATTCTAAGAGCTAAGAGTGAAGTGTAATGGTGACAAATGTATCATATTCTTGTAATGAAACCAACTTAAAATTCTTACATATTTACTAATGAATACCAATAGCAACAATACTCTTTTTATTCTACAGCTATTTATCTGAGGCTAATGTAAGTGCTTCTGTAAGAGCTTCTGCTTCTGCTTTTCTCACACTTTCAACCACTGCTAGAACTTTCGAAGACATCTGATCGGATTGGCTCTCGACAGTTGAAAGAAGGTTGATTAATCTTTCGCGATACGCAGCGCATAGTTCTTCCTGTCGTTGCAACTCTCGTGCGAGTTCTTGGATTCTCTTGTCCTTATCTTGCTACATGGATGAAAAGGAGAGATAAAACATGAGCAAATCATAGTAAGATATATTGCGTAAGTGGAGGATGTCGCATGCGTACCACGTTCGTGTATTCTTGAGCAGTGACGACTAGAGGGTGGTTGTGTTCCTTAACAAATCGGGTCACTACCCACTTCCCCGACTTCTCCAGCTTAAATAGTATTGTTGCCTTGCAACCTTCACGTGCACTAGGCCGTGGCTTCTTCTCGGGCCCAATCATGCCTTTTGTATTCGGGGAAAAACCCTGTTTGTTACATCCAAGGCGGCGAGCAAGAGTTCTACCATCTATTTCGGAGCGACGCCGTTGCATAACCCGCACAACGAATCCTACCCTCCTCGCGTAGTCATTATAGAATCTCCTAGCATCATCTTCTGAGTCAAATTCCATGCCTACATGTGGTTCAATAAATTCACCTCCTTCAGACAATGTCTTCTCCTCGGCTTCAACAAGATCATCTTCTTCCGAATCCCTCGAGTCCAAGTCCTCTTTGTCCGAGTCACCAGCCGTTGCTTCTACCACTGCAGGTCAACAAGAAGCCATTTACGATATTGCAAATAAAAGCAAGCACCTATTCTTTGAACTTGTCTAATGTGATATGTCGAGGCCTTAAGGTTCATTCTGCGTACATGCAATGATACGATTCTCTCATCCAACTTTATTTGTTACTCGAGAGAAGAGAAGCCCGTTTAGTGGAGGTTAGCATACTACGAGATTTTCACTATAAAAGCTTATACATAGATCAAAAACGGCATCCTATAGCAATAATAACAACCCTTTTTAGGGAATGATTGCATAATTTTGCAATGACGAAAGCAAGGGATGTGTTCAATATCTGTGGGTAAATAGAAAAAGACCATATTGCAGATTATGCAAGCAACTCCTCTTTGAACTTGTCTATTATGATATGTCAAGGGCACAAAATTTCATTCTCGATACAACCAGCTTTATATGATACTCAAGGGACGAGAAGCCCCTTTATGGGAGATTAGCATACTATCAGATGTTCATTATAAAGTATAATCAAAGTATGAACAGGTCTAAATGGCTTCATATATAGCAACAATATTGGATCCCTTTTTAGGGATGATGACTTGCAAGCTTTTTCTATGAATAAAACAAGAGATTTTTTCAGGTAAATATAAAATTTGTTCTTGACCATTACTCTCCTCATCCCATTTCCTTCAAAACTCCCTTATAATAGAACAGACCTTCACTCTATAACTAAAGTATAACTGTCTTCTCTAAAATGAGTAGCCACTTCTCTTATTCTGTATTGATGATTCTAGAATCCAATATATATATGAAGCATGGTGAAATACAAGAACCACATACAAAAACAAAAACATACAAGTATCAGATGCAAATACAAAAACAAAAAAGTTGCAAACTCAAGAAGGCTGTTGGCTAAACTTTCCCATTTTAACACATTTCTCTGTTATAAATCTTATAATATCCTTTAGCTTCTGCAGGTTTTCCTGTACTAAAAATTCATTCTTTATTACTGATCAATTCTCGACTATCTCCATTAAAGGCTGTTGACCACCCAATGAAGTATCCTAGATGTCATTTTTCATGCATTACCGATAAATATGCCTCTACATTTTTGCTAATCTCTCTCTCTCTCTCTCTCTCTCTCTCTCTCTCTCTCTCTCTCTCTCTCTCTCTCTCACACACACACACACACACACACACACACACACATATACACACAGAGACAAAAACAACCAAAAAGGTCCGGTCACAAATTAACAGAAGCTACACAGTAGAACAATCTAATTTCAAAATAGAACAAAATCTAGAAAACTCACCAACCGGCCCCAAATCACTTTCTTGATACAATTCCAACATCACAGAGAAAGGAAATCGAATAAATCAAAATAAACAACAAATTCCTCAAACCTACCCCAACAAAAATAGCAAATTCATGAAGAAATTCCTCGAGCCCACTCCAAACAACAATACACGAATATATATCAGTAAATTCGAAACACAAAAGGCGAGAGCCGAAGAGAATCTTACTTGTTGATGGAGATAAATTAAGGGATCAAGACGAAATTTTGGAGAGAACAGCAATTCGAATGTGAAAGTGAGCAGTTTTTTGGGCGATTTATTCTGGGCTTTGAAGCTGAAAACCGCAGTGTATGGTCACCCACTCGTGCAGAACTTCCCCGTTGCTTAAGTTAGAACTTTTTTTCTTTTTTCTTTTTATATAAGTATTTATTTTATTGTTATTTTTATGGATTCTTTTCTTTTTTTTTTTTGAGAGAGAATTTTATGGATACTTGATTAGGGGTGGATCGGTACGGTATGCCGAATTTTTATCGCCATACCGTATACCATACCGAAAATATCGGTATGAGAAAGTTCATACCGTTACCATACCGAACTTTTCAGTATATCGTTTTTCGGTATACTAATATTCGGTATCATAATTTAATATACCGTTACCATACCATTTTTCTGGAATACCGCATTGTGGTTCGGCATACCTAATTTTACGGTATACCGAAAATAAAAATAAAACATTCACCTTGTAATCCATAAAATAATTAATCAACATCTCAAAAATAATTAACCAACAAATTCGAGAAGCTCTAATAGTTAAACATCTACAAAACAATTAACTTAAAAGTCAAGAAGCTCCAAGCCTCCAACAGTTTAGCAACTTGTTACATAACTAATGCTCATGTATCTAACGATTCATCGACTATAACAAATAATAAGAACAATCTTGTTACTCAACTAATGCTCATGTATCGAACGATTCATCGACTATAACAAATAATAAGACAATCTTGTTACTCAACTAATGCTCATGTATCGAACGATTCATCGACTATAACAAATAATAAATAGATTTGAGAAATATTTTTTGATATTTATTTTTATAATTTTCAAATTCTTTTCATATAATTATTAGATGCTTATAGTCTAGTTTTCTCTTTGCTTATTATTAATCGAAGAGATGCTTATTTAGTTATTTATTTTTCTATGAGATGTTTATTTATTTTTCTATTATTACTTTTTCCCTTTTATTTGCTTATGATAAATTATTGAGATGCTTATTTTATTTTCCTATGTTGCTTTTTTCCAGATTATTATTTTTTTCTAATAAACTACGGAAATAGTATTTATCTTAGTTATGTTTTTTTTTCCTTGTTGTTTTGATTTGCTTATTATAAACTAAATAGATGCTTATTATCAATGGGTAAGATGCTTATTTATGTTAATTTGTTTGTTCTAATAAATTTTGATTTAATTATCTAGTTGTATTAATTATAATATTGTAATATTAATTATATTATAATTATAAATGTATAATATTAATTTTATTTTATTTAAGAAATTCGGTATTGACGGTATATACGGTATATACCGTCAATACCGTCAATACCGAATTTCTTAAATAAAATAAAATTAATATTATACATTTATAATTATAATATAATTAATATTACAATATTATAATTAATACAACTAGATAATTAAATCAAAATTTATTAGAACAAACAAATTAACATAAATAAGCATCTTACCCATTGATAATAAGCATCTATTTAGTTTATAATAAGCAAATCAAAACAACAAGGAAAAAAAAACATAACTAAGATAAATACTATTTCCGTAGTTTATTAGAAAAAAATAATAATCTGGAAAAAAGCAACATAGGAAAATAAAATAAGCATCTCAATAATTTATCATAAGCAAATAAAAGGGAAAAAGTAATAGAAAAATAAATAAACATCTCATAGAAAAATAAATAACTAAATAAGCATCTCTTCGATTAATAATAAGCAAAGAGAAAACTAGACTATAAGCATCTAATAATTATATGAAAAGAATTTGAAAATTATAAAAATAAATATCAAAAAATATTTCTCAAATCTATTTATTATTTGTTATAGTCGATGAATCGTTCGATACATGAGCATTAGTTGAGTAACAAGATTGTCTTATTATTTGTTATAGTCGATGAATCGTTCGATACATGAGCATTAGTTGAGTAACAAGATTGTTCTTATTATTTGTTATAGTCGATGAATCGTTAGATACATGAGCATTAGTTATGTAACAAGTTGCTAAACTGTTGGAGGCTTGGAGCTTCTTGACTTTTAAGTTAATTGTTTTGTAGATGTTTAACTATTAGAGCTTCTCGAATTTGTTGGTTAATTATTTTTGAGATGTTGATTAATTATTTTATGGATTACAAGGTGAATGTTTTATTTTTATTTTCGGTATACCGTAAAATTAGGTATGCCGAACCACAATGCGGTATTCCAGAAAAATGGTATGGTAACGGTATATTAAATTATGATACCGAATATTAGTATACCGAAAAACGATATACTGAAAAGTTCGGTATGGTAACGGTATGAACTTTCTCATACCGATATTTTCGGTATGGTATACGGTATGGCGATAAAAATTCGGCATACCGTACCGATCCACCCCTAATCAAGTATCCATAAAATTCTCTCTCAAAAAAAAAAAGAAAAGAATCCATAAAAATAACAATAAAATAAATACTTATATAAAAAAAAAAAGAAAAAAAGTTCTAACTTAAGCAACGGGGAAGTTCTGCACGAGTGGGTGACCATACACTGCGGTTTTCAGCTTCAAAGCCCAGAATAAATCGCCCAAAAAACTGCTCACTTTCACATTCGAATTGCTGTTCTCTCCAAAATTTCGTCTTGATCCCTTAATTTATCTCCATCAACAAGTAAGATTCTCTTCGGCTCTCGCCTTTTGTGTTTCGAATTTACTGATATATATTCGTGTATTGTTGTTTGGAGTGGGCTCGAGGAATTTCTTCATGAATTTGCTATTTTTGTTGGGGTAGGTTTGAGGAATTTGTTGTTTATTTTGATTTATTCGATTTCCTTTCTCTGTGATGTTGGAATTGTATCAAGAAAGTGATTTGGGGCCGGTTGGTGAGTTTTCTAGATTTTGTTCTATTTTGAAATTAGATTGTTCTACTGTGTAGCTTCTGTTAATTTGTGACCGGACCTTTTTGGTTGTTTTTGTCTCTGTGTGTATATGTGTGTGTGTGT
This sequence comes from Schizonepeta tenuifolia, assembly GCA_029490685.1. Lineage (NCBI taxonomy): Eukaryota > Viridiplantae > Streptophyta > Magnoliopsida > Lamiales > Lamiaceae > Schizonepeta > Schizonepeta tenuifolia. The sequence continues at coordinate 3,449 of JANLIY010000210.1, read as the reverse complement.
GTGTGTGTGTGTGTGTGTGTGAGAGAGAGAGAGAGAGAGAGAGAGAGAGAGAGAGAGAGAGAGAGAGAGAGAGAGATTAGCAAAAATGTAGAGGCATATTTATCGGTAATGCATGAAAAATGACATCTAGGATACTTCATTGGGTGGTCAACAGCCTTTAATGGAGATAGTCGAGAATTGATCAGTAATAAAGAATGAATTTTTAGTACAGGAAAACCTGCAGAAGCTAAAGGATATTATAAGATTTATAACAGAGAAATGTGTTAAAATGGGAAAGTTTAGCCAACAGCCTTCTTGAGTTTGCAACTTTTTTGTTTTTGTATTTGCATCTGATACTTGTATGTTTTTGTTTTTGTATGTGGTTCTTGTATTTCACCATGCTTCATATATATATTGGATTCTAGAATCATCAATACAGAATAAGAGAAGTGGCTACTCATTTTAGAGAAGACAGTTATACTTTAGTTATAGAGTGAAGGTCTGTTCTATTATAAGGGAGTTTTGAAGGAAATGGGATGAGGAGAGTAATGGTCAAGAACAAATTTTATATTTACCTGAAAAAATCTCTTGTTTTATTCATAGAAAAAGCTTGCAAGTCATCATCCCTAAAAAGGGATCCAATATTGTTGCTATATATGAAGCCATTTAGACCTGTTCATACTTTGATTATACTTTATAATGAACATCTGATAGTATGCTAATCTCCCATAAAGGGGCTTCTCGTCCCTTGAGTATCATATAAAGCTGGTTGTATCGAGAATGAAATTTTGTGCCCTTGACATATCATAATAGACAAGTTCAAAGAGGAGTTGCTTGCATAATCTGCAATATGGTCTTTTTCTATTTACCCACAGATATTGAACACATCCCTTGCTTTCGTCATTGCAAAATTATGCAATCATTCCCTAAAAAGGGTTGTTATTATTGCTATAGGATGCCGTTTTTGATCTATGTATAAGCTTTTATAGTGAAAATCTCGTAGTATGCTAACCTCCACTAAACGGGCTTCTCTTCTCTCGAGTAACAAATAAAGTTGGATGAGAGAATCGTATCATTGCATGTACGCAGAATGAACCTTAAGGCCTCGACATATCACATTAGACAAGTTCAAAGAATAGGTGCTTGCTTTTATTTGCAATATCGTAAATGGCTTCTTGTTGACCTGCAGTGGTAGAAGCAACGGCTGGTGACTCGGACAAAGAGGACTTGGACTCGAGGGATTCGGAAGAAGATGATCTTGTTGAAGCCGAGGAGAAGACATTGTCTGAAGGAGGTGAATTTATTGAACCACATGTAGGCATGGAATTTGACTCAGAAGATGATGCTAGGAGATTCTATAATGACTACGCGAGGAGGGTAGGATTCGTTGTGCGGGTTATGCAACGGCGTCGCTCCGAAATAGATGGTAGAACTCTTGCTCGCCGCCTTGGATGTAACAAACAGGGTTTTTCCCCGAATACAAAAGGCATGATTGGGCCCGAGAAGAAGCCACGGCCTAGTGCACGTGAAGGTTGCAAGGCAACAATACTATTTAAGCTGGAGAAGTCGGGGAAGTGGGTAGTGACCCGATTTGTTAAGGAACACAACCACCCTCTAGTCGTCACTGCTCAAGAATACACGAACGTGGTACGCATGCGACATCCTCCACTTACGCAATATATCTTACTATGATTTGCTCATGTTTTATCTCTCCTTTTCATCCATGTAGCAAGATAAGGACAAGAGAATCCAAGAACTCGCACGAGAGTTGCAACGACAGGAAGAACTATGCGCTGCGTATCGCGAAAGATTAATCAACCTTCTTTCAACTGTCGAGAGCCAATCCGATCAGATGTCTTCGAAAGTTCTAGCAGTGGTTGAAAGTGTGAGAAAAGCAGAAGCAGAAGCTCTTACAGAAGCACTTACATTAGCCTCAGATAAATAGCTGTAGAATAAAAAGAGTATTGTTGCTATTGGTATTCATTAGTAAATATGTAAGAATTTTAAGTTGGTTTCATTACAAGAATATGATACATTTGTCACCATTACACTTCACTCTTAGCTCTTAGAATTAAAGAGCGTCCAACTTTTGTGTATACTGTTGTAAAAGCCTGCTTTTGTCTTGAATCATATGTTTATAACATATGATATGATTTTGATTGACAGCATTTGAAGTCGGATGAGTTGAGTTGTCTGTCCATGCTTTTAATTTTGTCATCAAATATTCGGTGATGAAGAAATTCTAAAAAGAAAAAGAGACTGAACTGAATCAACTTTCCGACGCAATTATTCAATCACTATATGTACGTACATACACGTATATGCTAAGCAGCAGCTCCCCGGTCGTCGATAGACATAACTGTGAGGCTCGCATCATGCTCAACAAGTTAAGATCCTCTATTGCATCGCCGTGCACCACCACCTACGTTCTACTGCATCTACGGATGACTGACAGAATTTTTTAAAAAAACATACCCAAGTGGAGACAAATCGTGCAACATCCTCTATTGCATCCGATGACACTAGGAATGGATCCCGTCGTCTAGCATGGCATTTCGTCCTTAGCCATGGGGATCGATGCTCAAAATCTCAATTGTTAGCCTCTTATTCTTCTTTTTCTTCATATAAGCAGCATAGAGCGATTACTTCCTCTTTTTCTTCAAAAGTGAAGCTGCTCGTAGAACCATTCGATCAACCTCGTCGAGATCCGATGCCTCTACATCTCTGTCGCTTGATTTTTCCTTTTTGGAATCTGCAGATATCTGGCGCAAATGTTCTTCAAAATCGTCGTCCTCTTCATCACTCTGCACCAGAAACTTTTCAAACTCATCCATGTAAAGAGGTTTTTTGTCTTTCTCCATCTCTGCGTCCGAGTCCATCTCAAAAATATCCGACAGATCTTCACAATCTGAGATCATGTCCGATTCCACGCTCGAGGTTGTGCAGTTTTCTTCACTTTTAGCCAATAGTTCTTTCAGCCTATGAGACCCCTCGAACTGTTGGTTGGAAAGGCTTCCAGAATCAAGATTACCAGTATCAGTCGCCTCTATTTCTTCGTTCGTACTAACTTCACTTCCACGTCGAGCATGAAGCAGCTCAAGCTCCTGCTCGAGTCTCGGGATATATCTCTTAACAGCTCTCAGAGCATCTCTATACCTCGATTTATCCAAAGCCTGTAAATCATAGATGCATATTAGCATCCTTAAATCTCTAAGCATTACATAATCAAGATTTAATTGCCCAGAAATTCACCCTAAAATCAATAAAAACAAGGGTTGAATAAAAAGGTGTATTCAAATTAACAAACCTTCTTTCTCGAGAGAGTTTCCCTCGGTGTCATTATCTCGGTCGGGGGTTGAGAATAGTTCTTCCCTCTGTACATAATAATCGTGTTCTCTTCCTGAATATCGAGCACGATCCCACCACTCAATCTAGCCAGCTCCGAAGCAATATCTTTCACCTCGTCCGCG